>CM060676.1:24630308-25230308 GCA_030686995.1 Artemisia argyi
GGCTTTAATTGCTCTCTCCAATCCTGAGGTACAAATTACTAAATGTTCTGCTACTTGTGAAGTTTTTAAAGAATTAGAAATCTTAAGAAAACTTTATGATGAACTGAAAGTAGAAGAAAGAAAAACTCATCAAGACCTAGTTAATCATAAGTATGGTATGTCCAAACTTGAAAAACAGATAATTCACTTTAGAGAAAATGAACTCACCTTTTCTGACACAAAAGCTATTCTTAATAGAGACATATTTCTTAAAGATGCTGAAATAAACCTGTTAAGAACTGAGTTTGCTAAAGTGAAACAAGCAAAAGATAATATTCAACTAACTGTTACAACATTAGAAAATGCTTCTGCATGTACTAAAAGTATAGTTGAGAACCAAATGAACAAGAAAATCAAATCTGGGATTGGATACAACACATGTCCACCTCCTTACAGAGGAATTCCATGTCCCCCAGGTTTAGATCTTGTTGAATCAGGTTTACATGAACTCACAAATAAACCACTAGAAAAAGTAAAATCTGTAGAAAATAGTGAACCTTTTGAGAGTACAAGTGATACTTCACTCTCCGAAGAAAAGGTGCTCACTGATAAGAGCTCAGATGTTACAACTATTGAAGGTTGTACATCTGATGAGAATGGAAAAGAGACTGTTTCTAAGAAAGGAAACAAAGTAGGACCAATCAGTCCTAAAAGTGTAGAGAGTATAACAAAGACTAAAGTTGTTCTAAAAACAGTTGAATGTTGTGCTAAATGTAATAGCAAACCTAGAGGTAGTCAGAGAAATTGGAACAATCTTAAGTCACATCAACTTGGTGATAACTTTATTTTGTACAATAAAGCATGCTATTACTGTGGTAGTTTTAATCATACTCATGCTTATTGTAACAATTGGGTTTCTGGGAGTACATCAAAGTCTAAAACAAATAAAACAAACCCCAGAAAAGGTTATGTGAAATCTAACACACCAAAAGTCAATCATACTGTTAGAACAAATGAGCCTGTTTACCCAAAATTCACTACTAAGGGTGCAAGTAATACTTTCAAACATACACCAAGAGTTGTGAAAAGTCTCACTGAAAGGGATTATGTGGTTAAAACACAAAATTGGAGACCAAAACCAAGAAGTCCTGCTAGACCAAATGGTACTGCCAAAAATGGTACTGTCAGACCAAAAACCACAAAATGTGTCAAAAATGAAAATGCTGTTAAGTCCTCAGCATGTTGGATTTGGAGACCACTCCAATCAAATGGTGCATCAACAGTCCTAAAAAGGTTTGATTACATTGATGCACAAGGCAAACCCAAGTCAGTCATGGCTTGGGTACCCCAAGGAAACTAATATGTGTATACATGTGCAGGAACATTCAAATGATATTGCAGATCAAGGATATGTAGATAGTGGATGTTCAAGGCACATGACAGGAAACATGTCTTACCTCACAGACTTCAAATCATTTAATGGAGGATATGTTACCTTTGGGGGAGGAATCAAAGGAAAGATTACTGGTAAAGGTACAATTAAAACCAGTAAATTAGATTTTGAAAATGTGTACTTTGTGAAAGAACTATAGTTTAATCTCTTAAGTGTCTCACAAATGTGTGACACAAAGAACAAAGTTCTTTTTACTGACACTGAATGCATTGTACTTTCTCCTGATTTTAAAATCCCTGATGAAAGTCAGATTCTTCTTAAAATCCCTAGAAAGAACAATATGTACATTGTTGATTTAAAGAACATTGTTCCTAAAGAGAGTTTAACCTGTCTAGTAGCAAAAGCCTCATTAGATGAATCTATGCTTTGGCATAGAAGACTTGGTCATGTAAACTTTAAAACAATCAATACAATTGCAAAATATGATTTGGTTAGAGGTTTACCCAAAAAGATTTTTCAAAATGATCAAACCTGTGTTGATTGTCTAAAATGCAAACAACATAAAGCTTCTTGTAAGCCCAAGACCCATAACTCAATTTCTCAAGCTTTATACATGCTTCATATGGACCTCTTTGGTCCTACTTCTGTGAATAGCTTGAATGGTAAAAGATATTGTCTTGTAGTTACTGATGATTACAGCAGATTCTCTTGGGTTTTCTTTTTAAAAACTAAGGATGAAACAAGTGAGATCCTTAAGTCCTACATTACAGGGATTGAAAACCAATTAGATAAGAAAGTAAAAGTAATTAGATGTGACAATGGGACAGAATTCAAGAATAGAGTTATGGATGAATTTTGCAAAGAAAAAGGAATAAAAAGAGAATATAGTATAGCTAGAACCCCACAGCAAAATGGAGTAGCAGAAAGGAAAAATAGAACACTTATAGAGGCTGCTAGAACAATGCTAGTAGATTCTAAGTTACCTGTTTCATTTTGGGCTGAAGCAGTAGGTACTGCTTGTTATGTACAGAATAGGGTTCTTGTGATTAAACCTCATAGAAAGACTCCTTATGAACTTTTGTTTGGTAGAACACCATCTCTAAATTTTATGAGACCTTTTGGATGTCATGTCACTATTCTCAATACCAAAGATCATCTAGGAAAGTTTGAAGGAAAAGCTGATGAAGGCTACATGATAGGGTATTCTTTGCAAAGTAAGACCTATAGGGTGTATAATAAATGCACTAGGCTAGTGGAAGAAAACCTGCACATAGAGTTCCAAGAGAAACTACCAAATGTTGCAGGCACTGGACCAGATTGGTGTTTTGACATTGATAAGCTTTCAGAATCTATGAATTATGTGCCTGTCACAGGTACAAATACTAATGATAATGCAGGTTTTGAAGACAATGATGAAAGAACTGAGGATCAAGATTACATCTTGATGCCAATTTGGACAGGATTGGATTCATCTTCAAGTCATGGAGAGCCTTCAAGTACTACAAATGAAGGTGTTGAAGATGATCATGGAACTCAAGATCAAAGGAATCAACAAAATTCTGAAAATGAAAATGGTACTGCCAATTCACAAGATGGTACTGCCAGTTCAACAGATGGTACTGCCAGTTCACAAATTGGTCCTGCTGAACCATTAAATGTTCTATCAGATGATTCCTTACCAGAAGATGTAGGGATTGGAAACCTTCCAATTTCCTATGATGTTCCTACAACACACAACACAAGAATTCTAAAAGATCACTCCATTGATAATGTGATTGGCAGCATTGATTCTGGTGTTAAAACAAGAACTCAAGTCTTATCTTCAGACAAAGATGGGTTTGTCCTAGCTGTGTATGAAGAAAAGAACCATGAAGTTTCCCTGATGAGTGCTTATTCACACATCATTTTTAGGCTTTAAATCAGACCAAATACACCAAATACTAACCAAATATGCCAAGAGAATGTATGTTTTTGTATTTGTGTATGTGTAGGTACGGATATGTGAAAAATGAACAAAAACAAGCCAAAAACCGACAAAAACGAGCACGAGATTGGAAAAAGGTAAAAAGCCGAAGCCGAGGAAGAAATTTATCCAAGAAAAGCCCAAAATGACAAAAGTAATCCTTAGAGATTCAGAGAATAACAAAAGAGACTCTTAGTTGAAATATGAAGACCTTTACAATAATGGCCCTCCAAGTTTCAGCAAGTTGTCAACTTTTGTCCTTTGAAGAACTTTGGAAGAAAAGTCAACTCAACTCCTCCAAGTTACAAGATCGTTACGTGTAGTATTTAGTTGCATTTGTAGCGTTTTAATATGTTTTAAGTAGTTTTCTCATGTTTTGTAAAAGTCTAGGGGCTAATTATGCAACAAACTCAAAGATTAGAGAAGCCCTAGCCCATAGCCTATAAATAGATCTCATAAGCCTCATTTGAGAGGTTGGTTAGTTTTTAGGGTGAGTCTTAGTGTTGTTGAGGGTTGGTCCTCATAGTAGTAGGAGTAGTGTAGTTTTATTTTTATGAAGTCAATTTTTATGCTACTTTCTCTCTCTAGCTTTATCTTTCTAAAAATCTTTAATTTTTAGTTGTTAAAATCTTGTTTTTATTGGTGGGAATTAAAGTTTATGGTTAAACTAGTTAGTTTAGTAATAAATTTTGTGAAAAACATTAGTTTTTAGGCTTTATTTTGGATCAAAATGGTGTTTTGTTATGTTTTTATCGAGTTAGATTTTTAATATTTTTTTATATCCGAGTTTGATTTTTTGCAATTTAAAACTTTCGAGTTTGGATTCTGTCGAGTTAGGAGTTTTAAAAATTGTTACCGAGTTTGGGGTGTATTAGCATCGAGTTAGGATTTTCAAAAATTATCAAGTTAGAAAAAAAATAAAAAGCATCGAGTTAGGAAAAATAAATAAAAAGTTTTCGAGTTAGGAGCTAGTACTTATCAAGTTAGGCCCAATTTGCATTATATCGAGTTACAGGAAAAATAATTCATCAAGTTTTTTTTTTTTTTTTTTTTTTTTTTTTTTTTTTTTTTTTTTTTTTTTCTCTTTCGAGTTAGGGACCAAATGAAAGTAAAAATATTATCGAGTTTCAACACATAGGGACCTATATGCAATTTTTTTACTTACCAAGTTTAGTTTCCGTATTTGTGGAGTTTGTATTTTTTTTATAATTGTTTTATCAAGTATTATTTACCAAGTTGTATTTCTTTTGGCGAGTTAGCCAAGATTATCGAGTACGATAATCATTGCCTCATCGTTTATCGAGTGAGGTTCTCTTATGCTTTATGATAAGGCGAAACTCTGCCGAATTTTATTTTGGCTTATCTAGTTTGTTTCTTTTATCGAGTCTTTTTCTTTTATTAAGTAACTTAATCTTATTAATATGAGTCTCGAGTAGTTTTTTTTAGTGTTTGCTTAGTGGCACGAGTTTGTGAGTTAAGTGTGGATTACTAAAAAAGGATCGTGATTAATAATCGTTATGATTATTTAGACTTGTAATTTTATTATTTGAAGGGCAAAAGCCGGAGAATAATCAAATTACAAATCTAGTAATTATTTTCTTTTTAAAGGATTATTTTCAAAATAAACCAACGTTGTGAGAAAATAGTCTTGTTTAAGGAAAATAATTCGTCGTAAATCCTTGACCCACACTTAATGAACTTATTCACGTCGCTTTGCAAACATATTATTTTTAAAAGTCTTTTCCCATCTTATTTTCCTTTCTTGCTTTAAATCTCGTTTTCTTTACTTATTTTATCTAATGCTTGTTTTATTTGTTTGTTTCCTTTGCGTCGTTTTATTGTTTCTTTTTAATTTTACTGCGTTTTAAATCCTTTTAGTAGTGTAATCTAAAACCAACCAAATCATCTTTTTAATTCCATTCACTTCACAATCACGTGACTCAAAGCCGACTCAATCGCCGTCTTACCTTCGTTGGGACATAACGACCCGGGGAACATACTTTCACGAGTGTTTCTTCGGTAATAAATCTAATATACTACAAAAAGACTTAAAATCAAAATGGCGCCGCTGCCGGGGAAGGTTTGAAATGAGAGCGTCGTACTTGTATCGTTTGTTGGTGATTTGAAGACCCTTCTCCAGAGAAGTTATCGATTTTTGTAAATATTCTCAAAAAATTTAAAACCAAAAAAAATAAAATAAAAAAAAAAAAAAAAAAAAAAGAAACACAAAAAGATTTTCCTTTTCTACTTTTGATTTTCTTTTTCAAATAATTCAAAAACCAAAAATAATCTTCGTATCTTCTTATCATTTAATTCTTCTTCATTAACCCTCTAAACCAATAATTCTTATGTATCCGACTTGTTTTAAATGTGGGGAACCGTTCTTCGGAGGTTCATGTGTTTGGTGTACATGCGGACGGTGTGGTAACGATATTTGAGACGGAAGTTGTTGGTTTTGCGATTCAAATACGTACAACAACTGTCCAAATTTTTCCGACTACCCACCTCAGCCCGATTCATTCAATCAACAAATTTGCAAAGAATGTGGATTTACTCATGGATTTTGTATGTGTTATGCTTCAAAAGCTGAACCCACATTCACCTCCGATCATGACCCGAACTTTTCCAATTATTATCACAACGATTTCAATTCTTATGAGCAAGTACCATATTTCAATGATAATTCGTTCCAAAGTTTATCTAATTTTGAAAATTGTGGGGGATCGTTTGAAAATTTTTGTTATGAGCCGAATTCATGTTACGATTCTCATGGTTTTAACCAACCCTCACAAACTCCCGGCATGGTTCAAGTTTCGAATGAAGTTATTGATGAAATGAAATCCGTTACTGCAATGGTACGAGAGTTCATGGCTAATCGTATTACATATACTCCCGATCCTAATGAGAAGTCCATGGAAGAATTACTTGTCGAGGAAAGAGAGGCTAAATTACGAAAGACTTTTATTCACGACGATTCCGATGATGAGGATTCCATCCAAATTGGGGGAATTTACACTTCATCTGCTGAAATCACACCCGTCGAAGAAGAAAAGAGTATTGCAGAATTATTAGCAGAAGAGTAGATGAAGAATATCCGAAAGGTCGACGTAGACGTTCTTGTAATTTCAGATTCATCTCCGAGTGGCAATCCCACTCCATCATCTGATCCTCTCATTTCCGACTCTTTCCATCCTTCTCTAGAACCAGTTGAGAGGAGCGATGTCTTTTTAGATGAGATCGAGGCTTGTCTTGCTAATAATCATTCTGATTCTGACGATGATTGTACTTCTTTATCTTGTGGAGATATCGATTACATTGAGGAGTTACCTTCTGAGCTCGTCAGCTTAGAAGAAGAGAATGATGAAGAAGTTGACACTGAAATTCAAGATGAAGCTCTTCGTGAGAAATTATCCAAAGTTTATCTTCTTATCTCTAAGATCGAGGCGTTGAATGATCCTCCGATTTCTTCTCCTATCCCCAATATGGATAGTGATTTCTTACCCGAGCTTGAAATTTTTCGATTTGAAGAGACGAGTAGTGGCAATCCCACTATTCATGCTGATATCTCTCTTCCGGATTATGAGCGTTTTATCTTTGAGATCGACTCTATATCTATTTTCGATAATCCGTTACGTAACCCTCTTTTAGAGGATGTCGATCTATTTCTTATTGCGGATGACTCGATACCACCGGGTATTGAGAATGACGAGAATGATATTCTTTTTGATTCACTTTCTTCTCGTCCACTGGCGAAACCACCGGATGTAGATTTTGAATCAGATACGAATGAAGATAATTTTGGAGTGGTGGACGAGATTTCTGAACAAGATGTTCATGTGCTTGATATTTTACCCACCCAACCCACCCGTGATTCAGAATATGACTTTGCTTTTATCATCTGGGTGTTTCAACCATACTTTACTTATCCCATTATTTCTTCACTTTTCCACTCCACCGGGAGTGAGGATACCGTATTTGATCCCGGCATCTTCGTTTGTGCCGGGTGTCCGTTTCATTTGCTCTCCCCAAGGACGAATTAATTCGGGGATCGAGTCAAGCTCATGTGACTCGGTGAACAAAAACAAGCGCTTCATGGGAGGCACCCCATGCTTATCCATATCATTTTCTCTATTTTCTTATTTCTTTAATAACGTGACGTGAGGGGGGCGACCCTTTCCAAACTCGTGTTTTCGTGGTTGTTTGTGAATGTTCAGGAATTTCCCCGAAGTTTGAGGACTCTCGTGCTCGTGGTTTGTCGTTCTCTCCACTCGAGTCTCATCCTTCGTTGCTCTTTTGGAAATTCACCATATCCAAAAATCTTATCGACTAACGTTTATCTCTTGGCATACTTAATAAACGGCCTTAGATTTTACGTAGGATTACCTGTACCCTTAAAACATTGAGGACAATGTTTCACTTTAGTCTGGGGGGGGAGGGTGAATCTTCGATTCGATTTGACCTGTACCATCGTCTGAGCTGTTAACTTGCGCAACTCCGTTTTTCCACCAAAAATTTTAATTTTTGTCACCGCTTTTTATATGATGAAAAAAAAAATGAAAAGTGAAAAAATGAAAAAAAATAATATATATGACATGAATAATAAGTTTTGACACCTTGTTTTGATTTTCCTACCGGCGAGAGTAGAAATAAATGTTTCGACTTGACCGGGCGTGTTGAGCCCTAACTCGTCTCCCTTAACCAAAATAATCAAAAGATTATGGCTAAGCATCCGCGGATCTCATTATTTGGGATTTTAAATTTGCGGAGATCGCGGAATGATAGAGTTTATTTAGAAGTTTCGTGCTATACACGGATCGCATTACTGGGATTTAAAAAACCCACGAAAGGTACTTGTGGCCTCCTTGTTCCCATCAGAAACATCACCCATATATAATAGATGTTCTAGGTTAATTAGTGGTATTTCGGTTTGAATAATATTTAGTTCTTTGTTTTCTTAAGAGAATTTTTGCTTTAGAAGTTGGGTGCATATCAAGGAACATCAAAAAATAAGAGCAAAAAGTGAAAAAAAAATCAAAAGTCAAAAGTTGATTATCTATATGGTTTTGGAGCTACCCGATAAGCTTCCATTGATGTTATTAGAGAAAAATCAAGAAAGAAAGAAAAAAGTGAAAAAGAAAAAAAAATGAAAGTTGAAGTATTGTTGAATAAGAGCTATGTATGTATAAATAAGTTGTTGGCGCGTGAGGTGCATGTGATAAGTGATTAGTAATCAGTCACATGAGGTGCACGTGATTGTACTCCGCAACTTATATCTTTGATATTGTATGTACCCCAAATTCCTTGATGTGGACCAAATTTCTATTGCAGTGGTTCTTTAGAGAAAATGAATAACTACTTATCGTTTTAACTTAGGTATCACTATCAGACTAAAAAATATCGAAACGAGAAAATAGGAAGCAATTCATTTCTCACAATTAAAATCTTGAGATACAAAACTTAGGACTTGGGAACAAGAGGTAATACACAAGTAACTTTTGTGGGCAGTGTTAGCATCTAACTTCTGGATAAACAATGATCTCGATTTTACGCTTAGTTTGGGAGCTTGTGAAAAATCAAGGATGACGATTTTTATCCGTACGGTCTCTTCTCTGTGAGAAGTGTTTCTACTCGTTGACCCTGAAAGTTATCAACAGATAAGAATTGATAATGAAAGTCAAGGCAAACCGTCACTTATATAAAAATGAAAAAGTACAAAAATAGTAGTAGTAGTTATTATTCATGAAAATCGGAAAACGGAGCGTTTTTGAGAATAAATAATTTTAATATCTCTTTTGAACATCATTGCTACTTTACAACGTCAGTAAAGAGAGGTTTTGAAATTATTTATCTCTTAAGCGTGAGGCGATGACATTGCGTGAGGACACGGCAATACCTTAGTCAGGGGGATTTTGATGAGTGCTTATTCACACATCATTTTTAGGCTTTAAATCAGACAAAATACACCAAATACTAACCAAATATGCCAAGAGAATGTATGTTTTTGTATTTGTGTATGTGTAGGTACGGATATGTGAAAAATGAACAAAAACAAGCCAAAAACCGACAAAAACGAGCACGAGATTGGAAAAAGGTAAAAAGCCGAAGCCGAGGAAGAAATTTATCCAAGAAAAGCCCAAAATGACAAAAGTAATCCTTAGAGATTCAGAGAATAACAAAAGAGACTCTTAGTTGAAATATGAAGACCTTTACAATAATGGCCCTCCAAGTTTCAGCAAGTTGTCAACTTTGGTCCTTTGAAGAACTTTGGAAGAAAAGTCAACTCAACTCCTCCAAGTTACAAGATCGTTACGTGTAGTATTTAGTTGCATTTGTAGCGTTTTAATATGTTTTAAGTAGTTTTCTCATGTTTTGTAAAAGTCTAGGGGCTAATTATGCAACAAACTCAAAGATTAGAGAAGCCCTAGCCCCTAGCCTATAAATAGATCTCATAAGCCTCATTTGAGAGGTTGGTTAGTTTTAGAGTTAGTCTTAAGGTTGTTGAGGGTTGGTCCTCATAGTAGTAGGAGTAGTGTAGTTTTATTTTTATGAAGTCATTTTTTATGCTACTTTCTCTCTCTAGCTTTATCTTTCTAAAAATCTTTAATTTTTAGTTGTTAAAATCTTGTTTTTATTGGTGGGAATTAAAGTTTATGGTTAAACTAGTTAGTTTAGTAATAAATTTTGTGAAAAACATTAGTTTTTAGGCTTTATTTTGGATCAAAATGGTGTTTTGTTATGTTTTTATCGAGTTAGATTTTTAATATTTTTTTATATCCGAGTTTGATTTTTTGCAATTTAAAACTTTCGAGTTTGGATTCTGTCGAGTTAGGAGTTTTAAAAATTGTTACCGAGTTTGGGGTGTATTAGCATCGAGTTAGGATTTTCAAAAATTATCAAGTTAGAAAAAAAATAAAAAGCATCGAGTTAGGAAAAATAAATAAAAAGATTTCGAGTTAGGAGCTAGTACTTATCAAGTTAGGCCCAATTTGCATTATATCGAGTTACAGGAAAAATAATTCATCGAGTTTTTTTTTTTTTTTTTTTTTTTTTTTTTTTTTTTTTTTTATTATTATTATTATTTATTTTATTTCGAGTTAGGGACCAAATGAAAGTAAAAATATTATCGAGTTTCAACACATAGGGACCTATATGCAATTTTTTTACTTACCAAGTTTAGTTTCCGTATTTGTGGAGTTTGTATTTTTTTTTTATAATTGTTTTATCAAGTATTGTTTACCAAGTTGTATTTCTTTTGGCGAGTTAGCCAAGATTATCGAGTACGATAATCATTGCCTCATCGTTTATCGAGTGAGGTTCTCTTATGCTTTATGCTAAGGCGAAATTCTGTCGAATTTTATTTTGGCTTATCTAGTTTGTTTCTTTTATCGAGTCTTTTTCTTTTATTAAGTAATTTAATCTTATTAATATGAGTCTCGAGTAGTTTTTTTTACTGTTTGCTTAGTGGCACGAGTTTGTGAGTTAAGTGTGGATTACTAAAAAAGGATCGTGATTAATAATCGTTATGATTATTTAGACTTGTAATTTTATTATTTGAAGGGCAAAAGCCGGAGAATAATCAAATTACAAATCTAGTAATTATTTTCTTTTTAAAGGATTATTTTCAAAATAAACCAACGTTGTGAGAAAATAGTCTTGTTTAAGGAAAATAATTCGTCGTAAATCCTTGACCCACACTTAATGAACTTATTTACGTCGCTTTGCAAACATATTATTTTTAAAAGTCTTTTCCCGTCTTATTTTCCTTTCTTGCTTTAAATCTCGTTTTCTTTACTTATTTTATCTAATGCTTGTTTTATTTGTTTGTTTCCTTTGCGTCGTTTTATTGTTTCTTTTTAATTTTACTGCGTTTTAAATCCTTTTAGTAGTGTAATCTAAAACCAACCAAATCATCTTTTTAATTCCATTCACTTCACAATCACGCGACTCAAAGCCGACTCAATCGCCGTCTTACCTTTGTTGGGACATAACGACCCGGGGAACATACTTTCACGAGTGTTTCTTCGGTAATAAATCTAATATACTACAAAAAGACTTAAAATCATGCCCACATATGCCTGTTTTCATGCTTTCTCTCTCAAGTAGAACCCAAAAACATTACAAAAGCCTTAGATGATTCAAGCTGGGTTAAAGCAATGCAAGAAGAGCTACTTTAATTCAAACTGCAGAAGGTTTGGGTATTGGTTGATTTGCCCAAAGGTTACAGGGCAATTGGAACCAAATGGGTTTTCAGAAATAAGAAAGATGAAAGGGGAATAGTGATAAAAAAAACAAAGCCAGATTGGTGGCCCAAGGGTATACTCAAGAAGAAGGAGTGGATTATGAAGAAGTTTTTGCTCCAGTCGCAAGAATTGAAGCAATTAGGCTATTCTTGGCCTATGCTTCTTTCATAGGCTTCACTGTCTACCAAATGGATGTCAAAAGTGCCTTTTTATATGGTACTATTGAAGAAGAGGTGTATGTTTCTCAACCTCCAAGCTTCATTGATGCAGAATATCCAGACAAGGTGTACAAGCTTACCAAAGCTCTTTATGGTCTACACCAAGCTCCCAGAGCATGGTATGAAACATTGGCTTTCTATTTATTGGAAAATGGATTTCAAAGCGGCAAGATTGATCCAACTTTGTTCATCAAAAGAACCAAGAAAGACATCTTGCTAGTGCAGATTTATGTTGATGACATTATCTTTGGATCCACAAATCAGGAATTGTGTGTAGAGTTTGAAAAACTTATGCATAGTAAGTTTGAAATGAGTTCCATGGGGGAACTTACTTTCTTTCTAGGTCTCCAAGTGAAACAATCAAATGAAGGCATACTTATCAGCCAAGATAAGTATGTAGCTGAGATCCTAAGGAAATTTTTGGCTGCAGACTCATATCATGGCAATGCAAGAAGCAAACAATGGTGGCCAACTCTACAACTGAAGCAGAATATGTTGCAAGTGCAAGTTGTTGTGGCCAAGTTCTTTGGATCCAGAATCAATTGCTTAACTATGGGTACAATTTTCTTAACACCATTATTTACATTGACAACAGCAGTACTATTTGTATCATTAAAAATCCAGTTCAATATTCAAAAACAAAACACATTGAAATCAGACACCATTTCATAAGAGATTGCAATGAGAAAAAGGTTAATACAAGTTGTCAAAATTGATTCTGAAAATAATTTTGCAGACCTTCTCACCAAAGCTTTTGATTTAGGTAGGTTTAAATACCTGGTAGCAGGTATTGGTATGATAAATCTTTGAAAAACATGTGTTTTGTATATAAATAAACAAGTTTTGGCCTCTAATCATGGTACTGCTAGTTTGTCATAAGGTACTGACAGTACAAAATTGGTACTGGTTCAAAGTTTGCTCTGTTTTTGCTCATCTTGATGTTTAAATGTTAACAATGCTATAAAACAAGTGCTTTGCACTCTGTTCTTTTGGTTTACAACTAACCATTTCAGGTTACTCAAGATTGCTAACAAAATCAGGATGTGGAAATGGTAATCAGTTCACCAAGTTTTTCAAAACTTTAAGAGCTGACTAGTCCAAAGCAAATGGCTCTTGGTAAAGACTTCTCAAATCCGTTGATAGTGATAGTTTGCTAAAAACTATAAGGTAATCAGTTCACCCAGCTTCAAAAACTTAACGAACTGACTAGTCCAAAGCAAACGGCTCTTGGTAAAGACTTCTCAAATCCGTTGATAGCTGATAGTTTGCTAAAAACTATAAGGTAATCAGTTCACCCAGTTTCAAAAACTTAACGAACTGACTAGTCCAAAGCAAACGGCTCTTGGTAAAGACTTATCAAATCCGTTGATAGCTGATAGTTTGCTAAAAACTATAAGGGATATTTTCTAAAATTTCAAAGGGACTGCCAAGTTTTATTTCAAAAAACAAGGTACTGGTAGTTCAAATTTTAGTACTGGTAGAGTAAAATGGTACTGCTACATAGCCGTTGAGTCTGTCAGGTTAAAATATAGCCGTTGTTTTTAAAGGGTATTTTTGTGAATTATTCATGTTTTCCTCGAATTAAGGATATAGTTATTATAATAAAAGATCTTTTTGACCGCCTCTTCAATTACTTATCCATATCTTTTATAGTCGGTCAAAAGTCATTTTTCTCATAATCAATCCTTATCATAATTCACACTCACCTTTCATCTTCTACCAGTACAACAATAAAATCCCACCATCAAAATCAAAATTTTCATCAAACCTTTCACCATGGCTCGTCTAAGTTTTGTCAAACGTCTCAACCAATTAGCATTTTTGGAAAAGTCTGATGACAATGAAACTTTTCATCAAGCAGTGGATTTTCTAAACAATTCTTATGTCAGGTTTGCTTTACTTGTGAATCCCACTATTTTTAAATCTCAAATTTCACAATTTTGGCAAACTGCTAAAGTTAACACTCTTAGGGATGGGATTCAAGAGTTAATGGTCAAAGTGGATGGTAGAACCTTGACTTTTACCGAATCATCCATTAGAAGACATCTTCGTTTGGATGATTCAGATGGCATTAGTCAATTACCTGATACTAAAATTTTTGAAAATTTGACAAAAATGGGGTATAATGTAACTTCTACAAAGCTTACATTTCTTAAAAAGCATTTTAGCCCTCAATGGAGATTTTTGATTCATACCATCCTTCATTGTTTAAGCCAAAAGAAAACCTCATGGGAGCAATTTAGTGGTAACATGGCTGCAGCTCTCATTTGCCTGGCAACAAACAAGAAATTCAACTTTTCAAAATATATTTTTGAAGGATTGGTTAAAAATGTGGACAGTGAAACAAAGTTTTTGATGTACCCAAGGTTCATTCAGTGCCTCATCAACAAATCCAAACATTTGTTACTTCCCCTAAACAAACCTTTTAAAACTCCCAAACTTACACACAAGGTGTTTTCAAACATGAAAATTGGTTTTCAAGGAGAAGAAGTACCACTTTTTGAGGAAATGTTACCACAACATTCTGAAGAACCTGATCATTCATCAACACATCCATCACCAGTACCATCTCTCACACCAACAGTACCATCAGTCACACCACCATCACCAGTACCATTACCATCTCATCAACAAACACAAACACCATCTGCAACATCACCATCATTATCACATCATAACTCACCACCACAATCTCCTCCACAACAAAGTGTAGATGCTCAGACTATCAGAGAATTAAAGGAGCAAGTGCAGCACTTGCAAACTACTCTTGAAAGTCAAAACAAACATTTTACAGAGATCAAAACCAAGTTAGTTAAGAGGGTTGAGAAATTAGAGTTGAAGGTGAAATTTTTGAAGGGTAAAGGAACATCTCAGTTGGTTGTTTCTAGTTCCTCAAGTTTAGATGCAGAGGGTTTGGGTCTCTCTTCCAAAAAGGGGAGGATGGGTAGTTCTAAAAATGAAGAAGAGATTCAATTTCAGTTTCATGAAGGAACTCCAGTGATTGATGAAAAGCCTGCTATTCAAGAAACAGAGCCTGCTACTCAAGAAAAAGAGCCTGTTAGCTTGAAAGATACTGCTGCAACAGATACTGCTGAAGCAGAGCAAGATACTGCTGAAGCAGAACAAGAGCCTGCTAGGATTCAGAGGCTATTAGCTATGAATTTAAAAGGATCTGATCAAGTGTCTTACAAAAGAAAGAGAGGATCACAGCCTCAGGGGAGGTTTCTTGTTTCTGATGAACAATCTGCTGCTCCAAGTCCAGTATCTTCTCCAAAAGACAAAGGCAAGAAAATTGTAGTTGAAGATGAACCAAAGCCTAAAAAGATGAAGCAGAAAGAGCAAGCACAATTGACTGTAGATGAAAAGTTGTCCAAACAGCTTCATGAAGAAGAAGTTTTGAGGGCTGAAGAAGAATCAAGAATGTTGCAAGAAAAGTTTGATGCTCAACTGCAATACATCATTTCCATTGATCCAATTGTAAGAGGTGAAGCTTACACTCTGGTGTGTGATGAGTGTCTCAGCTCAGATGAAATGACAATCAAGCTCAATGATTTCATCACCAAGAAATACAATCAAGAGGCATTGGATAATGTCTATCAGCAGATCCAGAAGAATCAGAAGAAAGGATTTAAAATGCCACATTCTAAAGCAGATCAGAAGAAATTCTTCAAGATATATCTGAAAAGAGAAGTGAACATGAAGGATCATCAACTCAAAGGTAAATCTTTTGATGAATTGAAGCTTCTATACTTAGAGGCTTACAGAAGAAACAAAACCAGTTTTCTCATGGATACACAAGAAAGGCCTTCCAAAGGAAGAAAAGATGATCAGAAGGAACAAGCAGAGAAAGCATAATTGCCTTCTGTTCAGACAAGAGAAATGGTTGTCCATGTTCCACAAATTATTTTTGCTGAACCTTTACATGCAAGGCATCCAGTCATAGATTAGGAAATCTACAATGATAAGTTTGGCAAAGCATGGAAGATAACAAGAGTTGGAAACAAGGTTGAGATTTTCAAGAACTTTGAAAATCTTCTTAGAGCATGTAACAGAATGGATTTAGATGAATTATGAGTATTAGTTCAAGAGAAGCTGAAAACCAAGTATAAGCCAGATGCAAAGGAGCAAGAGCTATGGGTTGAGTTTAGCCGATTATATGATCCAAATCCTTCTGATACTCATTGGAAATTTCCTTACTATGATTTATCTGTTACATGGGAATACTTCAGCATGAGTCATGTTCATCATCTTTCCACTCAGAGTGGAATAGAGCTCTTTATGCTAGGCGAGAAGGAGTATCCTTTAAGCTATGAAGTATTATCAGTCTTGATCTCCAATAAGCTTTTGTGTGAAGAAGAGACTGATGCAGTCAAAAGATTGAAGGAGAGCATATTTGATCAGTATGAAAGCCTAAGGAGAAAAAGATAAGGTTTTTGGAAGAGTTCCCTCAAATCCTCAAGGTATGAATTTTATTCACAAAGAAACTTGGTTATTTTATATGGGAATAACAAGTTTAGGGGAGGATTGTTGGGAATAAAATGCACAAAGTAAAGAGTCTGCCAGAAGAGCCTGCTAGTTGATAGTTAAGCCTGCCTCTTCTGTTTTGCAGATGTTGAAGATATACTAACAGTACCTTCTGGGTAAGAAGGTACTGCTAGTTAAAGAAGGTCCTGCCAGTTTTTACGACAAGTTGTTATATTTTATTTAGAGATATTTACTTGTATTATTAGTCTTTGTACAAAGTTATACGTTAAGTAGAAGTAGTACAGAAGTCTCAGTAGATATAATGGAGTGTTTTACCTTGAAAGGTGTAATATTAGGATAAGATAAACCTCTAATATATTATATTAAGCAACTTGACCACTTGTAATAAGGGCTCCTTATACTATAAAAGGAACCCTTAAGACACCTTCTTAGACATCTCTTACACTCATCTTTCCCATGCATAACTTCCATATTTAAACCCTTTCACGTATCAAAGATTCAAGGTTACACTTGTAATCCTGGTGATAGTTTAGATCACCCGTATTATTTCATCAATAATATTGAATCGTTTTGTGTTATTCATGTTGTGTTCATTCTCATTTACTTATTCACCACCTTTGTTCTTTTAGTGTGTTTTAGTAAATTCCGCGTGCTAACTCACATTCATTCATAAATATCCTAAACACATTACTGAGATTAACATCCCAAGTGTTTGCACAAATCAATAAAGAATCCTTCCACAAGTTCTTTACCAAGGGTACAACCACTCCTGTTAGTTCTTTTACAAGGGTACAACAACTCCCGACACAATATGTATTTTGAGGCCTAAAATACTAACCAATCACTTCTACATACATGATACAAATGAAGTATAAACTACCAAAGCTTATACATGACAAACCAACAAGACTTGCAACTTTAGAGTTGAAGCTTGTAACTTCTTGAATGATCTTGTGAAGTCCCTTGCTACATAAGAGGATCACACAAGTCAAATGTTACTGAGTTAGTTGAGAGAGTATTTCAAATATATGTCCTAAGGTGATCACTCAAACTAACAAGTGGTTTGGTATTTATAGCAACTGCAGGTCTGGCGGAACCCTTAGATGGGTTCCGCCCGTGTACCCCCAGGGTTCCGTCAGGGCTGTAGTTGGTTTTGCAATAAATCTTCCAAACCAAACAAGGTCACATCATATAAATACTAGTCAAACACAAACTTGCACAAGAAAACTTATGGTTAGTCAAACACACTTTCTTTCCATAAATGTATAATGACAAACTTATCATAAATGTGATGTGATATTTCTATTTAAAGAAATAAATGTGATGTGACAAGACACTTTCTAATTTAAGAAATAAAAACAATGTTTTGTTTAAAAGGAAATGTAAACCTTAGTTAAACAAGACTTAAACACTTAAAAGTGATGATTTACTCTTAGCTAAAGTTCATACTTTGTCATTAACAAAACTTAGCAAAGATCGTAAAATATAAATAACGTTTTTAGGCGATATTTGTATTAACAATATCCCCCTTTTTGTTGATGACAAAACATATACTTTATTTATAAGTAAGTCACTAGTTTTCGTGTTAAGTCTTATAAAGTTAGTATAAAAACTTGTTTTTGCTAAGATGATGTGATATGCAAGAGTTAAGAGAAAAAAATTTTGAAACAAGTTTATATATAAATTCTCCTCCTTTTTGTCGAAACAAAAAGAAGAGAAGCGAAGCGGAAGTATGTACTTGCTCCCCCTTGGACGATACTCCCCCTAAATGGAGTGCCAAGACAGGAGACATGGATTTTGAACCTACAAGACAAAATGTTAGTTCCCACACAAGACAAGACATGAAATCATTTCATGTCTAGAACACAACTAAGAGTTGTGAAGTGGAATAATGCAACACTCATGCTCCCCATTGGATATTACTTCCCTAAATGGAGTATCAAGGAAAGAAAACATGGATAATGATCCTACAAAAAGAAAGGTTAGTTTCTAAAACACAAGATATATGTATGCTACCATAACAAGGTATAGTTCACTCATTATACCTAAATGGTCAACAAACAATGCAAACCTTGTAGTCGAATGAAATTCATTTCATGTAAAATTTTGACTCTTAAAAAGTCAAAGACAAGAAATTAGTACGACATTATCCTACTTCTTAAAAATAAAGAAAAGCTAAAAATAAACTAAGAACATAAAATGCTACAAGGAAATAATCATTTTCCTTAATGAGAAACATTTTCCAAAAACAAGGCTAAGGTTGTTTAAGGATGAAAATGTGTGTTGGAGGTTGTAGCGGGCTTTATTTTGAAGGATGAGAGGGTGACACGGGTTTTGGTTTGTTGGTTTAAATGGGAAACATTTTCCAAAAGAAACAGTTATGTTTCATCTTGGAGACTCTAAGGTTGAGGTGGGTGAGACAAGGATTGTAGATGATCCAAAATGTGGTTTAGTATAAACCTCATTTCTTCGGATAGCTCACGAATTTCCCTTCGACACCCTTCACTAATGTGAGCGGTTCTTTTGCAATGATTGCAATCATGGCGGGGAAAGTTTGGTGGAAGAGTGGTTTGATTTGTTGGTGGTGGATGGTTTGAACTTGAAGGAGCAAAGGTGGATGGTTGAGAGGTGTTTTTGCTTCCTTCATTAGTTGAGTGTAGTGTTGTTTGTAAAACCATAATATGGTTGATTTGAGAGTCAACCATACGTTTGAAGGCATGAAGGTGGTTTAAATGAGTGTCAATCTCATCATTAAGGTTTGGAGGTTTTTCCCATATGGATGCTTCTATTTTCTTATAAGAAGAAAGTAGAGATTCAAATTGTTGGGAATGTTCTTGTGGTGATGGCTGTTGTTGTTGAGGTTTTTGTTGTTGTGTTTATTGGTTTTGAACAAAATGGCAGAAGCTTGGTTCGCCGGAAGGATTATCATGAAGGTCTTTGTAAATTGGGTGAAACACAAATGATTGTGAGTGTGTATGACCTTGATCATTTGGAAAAATTGATGGTCTAACAAAACGGTAAGCCAACCATTCTACCAATGATGGTTGATGGGGTTCATCATCTAGTTGCTCACTAGATTGTTGTTGGGTTTCCATTTGAGCAATGGTGTCAAAGAGTGACAAGGATGGTGGACTTGATGATTTGGGTGATAGGTCTTCTAATGTTTCCAAATATGGTAGTGGTGATGTTGGCGGTGTATGGAAAAGTTCCATTGGTGTAAGTGTTGGTGATTGAGGTGATGAAGTTTTTGATGGTTGAGCTTGTTGAGAAGGTGATGTTGAATCACTTGAAGGTCTAGTTGGTGGAGGAATGGTGACTATGTTGGTGTTGCAATGTGTTGGAGAGGGTGTTGGAGTAGCAAGATTAAGCAAATCTTGAATGGTGATTACATTGGTATTGCAATGTGTTGAGGATGGTGTTGAGGTAGTGAGGTTAAGGATATCTTGGATAGGTGATGAGATGTTAAGTGAAGCATCACTTGAAGATGATGAGCTTGACTTGACGGTTTTGTTGAAGCAACAAGGTTTAACACTAATCCTAGTGGTTTTTGATAAGGATTTCGATGACTCGGATGAGGTGTTAGATTTAGTCATTTCAAAAGTGTGTTTTTGATGTTTTGAGAGAAGAAATTATGATGGTGATGGTTTAATTAGAATTGTTGCAACACTTTCAAATTTATAGGATGGAAAAGATGTTGAAATGGGTGTTTGGATTTGATGTTCTACCATTCAAAGATTGAGGTTTCAAATGACTTTCATGAACATGTCACATAATTTGATGTCAATCCAATGGAATAGGGTAGAGTGAAAGACCAACATATGCACTCAATGCTTTGTGATCATGTGATGTGATTTGGTTGAAAATGTTTCAATGGTTTGAAAGATCCTTTAAAAGGGTTTCTTGGGTTAGTTATGTTTGAATTTGAATTTTTGGAGGGAAGTGACTTCCTAATTGTTTTAGTGAGTAAAAGTTGTCCTAATATGGTTATTGGAGTTAATGGAAGATGTTTCTCACTTAGGATAATGGTTTGACACTTTACAAGTTTTGAACTTAAGAAAAATGACAAAAATTTTCTGCAGGTGACTGGCGGAACCCTCGCGATACACAGGCGGAACCCTGTTTTGGGTTCCGTCTGGTCCGTTGGGCCATTTCTGGGTTGCCCAGAAATTACACTGGCGGAACCCAATTTAGGGTGCCGCCAGATCCGCCAAATCTGAAAAACTATATAGTCCGCGATTTTGACCCGCGAGACGATTTTCAAATTTTTCGAAAACTCCTAAAATCAAAAATATAATGCATATCTGGTTAGGAAATGCAAAAAATAAACATGTAAACACTCATATCATATGACTTTGACCGGAGGCTAGAGATATATATTCACTAAACTTAGTGAAATTTACCATAAGCATAAAAATTGACAAACACCTCAAATATTGTCATTATGCATAAAAGCTCATACGAACATAATCCGACAAACGTAATAAAACATGAACGTGAAAACAATACAAATCACATAGTTTAACACATACAAGGTTCTAAAACCTTCATAAACCAAACACTCCTTAATCACGCTTCTCACAATCGGTCTATCTTCTTATTGAGCTTGCTTAGGTACCTTCCAAAGCACTTGAAAATTCCTTTGGTTTGCTTGAACTCTTCGGATGCATTGTCAATGATGGGGAGTTCTTGAAGGTAGTCTAAAGGAGGTAACTTAGAGTTAGGAAGTTTATCGTCCTCGCTCATGTCGGATGATGATGATGATGATGGTGAAGGTGAGCGAGTACGTTTGCCCTTAGCTTTGAAAACTCGTTTATCACTTAGAGGGTCGAAGATGTGAGGAACGAGAGAATAGTCAAGGCACATTGCATTATCGTTAGGAGGAATGGGTGAGATTGCTCTAAAGAGGCGAGTAAGAAGCATTCCATAAGGAAGAGCGGTTGTTCCAACTAAGGGTATATCGGCCATTCTTTTGGCTAGGTAGTAGGCTAAGTTAAAGGGTTGACCGGTGGAAATGCTATACAGCATGTAGCAAAGGCATGTGTTGACATGATCTCTATTTCCTATGGTACTTATGACGTTAGCTCTAAGAATTTCTTCCCACTTCTTAAATTGTGGTTTAAGCTCATTGAGCTCCATACCAAAAGGATCCTTATCCACATCATTCCCCGAACGATTCTTCCTAGTGGTAGAGGTTCTAACGAAGAGATGTTCTTTAATTGTTTCCTTACTAGCAAGAGGGTTGTTGTATGGATGAAAACGCTCAATAGAATCAAGACTTGAAATGTGCCACTTATCCGTGTAGAGACAAGTACCCTCATTTGGGACACCAAGAATGATAGCTAAGTCCTTTAAATATAAGAAATTTGGTATTTGATTGGTTGTGAAGTTTAATGATATCTTACCAAAATCATTTGTGGAAAGGTTTAAGGTTGCATAGAATTCTAAGATGAACCTAGGACAAATTGGCTCATCGATATCAAGGAGACAATCAAAGTTGATTGCGGCAAAGCTTGGCGAATGGAAGTTCCTTCTAGAAAGGATGGATCAATGGTTCTACCTTCGTGAACATAGCGTTTTTCTAGTGCCTTAAAGGTTTCTACTTGAACTTTGTTGAGACCTTTGGTCCTATGGTGTTTGGGCAAGTACTTAAGGGTTTCCTTGTGATCGGAGTAATTTGCGGGAGGCATGTTGATTCCTAGAAAACACAAAATTATATGTTAACGACTTTTAACAATGTGGATGTTCTAATATGTTCCTATATGCAAACAATGTGGAGACTTGGTTATCTTGACTCATTTTGATGCCCAAATTGTTTTGTTATGCAAGTTTTTTTATAAAAAACAAAAGATAACCAAAACTCTCCTAATTGAATGTGTCTTCAATTGAAAGTACCCGAAAATACATATTAGTTATGTATCCCTGATAACACTTAAAATTAACATGTTTTCAGGAGCGTTATTGTGGATTTTATGATCACTTTTATGAACTTATGGTACTTAATTGAGCATAATTCGTGTTTTAGGTTCATGGAAGCTAAAGTACAAGAAAATGATGAAAAAGACGAAGAAATGAACAAAAACGAAGATTTATGCATGTACGAAGAATTCCCGACAAATGAAAGTCTCTTGGGGTATGTTCGAGAAGATAAAAGTCATGAAGTTGTCACTTCAAAGACTTAAGAATAAAGTGCAAGAAGGAAAACGAGGAAAGAAATGAAGAAAATAAGCTCAAACGAAGAATTATTGGAAGACTCGTTGTTCCCGACACACCTTCACCATTTTGGCCATAACTTGAGCATACGGACTCCGTTTGACCCCCCGTTCGCGGCCATGGAAAACTAAGAGAAAGATCTACAACTTTTGTGTTTATGACTTTTGCCCAACCGATTGGATGAAGGACCAACCGATCGGATGGAGCTCTCATACAGATTTTGCAAAAACTCATTCTACCTCATTCTACCCGATTCTAGGCCATTCTTTTTGGTATTCTAGGTCCTTCTAAACTACTTGGAGGCCAAGTTGATGTATTAATGAGCCTAGGCCTTGAGAGGAGTATAAATAGAGAACTTTGCAAGCTTTTCTAATCACCACTTACCATTTCTCTCTGTTTCAACTTGAGAGAACACTTCTCTTACCACCATTACTCCCTCTCAATACCAAAATTCGTCCATAAAATCCCAGGAAACTTTGGAGGTCCAAGAATTCATCATTTGGAGGTCAAAACATCAAGAAGTCATCACCAATACTTAAGGCATCATTACTACATCATTTGTTATCTTATTTCAATCATTGTAAGACTTTTAATTATGATTTCTAATGTTTAAAATTCTGAGTTTAGGTTCATGTTTTCTATGAGTAGCTAGTGCCTTTGTGCACTTGCTTAGATGATGTTTATTATTTAATGGTTTGCTTATGATTGTGATAACATATTTTAATTCAATTTCAAGTCAATCCTAAGAACCAATTGTACCTTAAGTTTCATCGTGACATTTGTTTAGCCAAGGTTAACTAATTGATAATAGTTTCAAAGGTCGAAAGATTTGTTATTACTCAACTAGTTATAATCATTTGTCTATGAATGATTGTTTTTCACCATAATTATTCTTAACTAAACAAAGAAACAAGAAGTATGATTGTAATGAGAATTCTTTTATAACATCAAATCGGATTGTTTGCAAACCTTTAGTAGGACGAAAGTTTAAATGTTTATAAACGATTGTGACCTTTTTGTCTATGAAGAGGTTACCTTTTGTATTGACCATTTCCTAAGAGTATTTGATTTGTAATAAAAGTTTGTCTTGTGTTTAAGATATCCACCATACCTTATGAACCTTGGATAGATCTAGAATAGATTGGTTTACACCTAAAGCTTGTTTTTATAAACTAAAATCTTGACGAAGGTTTAACTTGTAGAAACAATAGATTAGACCACCATCTAATTATCACAACCAACATGTTATCAAAAGTTATCACAATCATGTGTGTCATTAAGTAGTAAACTAGTCTAAGCAAGTGCAGTTTTTAATCTTATTGAATTTACATAACCATCATTTTCGTGTTACTTATTGCTTATATGGTATTTTGGATCGTGACAACCAATTACCATCTTTTTATTGATTACTATTACATAGATTCTTCACAATTGAAAACACCCAAATCCCTGCGAACGATCCCGAATTACCATCATATCTTGCTATAACGGACGAGTACACTTGCTCGCATGTGTTGTTTCTAGATTTGGTAATTCACCCTTATAAATTTAAAACTTGTACTAATAAAACGCACATCAAGTTTTTGGCGCCATTGCCGGGGATTTGTTTGTGTTTTTGTTTGCTTTGAATCTTTGCTTTAATCATTCCCTAGTTGTGTCGCTTTTACTTTTGAAAAAAAAATCTGAGCCATCCAACCGATCGGCTGAACATCCATCCGATCGGCTGAACCAAATTTTTTTTACCGAGCCATCCAATCGACCGGTTTGATATTCAACCGATTCGGTTAGACCCAAAAAACCCAATCCAACCAATCGGTACGAACCCGTATCCGATTCGGTTAGACCATTTTCAACCAATAACCTAATCCAACCGATCGGCTTGTCCACCAAACCGATCGGCTGTGCCTTTTTCTTTTTACAAAACCCATTTTTTTTAACCCATTTTTTACCTTTTCACCTTAGTTTGAAACAAACACCACCCAACCCACCCTTAGGAGTGATTTATTTTTCTTGTGTCCTTATTATTTTCTTTTCTTATTTGTTTCTTTGGTAAATTATTTTGTAAAATTGTCTTTTTAGATTTTTTGAACGTCTTTTAATTAGAAGTTAAAAAAAAAGTTTTGTCGTAATTAGTTTATTTTTCTTAAATTTCTAGTAGCTAAAATAGTAACGATTTTCTTATCTTAGTTAAGCTTATTTTTGTTTACTTCAACTTAAAAAAAATACAAAAAGATTTTTCTTAGTGTTCATTTTCATTATGCTTTTATTTTTACTTTTTGTGATATTTTACGAATCGCTCCAGGTTTGTATCAACTCACATCATGAGGTGAACAACTTGTTAGTCCACTTTACGAGCTTAAACGTAAAATCAAAAAGAGGACTCGTAAACCCGATAAGACACCAATCTTACCCTTAAAGATCGAATCAACCGAACTTTATCCAAAATCACCATTCATCGAGGAACTTTTTGTGGTAATCGACATAATCGAAGAGAAAGTTGAAACTCAACCCGATTCCCTACCTGTAACCGTCGTTGATCCCGATGACCAACCCATGTGGTCAAGCACTAGGACCATTGCACCAACACCTAGTTCCGCTATTATTCAATGCCCTTTTCCAAACAATTTCCATATCAAGGGTACCCACATGCAAATGATTTGGGAGAATCAATTCGATGGGAGAATCCGATCCGATCCTCACCGACACATAGCTGATTTTCTTGAGATTAGTAACCTATTCCTTTATGGTGAAAATCAAGAGGAAGCGGTTAAATTGAGGACTTTTCCTTTCTCATTGTCTGGAGAAGCCAAGATTTGGTTGAATGAATTAAGTAAAGGAACAATTACTACGTGGGAAGAGATGAGAGAAGCTTTTGTTAGCCGATACTTTTCTCCCGCAAAGTTTAAACGTCTCCTAAATGACATTCACAACTTTCAACAACTCGATCACGAAACTCTCATTGATGCTTGGCTCCGTATGAAAGATATGCTTCGAACTTGTCACGGACATGATCTAACCAAAGGATCGATCATTCAAACATTCTATCATGGTTTAGACAATCCAACTCAAGGAATTCTTGATACCGGAAGAATGTTCCTCTACAATACTCCCAACAAAGCATTCAAAATCCTTGTGGACAAGGTCCAACTCAAGCTCGATTTCTCAAAAAATTCTCTAATCGTGCCCAAACCAAAAACCGTTGTTTCCGCCGGTGGAAGCAACATCAATGCCGATCATTCCACATTGATTGAGAAATTAGAAGCTCTCACCAGACATATTGACGTTGGATTCAAGAACATAAGAGGAGAATTAAAGAAGTTACGAGATGCTCGTAGAGATGATAAAGATGCCAATGCTTCAGATTATCACACGGATAATGACATGCGGATGCTTGAACCTAATGAAGCAAGATATCACGACGGATATCACAACCAAAAGCTGAAAAGTTCATACTCCTACTCAAGCCAAAACCCGAACCATAATCATCCTAATTTCTGGCCACAAAATAAAACACCACTTTCATCACAATATTTTGGACAAAACAAATAAACCAAAACCTCACCGGAGGAGATGATGAGAGAATGGATGGAAGCAAATGAGAGTATGAAAGACCCTGTGGTAGAATTGGAACGATAAATCGATCAAGGAAAAAGGAACCACCAATCCATAATCCAAGACATGGAAAAGAAGAAAGAAATCCATCATACCAAATCACTACCTCATACAATAGATTCCAATCCAAGACATGAATTTGTCTACAAACCACCCTCAATCCATAACAAGCATGATAAGGGTGATGTTGAAGTTATTGAGGAATCCATTCCAACCATGCCTAATCCAACCCCAATCATTACTCGTTCACCAACCGTGTCAACTTTTCTTGAGGATTGCACCGTGCACATCCCGTCCACTGAACACTTGGTGAGAGAGAAGATGTTTACACATGATGAATTGTCAAATCATGTTGGTAACACGAAACTCAATGCAATTGGAAGAGTTGGAAATGGAGTCTTGAAAGAAGAAGAGATTAGAAAGGATGAGAAAGGAGTGTCAAAGGTACCCGACTTTGATTGGAATGAGGAAGGAAAATTGGTTCTTCGAGCCAATCACACTAATCAATACATTTGGCACCCAACAATTAAGACTCCATACTGGAAACGTATCATCAAAGTATCCTAATCCGGGGAAGAGTCTAGCTAATGACTCAGAAATAAATTAAGCGCTTCTTAGGAGGCAACCCGAGCTTTTAATTGTTCGCTTTAAAAAAAAAATTATTATTTTTCGTATTTTATTCTTGTGTGTTTGTGTTTAGATCGATTAAGTTTAAATGTCTTTTGGCTTTTGCAAGAGCGTCATTTCTTATAATTCTACTTAAACTCGGTTTTTCCATTTTTAGTACATTGTGAATAAATAAGTACATGTTTTATTAAATAAAATGTTTTGAACTTTGTGGGTATGTTCACTGGAAACCCTCACGAGACTTCACTCGTCCACTCGGGCCACCGAGGGGTTTAAAAGGCTTGTTGCATATGCTAAATGCAACCGTGATGCCTACGAAAGTGAGTTTTAGGATTTTACGCGTTTTTGTAGTTTAGTTTGTTTTTGCAGATTTAATAAGCTCTTGGAGATTGGATTATTGGTGACATTGTACTTGGTGTGGAGATGTTTTGTTGAATAAGAAATCGATTGATCTCACACGCTTAGCATCTTATCATTTGGAGTTTGATCGCAATTTCTACGATCTGGGAAGTTTCGTTTCTCTTGGACTATTTTTTTACTTATTTATTTTTCCCATTTTACATGCTTTGAAGTTTATTTTTCATGAATATAATGCATAACTTAAGTGTGGGCGGAAGGTGAAATAGTGAAAAACGAAACTCATTTTTAATTTTTCGAATTTTTGGGCCAATTTGAAAATAATTTTGTATACTTGTTTGCCCTTGTAATCTAGTTGTTTTCACGCTTTTAGGATTATATACTAGAATAACTGGATCAATCCACTGGTGAAATCGGTAATTTTTAAAAAATTTGAGATGTGTCCCGATTAATATTGCAATCCATTCAGGGATCGATAACATTTGCTAGCGCATATTATAACCCTCTCCACTAAATTGTGAGGATTTGAGCCTGTTTCATATATAGCATACATTTTTTTATGCTTTGGATCTTTCGCTATGAGTGTGCTGGTGATTTTACTTATTCTAGAACTTGTACTTGTAAATCATTATCATACCGCAGTAAGATCGCATTCGTGTGATATAAGTGTATTCGTGTGATAAAGATGCAACCTTAGGAATAAAATCAAATGGCCATCCGTTTACAAAACAATTTTTGCTAACCACATCGGTTAGTTATCCTCATATTTGGAACCCATTTGTTAGCGTTCATCTTTAGCGCTAGATACCTCTAGTTACACCCTTCGAGCCATCCTTTTCATTTTTGTTACATCCAGAAAATACAAAAATATTTTACACTTTTAACCTTAGCCTTACCCCTTGTCAAAGTCTAAATGGTGGGTTGCTAGTTGCTTGGTATGATGGATTGTTTTTGATGATTATTAGTTAGACACATTTTGTCGTTAGTGTGTGCCATTCCAACAAGATGAAGGAGACGTCTTTCGTATTTTGTATTTTTTGTGGTGTATGCTTATAAGAAGTGTGGGGGAGATGTGATGTATCAAGAAAAAAAAGAAAAAAAAAAGAATAAGTCATCGAAAATATATATATATATATATATATATATATATATATATATATATATATATATATATATATATATATATATATATATATATATATATATGTGATGACAATTATAGCTAATGTGCTATATTATGTATGGAGATGAAGAAAGAAAGTTATGTGATATGTTGTTAGCCAATGTGCTATAAAGAATATTGTTATGGTGAATCGATGTATCGAAATGTGACCAAAGAAGATATGATTGTAACTATAATCATTTATGGGTTCGTGGTTTGTTTTGTAACTAGCAACAATGAGACTTTGACTTGACTTTATTTTTCTTTTAAAACCAATTTCATAAATATTTTCATGCCTTATCCCTTCCCTTACCAAATTACTTTATTCGTTGTTCTTTCAAGTCTCCGGATATAGTAATGATTTTGTGAGAATATCAAGTGCATGAATATTCTAGTGACCATCCGGTTTTTGAGTAATCAAGAATTCGCGCCAGCGATCTATTATGTTTTTGTATGAGATGTTTGAACATAAGCCTGGTAAAACCCTGAAGCCTTACATTACAACCCGAATAAAAGACCTCTTTAGATGTTTACACTTGGTGCTTACGCCACATCGGTGGAGTTTTGTTTCTTGTACAAGCCTATGGTAATAAACAAATCATGACTGAGCAATGAGTGTGATTTATCTTACATATACTCCACTACACAAATAAATGAGTGTTGAGTGAATTATACTTCGTTCCTTTTTCGTAAGGTGTTTAGAAATGTTAATCAAGCGAGAAAATCATTGGGTATTGTCAAACATCTCGGAATTTTCACCCTAAAGCTTAAAACGATGCATCGTATCTTGTACTTGTGCTTGCTAGAATTGTATCACATTTTTCTAAACATACTTGTGCACCATGTGGATCTATTTTGCTTAATTTTTGCTTGAGGACAAGCAAACCCTTAAGTGTGGGGGAGTTTGCGCTCATTTTCGTTTATTTATCTCATTTTAGCTTGTTTAGTTTAAAAAAAAAAAAAAAAAAAAAAAAAAAATCAAATTTTTATAGTTTTCAAAATTTCTTTTCGTTTTTTTTCATTTAGGTATGGTTTCGATTTTTCTTTTTCTAGATTTGCTTGAGGGCAAGCAAAGTTTAAGTGTGGGGGATTTGATAACGCTTAAAATTAACATGTTTTTAGGAGCGTTATTGTGGATTTTATGATCACTTTTATGAACTTATGGTACTTAATTGAGCATAATTCTGTTTTAGGTTCATGGAAGCTAAAGTACAAGAAAATGAAGAAAAAGACGAAGAAATGAACAAAAACGAAGATTTATGCATGTACGAAGAATTCCCGACAAATGAAAGTCTCTTAGGGTATGTTCGAGAAGATAAAAGTCATGAAGTTGTCACTCCAAAGACTTAAGAATAAAGTGCAAGAAGGAAAACGAGGAAAAAAATGAAGAAAATAAGCTCAAACGAAAAATTATTGGAAGACTCGTTGTTCCCGACACACCTTCACCATTTTGGCCATAACTTGAGCATACGGACTCCGTTTGACCCCCCGTTCACGGCCACGGAAAGCTAAGAGAAAGATATACAACTTTCATGTTTATGACTTTTGCCCAACCGATTGGATGGAGGACCAACCGATTGGATGGAGCTCTCGTACAGATTTTGCAAAAACTCATTCTACCCGATTCTAGGCCATTCTTTTTGGTATTCTAGGTCCTTCTAAACTACTTGGAGGCCAAGTTGATGTATTAATGAGCCTAGGCCTTGAGAGGAGTATAAATAGAGAACTTCGCAAGATTTTCTAATCACCACTTACCATTTCTCTCTATTTCAACTTGAGAGAACACTTCTCTTACCACCATTACTCCCTCTCAATACCAAAATTCGTCCATAAAATCCCAGGATACTTTGGAGGTCCAAGAAGTCATCATTTGGAGGTCAAAACATCAAGAAGTCATCACCAATACTTGAGGCATCATTACTACATCATTTGTTATCCTATTTCAATCATTGTAAGACTTTTTATTATGATTTCTAATGTTCAAAATTCTGAGTTTATGTTCATGTTTGCTATGAGTAGCTAGTGCCTTTGTGCACTTGCTTAGATGATGTTTATTATTTAATGGTTTGCTTATGATTGTGATAACATGTTTTAATTCAATTTCAAGTCAATCCTAAGAACCAATTGTACCTTAAGTTTCATCGTGACATTTGTTTAGCCAAGGTTAACTAATTGATAATAGTTTCGAAGGTCGAAAGATTTGTTATTACTCAAATCGGATTGTTTGTAAACCTTTAGTAGGACGAAAGTTTAAATGTTTATAAACGATTGTGAGCTTTTTGTCTATGAAGAGGTTACCTTTTGTATTGACCATTTCCTAAGAGTATTTGATTTGTAATAAAAGTTTGTCTTGTGTTTAAGATATCCACCATACCTTATGAACCTTGGATAGATCTTGAATAGATTGGTTTACACCTAAAGCTTGTTTTTATAAACTAAAATCTTGACGAAGGTTTAACTTGTAGAAACAATAGATTAGACCACCATCTAATTATCACAACCAACATGTTATCAAAAGTTATCACAATCATGTGTGTCATTAAGTAGTAAACTAGTCTAAGCAAGTGTAGTTTTTAATCTTATTGAATTTACATAACCATCATTTTCGTGTTACTTATTGCTTATATGGTATTTTGGATCGTGACAACCAATTACCATCTTTTTATTGCTTACTATTACATAGATTCTTCACAATTGAAAACACCCAAATCCCTGCGAACGATCCCGACTTACCATCATATCTTGCTATAACGGACGAGTACACTTGCTCGTATGTGTTGTTTCTAGATTTGGTAATTCACCCTTATAAATTTAAAACTTGTACTAATAAAATGCACATCAATCCCCTTTAGCATTCAAGAGACAATATGCAAGTGATGTTTCAATGATGTTTTTCATTTGTTTTAACAATGTGGTGAAGAGTTATGTTCTAGTCGTGGATTGCAATTATTGAAAGATAATGCACTTGGTATGTTTGGCAAATCAAAGTAACAACAAAAAGGGTATGATTCTTAACTAATGGAAGACATGATTGGTTAACAACCAAGTTTTTGTATGAATCAAAAAGTTCTATGCATAAACCCTAAGATTCTAGTTAATAAATGAAAATGTTATACATGAATTAAAATTGCAATTATGATTAGAACACTTACAAAGTTGATTGAATTTGAAGAGGTTAGATTGGAAGCCCTAAATTTCGTATGGTTATGTGTTTTTGAGAGGGTGATGGCTGTTTGAAAAGTGAATGATTAGGTTAAGAGGGTGTTTGGTTTTGAAATTAAAAATAAAACATCCTGCAACTTTGACGGACCAGGCGGAACCAAAGGGAGGGTTCCGTCCGTATGGTCTGAGGGTTCCGTGGGAACTGCAGGGAAAAAATCAAAAGGGATTGTCTTGATTATTGTGGTTTTATCCTAATGTTCAAAACTAAGGTTTTAGGTCTTATGAGTCTTTGACTAAGCCTAGGGATGATGAATGCTTCTCATTCAAGAGGTTTTGTGAAAACGTTGATAGAATGGTTAACGTAGAAGACTTTCTTAGTTAATACGTTCCTCAATGAACATTCTTACCAAGGCGATGATGATGGATCACAATATGTCAATTAAGAACATAATGGATTGAATTGTTGCCGAAGTTGATGATTCCTTTGTTGAAGGGATAACAATGTTGATAAAAGAATTCCGTTGTTGACACGAATTTTCTTGTTCAAGCGGAGCTTGTTGATGTGCTTCTCCATCCGAAACTAATTTGAGAACCTTACGCGTTTTGGAGAATCATTGGGTAAGTAAGTAAAAGTGCAAGTACCGCTTGGGCTTTTCTTATCAACTTATTGCCGACATAATTCCATTTGGCATACACTATGGTTTCTATTCCCGTTCTTTTTGGATACCATAATCCTAGTTGTGTAGTACCTTATGATGATCCAAACAAGCTCTTTCGAAATAGTTGTTTAAAGATCTTCTCTAAAAACAAGCACATAGACAAACACTAAACACAATGTTGGATCTAATTGTTATGAGAACAAGTAGTCTTCCGAACATTTCTCTACGTTTAGTTTTACCTAAGGATTTGCTAATCTCATTCTTGATAAGTCATCAATAACTTAACCATTGAGAACAAGAGAGTAACTAGGAATGACTTTAAGTTAAAATCCCTTGCTTTTGGGGCTTGCTTTTATTATCAAAAAGTCTTTCAAATATTGACACTATAATCACTTGATTACTTTTGAACAATCTATTTTGTTTCACTAGTTGTTTTACTCTAAATTCCAAAAACTGTTTTTGTTGAATTTGTTAAGATACAACTATGACCTATAAATCAAGTTTTATAACTTACGTCAATTTTGCTTGATTCAATGTTTGACTCAAGGTGAGAAGATGTTAATTTTTTACTTTTATCCTTAATGTTTTACACAACATACTTGTCTTGCCATCATTGGACTTTCGACTAAGTCATCATCTACCAAAGATGATATCTTACAAGGAGGTGATCTCTCGTTGAATGTTATATTCAACGACTCCTCGACTCTTTGGGTTTCCTTACTTAAGACACTATGAACTTAATTTGTTTTGAAAAGGTCCAAGAGGTACAACATCATAAGACTAACTGTCACATTTGATGTGTAAATCCTAGATGTTGAAAAATCATTTTCATCCACACATCCTAATGTATGCTAATGTGTTTTATTTCACCTTGTGTGTTTTATGTGAAATTATTATAAAGGGGTGGTTGAAGTAAAACACAATTTAAGACCCAAAGTATGGTGTTTGAGAATGTTGTTTTACAAAGGTTTGTTTTGCAAGCATCACAAAAGTGTTAGACATTTTATCACTTAGGAAATTCTTAGTTAGCTCACTTGTAAGCAAGAGTTGAGTGAGACTCAAGAGTTTCTCGTGGTTATCTCTTGATGGTTAAAGAACCAAAACACCTTATATCTCCTACTAGTACTAATGACGAAATTCCTTTGTCTCAGAGAATCTAATCTTTGTTATTACTAATAGTAGGTAAACACTTTAGAATACTACTAATAACACATACTACAACACATAATGCTAGAAACAAGAGACAGTCAAAGTTAAGTTGAAGTAATGCGTACCTTTTAAATTGCATAGAGATGCTATCAAGAGAATAAACACAAAGCGTAAAATCTTGGTTTGACGACACGCTTGGACACTCATTTACTCATGTATTCAAGAAGGTTAGATAATCATATAAAAACATAGAACATGATAATCTTAATCCTTTTATTATGAGTCTCTATTAGAGATTGAATAATCTCTAACTCTCTCTTCTAGGTTTAACAAATTTTACTTGCTTTGTTTTACTAGTTGATGATGCTTTTCAGTTAAATCCCAATCCAGTTTTATCTCTAAACAACCTTTGACTCCTCAAAAATCTTTCAAGAGATTTTGAGCTTTCATCAAATTTAGCTAACATTTTTCCTTTCTCATTTTTTTAATGTCTTGTTTGTAATCTAGGCATAATTTACATTCAAGATCAATTTCAACATTACTCTCAAGTCTAGACATTTTATCTTCTAACAGATAGTTTTGTGTTTACATTTTGTTTAACACTTTGAGATTATCAAACTTTTAGGTAACATATTCCTATCTTAATCTCCTTTTCAAAGTTATTCACAAAAGATTTTGAAGACTCATTGTAAAAGATAGTTTTTAGGTTCATGTTACCTAAAAGTTTAGACTCATTTTCTAATTTATAAAATTCTAAGATAAATGTGTCAAAGCAAAAATGTTTGGTTTCAACATGTACCTTGCTTGTTGTTTCAATAGATTGATAATCACCCACCGGATCATTGTCTTTGTCTACATCCGTTTCATTCCATGATTCGCAAGCAAGTTCATCAAGACATACGTACTCATCTTCACTTGTACCTTCATTTAAAACATTTAAACTAGTAGTACATGTATTAACTTCTACTAAGCGTCTATCTATTAGTTTTTCCAAAACTTCTAATTCATATGTAAGATCAAATTGATCATCTTTGACTTGACATATTCCTTGATGAAAGTTGATTATATTTTTCCAAATATCATTAGCCGTTTGACAAAAATATATTCTTTCATATTTGGTACTTGATAAAGCTTTATAAATTATTATCTTAGCTTTAGTATTTTTATCAAGTTTAGGATAGTTATCTTGGTTTTCAAAACTTGTTTTCTTTGGTTTGAAATCACCAAAAGAAATAATATGCCAAAGATCTTGATCAATTGATTTCACATAGTTTTCAAAATTACTTTTCCATTCAAGGAAGTTTTCTTTTTCAAATAGCGGTGAGTTTTGAATAGGTTGCCCTTCTTTGAGATTTTCAAAATCCATGGATCAATCCAAGTTTTGAAATACACTATATTTTAAAGATCTTAAGTAACGTAGCTCTGATACCAATTGTGAAAAACTAGAAGGGGGGTTGAATAGTTTACCGCTTTTTAACTTGATTATCCTTTAAAAACTTTGCGTTTGTTTAAAGATATAAACACAACTTTACTTGTTTAATTCTTTGAAAAGATTTACGTGTGAATAATAATCTTAACTTTACTTGTTTAGTTCTTTGAAAAGCTTTACGTTTGTTTAAAGATATAAACACAACTTTACTTGTTTAATTCACTAAAAAGCTTTACGTGTGATTAGCAATTCTAACTAAAGACAATATGTAATAAGCAAATATAAAGAAAGAAACCATCAAACCAAAACACGATTGTTTATCGTGGTTCAGCTACAAGGACTCTTTTTCCTTGCCCTACATCCACGCCCCGAGTTTCCAACTCGAGAGTTATAAACACTAATCAACAAGCTCCTTTCCCGGTGGAGAAACCTTTACAACGTCGCTTACACTTTTACCGACACTAAGCTAGATGTCGAGTTCTTTTACACTGGTACAACCACTCCCATCGTCGCTTACACTTTTACCGACACTAAGCTAGATGTCAAGTTCTTTACCAAGGGTACAACCACTCCCGTTAGTTCTTTTACAAGGGTACAACAACTCCCGACACACTATGTATTTTGAGGCCTAAAATACTAACCAATCACTTCTACATACATGATACAAATGAAGTATAAACTACCAAAGCTTATACATGACAAAGCCAACAAGACTTGCAACTTTAGTGTTAGGATTAAAAGTGACAATCATTATTGAGTCAAATAGTTAGTTAAATATATTCATGTAATAGTTAGTAAAATGCTAGTTCATTAAGTTTAAGTAAAAGCCTTAATGGCTTGGCCTAAAAGAAGGCCCATGAGAAAGCCCATGGTGGCTTATGTAAAAGTAAAAATACCCCTCCTAAGCATGTTAGGAAGGGTGGGAGTTCATGCTTATTCAAGGTTTTATTTCACATAGTGCTCTCCACCTCTCTCTCTCTACTTTCTCTCTCTAGCTCTTCCATCTCTCTCTAACATCATATTCATTAGTGATAAAGATAGATCTACGGTCCTACAAGTGGTATCAAGAGCCAAGGGATAATTTTAGGTTGTTTTAGATTGTTTTTGGGTGAAAAATCTCGGATCTCGTTACTGTTCATCAAATTTTTTCGAGTTTGAAATTTTTTTTCGAGTTTGAAAAATATTTTATCGAGTTTGAAAAATTATTTTCGAGTTAGAAAAATATTTTATCGAGTTTGAAAAATCATTTTCGAGTTTGAAATTTTTTTTTTCATTGAGTTTAAAATTTTTTGCGAGTTTGAAATAATTTTTATCGAGTTTGAAAAATCATTTTCGAGTTTGAAAAAAATTTTCATCGAGTTTGAAATTTTTTGCGAGTTTGAAACAAATTTTTTCGACTTTGAAATTTTTTTCCGAGTTTGGGAAAAGCTTACCGAGTTTGGGAAAATTTTTACCGAGTTTGGGAAAATATTACCGAGTTTGGGAAATTATTACCGAGTTTGGGAAAATCTTACCGAGTTTGGGAAAACTTACCGAGTTTGGGAAAAATTTACCGAGTTTGAAAAATTTCTTACCGAGTTTGAAAACTTTTCGTGTTACAATTTGGCGAGTTAGCCCATTACCTTATCGTACATCGAGTAAGGTTCATTGTGGCTCATATCAAGGCGAAACTCTGCCAAAATTTTTTAAACTTACCGAGTTTGAAAGTTTATAAGACATACCGAGTTAAGAAAGAATCTAAATCATACCGAGTTAGAGGTTTATTTCAAGCATTATCGAGTTAGACCAAAAAAAAATTTATTTTTTACAGGACACTAAACGTTCAATTTTTACGCGATATTTAAATTTTGGTATAAGGTTGAAAATTTTGGCCCGATATTCAAATTTTTAGGCCAAAATTCAAATTTTTTTCGGTAAAATTTGGCGTCAAAATTTTTATAACTCAAAATTTTCTGGTAACTTTAGAATTGCTTTTCATAGTCATTTTCAAATTTAGGGAGAGAAAATTTTCAAAATATTTTTTGAAGAAAAATTCGAAATCACTAATATCTACCATATTCGCTTTTCAAAATTCGCCAAAAACATCTAATCTTCATACAACAACCTTTGTTATCTTCAACGATCCAAGATCAACTTTATCACACATCGCTTAACAATAGAAATGAAAATGCAAATCCAAGAGAGAGATTCAAAGAAAGTGTTTACAGTGTTCAAGTCATATGTAGTGAAGGTCATCAATATTTATGGTTATGATTCAAGGTTCGAACAAGCATTTGAATACTACGTCAGAGACCAATTTCATTATTTCAAAGAGAAACTCAACAAAAGCCTGAATCAACTTGAGATGCTACTTAATGAAGAAGAACTTGATATGAGTAACTGCAAGGAAGCTTTCAAAGTGATCCAAACTCAATTTCAGAGTATCTTTAACACTTGGATAATGAACCAGTAAGAGTTTATCGATGCATTTTACCAACAATTTTGGGTAGGTTATTCGACCTTCAGAACTAAATGCATAAATGACATGGGGGAACTCGAAAAGATACTTGATGCTGAGGAAGCTGAGTTAAATGAAATTGAGATGCAGAAACGGGAAAGAGAGCAGATTGAAAAAGATATGCAGTTAAAGGAAAGAGAGCAGATTGAAAAAGATATGCAGTTAAAAGAAAGAGATCTAATTGAAAGAGAGATGCAGTTAAAGGAAACAGAGGTGATTAAAAGAGAGACAGACAAAGCTTTTCAAACAAAAGAGGAAACGGTCAATGAGGGTGATGCATCAGATGATAGTTTGGTTTTTACGAGAAGTGATTCATCTTCAGAACAGCAGGTTGAAAGCAGCAGTCCTAGCTATGATTCAGATACTAATGGTACACAAAGGAATGAAGCTGTTTGGGACACCGAAGATGATCACATCAGACCTTCATCAGACACAGAGATATTGGCTACGGTACAACATTCAAACAATAATGGTGTTGTGTTCGATAATGTGTTTGCTCATAATCAGACACATCCTGAGCATCCTGAGTCTATTAGTGAGACTTATGTGGTGGAACAAAATGATAGTAATATCACTTTTGATACTCCAGATATGGATCCTAATAGAGGTGAGCCTGCCCAGGATGGATCTTCTTATGAACAAGATCGTGCCTTATTTGCTTCATTAATCAATAATTTCAAACATGAACTTGACAAGTGCAAAAACGACAATCGTGAAGCTAAGCAAACGAATGTCTTATTGACAAAAGAGCTTGAGAGATTTAAAGAAATGGAAAAAGGTTTTCAAAATGTAACAAAAAGAAAAGCTGAACTTGAACTTGAAAACTCAAACCTTAAATCTCAATCTCAAAAGTTTGAAATGTATGGAGAGTCTGTCAAACCACTTCTAAAAAGAAATGAAGAACTTGAAATTGGTTATAGAGAAGTTGTTCTTCATGAAAAACGTTCCATTCAAAATCTGGATGCTCAAATGGTTGTTAACAACAGAAAGGTTCAAGCACTTTTAAAAGAGAACAATGATTTAAAAAGTGAAAATTCAAAGCTTCAGAAAACCACATCAAATTTTGAGATTGTAAACACAAAACTTGAGAATAAAAACCAAGAGTTTTTGAAACGAACAAACGATCTTGAAAACAAACTTCAAAAATTGGGACAGACTTCTCAGACTATCAACATGCTGCCTACTAAAGATGAGGAGGTTGAGAAACAAACATCTGAGATTGGTTTTGTGAATAATGCTAATGTGGAAAATGAAAAACCTTGTTTTTTAAACAAAGTGCAATAGTTGACACCTATTTTGTAAAACGCTAATGATATGGGAAAAGAATTGTCAGATGATCTTTTGTTTGAGTCTCAGGATATTTTAAAATCTGAAGAGGAAAAACGTATGAAAGTAAAACAAACAAAAAACCCACTCTCGTACCACGGCTTTGTGTATGGTTGTCTACAATTGACAGATATACCAAAAGAACCTTTCAAAAGAAAAGACACAAATGTGAAAAGATTTTTCAAAGAAGCTCAACTTGCTACTTATGATGCTAAGTTATGGCAAAATAGAGCAAGGAAATAATTTTGTAGTCTTAAACATCACATTGAGCAAACGTTAAAGGTCATTTGGTTTAAGCAAGAAAACATCACAAACAACGTTTTCTCTAATCCTCTTTCATCAGATGTACGCCTTAAGTTAGAAGTCAAAAAGATTTTGAAAAAGGAAATTGAACCTCGTGTGAAAGATATCAACTTATGTTTTGAGTACTTTGAAAAACATCTTGTAACTGAAATGAGAGAAGATCTAAAGTACGTTCACTCTCTTGAAGACGAATTTGATGAAAAATGCTTAATTCTGGACATCCAAAAAGAATTTTTCACAAATCAAATAGAGTCGTTCAAGTCAGCATCTGTCAGCCATGAGTATGAGAATGAGAATTTTAAACAAACATCTTCCTTGAAATATGAAAATCTTTGTCTCAAAAAGAAAATCACCGAGCTTTCAAAAGAAGCAGCTGATGTCAAAGAAGAACTGTAAAAAAGAACTGCTCATTTTGAGAAACATCTTGCAAAACTCGAAGCACAAAGTATCTCTTTCCAACTAAAACTGCAAGAGCAGAATGAGAAAATGTCTTCTAAAAACTCTTTGACATCAGTGCTTAAAGAAAAAGAAAAGATTTTTGAAGAAAATTGTGATGATACCAATATCAAGTTTGATTTTGACGAACTTGATACAAAAAATCTTGAAATGGAACATGCTGTGGCATCATTACAAAAAGAAAATGAGCATTTGAAACAGACTTACAAAAATTTGTTTGATTCTATCAAGCGGACAAGAGTTCAGAATCAAACTTCAAACAAATCTGACTCTCCGATCACACCAAATCATCTTTTTGAAAAAGAAAAGTCTGTGCTTCAAAAGAAAATTGTTGAATTGGAAAAAATGATTGCACAACAAACCAAGGATTTTGGTGATGCCAAAAATGATTTTTCAATAGAAACCGACAAATATGAAAAATATTTTTCACATCTTGAAAATAAAAATGCTTCTTTGCAAGAAAAACTGGCATCATCAGATCATCTTTCTCTTAAAAAAGAATACAATGATTTGAGAACGTCATACAATGCCTTAAAAGCGAAGTTTGATGTTCTTAACCGGTCAAAAGGAAAATCTCAAGTTTCAAACGAGTCTAAACCACAAGTAAGTGTTTCGGAGAAGGTTTACACGGGTGAATCTTTCAAACCGTTTTCGTAAAAGGTTTCTCAGTTTACAACCTATTCTTTGCAAAAAGGAAGGAAATTTTCAAAGAGACCTAATTTTTCTGAAACAGTTACTCCTCAAAAGTTTTCAAATGCAAGTGCTCATAAAGTTAAGAATCAAGGTTTTCAAACTCCATACTCTCGTTTTACTCTGGTAAAGCCAGTGTGGAAACCAAAGCAAAGCCGTTCAAAACATTTGAAATATTCATACTCTGAAATGCTTCCGCTACAACAAAAGAATGGCCATGCTTGGCAAAATCCTAATTCTGGAAGGTTTCCATTCATCTCAAAAACGAATTTTCGAAATGAAACGCCGAGTATCAACAATGGATGGAAAACTTCTTCTTCAAGTTTTAAAACTCCAAGAGAGACACCGAGTTTCTCAAACAACTTTAAAAGCAAAAGATTTTTAAATCACCGTTGATTCCACGAGCTTTATTTCAAAATGAGACACCGGTTTTCTGTCCTCGTTGGAATTCAACTTCTTTGTCTCGGATTGACACAACTTTTAAATGGATTTCAAAATATGGTAAACCCGTTGGCGCCGTGCTTAAATGGGTTCCAAAAGTTGTTGTCTAATCCAAAAACATAATGACTTCTTAGTACTTCTGCTAAGAACTCGGACTTCAACATAATGACTTCTTAGTACTTCTGCTAAGAACTCGGACTTCAACATAATGGCTTCTTAGTACTTCAATTCTGCTAAGGACTCGTTCTTCAAATAAAGGAAAGTGCTTAATCAGTCAAAGGTTTAAATATTTTCCGTGCACTTATCCTAAAAACATGATGGCTTATGCACACATAACAGTGTATAACCCGTGATTTTCAAAGAAAGGACCCTGTTACATTTCTGTGCGACAATCCTAAAAGATAAGAAGACTTCTCACCAAAAAGCTTATCAAAGTCTTCTTAGTTTTTTGAGAAAAATTTCAAAAAATGTTTCAAAAAGTTTTCAAAACTTTGTAGCTCAAGATATTACTCCCTCAAATCCTTAAATCGCTTAAATTTACTCAAAATGTTCTATTTTTTAGGGAGAGTAATATAAAGATGTTCCAAAAAGATCATGCTTAAAGGAAACGAATTCGGAATTAACAAACATCCGTTTCTCCCAGAAGCTATCCAAATAGAAAAGGTTTTAATCAATTGGTATCAAAAATACCATGGATATGCTATTTTTGAGGGGGAGAAGACCTGATTAAAATGTGATCAATGTGTTTAATATTGTGGCTGAATCTCGTGCGAGCTCGACTCAGAAATGACCCAAGAATTGACGAAACAACAAAAATTAGTAATTGAAAAGACTTATCCTCGACAGGTAATAACATCAAGTTAGTTACTAGAGCTAGTTGTCACCTAAAATCTGACAATGGAACTCTTTAACTAGCCACATAAGCGTGTCTCGAAAAGGATTTGTTTGAGTAGAAATGTACCGTTTCGAGAAACTTTCTGTGGACTTGACCAGGCCGGGTAATAACTTCAAGCTTGTCTAACTAGTGATGTAAGCGTGTCTCGAATCGGTTATGTTCATTGAAAGTGGATCAATTCAAAAAGTGCAAACTCGTCCCACATGTGCAAATTTCCAAAAAAAATCCATGAGCACATGCGAAGGGGGAGTCCTTCAAATGAAATGCAAAACTCTCGAAGTATTAACAAAATGTGTTTTATTATCATAAACACTTTGAGAGATTTTCACAAATGGTTTGATGGCAACAATAGGATAGTCATGAAGTTATAAGGTGACTAAGGTTAGGAAAAACCGTCCTATGATCCGCCAGAGCCGGAGGGATCTACCCAAGGACAATTCCAATAGATTAGAATTAAAAGTCCTTAGGTATGTTTTGAAAAAACGAGAAAAGAATGAAAGGAGAAAGAAGGGGTTGAAGAATTAAAAAGAAAAGTTATGAAAAAGGGTGAAAAGAAATAGCCCTCCATATGTTCAACCTTAGGGCAGACACCGGGTTCAACTCATATGCTACTGGTTGTTACTAAGGTGACACTGGTATTGAAGATAAAGATGTCATGGACCCAGTGACGCACTGCACTTAACCTTCTAGCCACTCGAGTATCTCTCAAAAGGTACTTGTTTCATTCTCACGGGGAACCGGTGTAATCTATCGACTTATCTCTTAGAGATGGTTGATATTGAAGCAGGAGACCCCTCCCTAGTCTCCGCATAGGAAAACCAAATTATGCACTTATCTCTAGAGCCATGAGATTCATTTGAAAAATCTCTTAGGATACACTTCCTACAAATACACTTGTGTTCGCCAAAAAGGACACAAGTTGTAAGAGTCTTTATGAGATCTATGGATCTTGCCTTATCTTTCATGATGGTTACTATGTTCCAAAATGGTCTACAGTTGTGGGGTGATCTCCAGCAACTCACCTGAATCATTGATGTACTTCGGTGGATCTAGTAAGCCCTTTCAGGGGTATCTGATTCAGGAACGGCCTTGGTAAGGGTTAGAAGGAGTCTTCACACTATGCTGTTGACGATCTCTAATTCTGAACCTGTAAGTACCGGATACTTTATTGCTAACTGTTTTATGCAGGTACTCATGAATGTTCCTTGGAGAAAGACCGTTACCATCACTCAAAGATCCACATGCTCATACCCTGCAAAGCTCTCTTCAAAGATCTAAGCAAAGCAAAGTTCAGAATGTTTCTAAGTCAAAGTCAAAGAATCTTCAAACTAAAGAAACAAAGATTAAAGTCAAAGAGAAGAGAACTTCACAAACATTCAAAGTCAAACAAAGTATGAGCATGTTGGAAAAGACGTAAAGACAACATAGTAAAGATGTTGATCAAAGGCAAGAAATATCACAAAGCATGATTGGAACAAAGGAACTAGCATAACTATTACACAAGGACTCAAAGTTCAAGAGAACAAGCTTCAAAGATCAAAGATCAAAGTCACAAAAGAGAGATCTCAATGATCACCCTTAGGGGGAGATTGTTAGCATTAGAAGTGTTGATCATTTATGAAATCAAAGTGAGATCTCAATGATCGTCCCTTAGGGGGAGATTGTTAGGATTAAAAGTGACGATCATTATTGAGTCAAATAGTTAGTTAAATATATTCATGTAATAGTTAGTAAAATGCTAGTTCATTAAGTTTAAGTAAAAGCCTTAATGGCTTGGCCCAAAAGAAGGCCCATAAGAAAGCCCATGGTGGCTTATGTAAAAGTATAAATACCCCTCCTAAGCTTGTTAGGAAGGGTGGGAGTTCATGCTTATTCAAGGTTTTATTTCACATAGTGCTCTCCACCTCTCTCTCTCTACTTTCTCTCTCTAGCTCTTGACCTTTGAATATATTATAAAGATAGATCTACGGTCCTACATTTAGAGTTGAAGCTTGTAACTTCTTGAATGATCTTGTGAAGTCTCTTGCTACATAAGAGGATCACACAAGTCAAATGTTACTGAGTTAGTTAAGAGAGTATTTCAAATATATTTCCTAAGGTGATCACTCAAAACTAACAAGTGGTTTGGTATTTATAGCAAAACATTCTGCAGGTCTGGCGGATACGGCGGAACCCTCAGATGGGTTCCGCCCATGTACCCCCAGGGTTCCGTCAGGGCTGCAGTTGGTTTTGCAATAAATCTTCCAAACCAAACAAGGTCACATCATATAAATACTAGTCAAACACAAACTTGCACAAGAAAACTTATGGTTAGTCAAATACACTTTCTTTCCATAAATGTATAACGACAAACTTACCATAAATGTGATGTGATATTTCTATTTAAAGAAATAAATGTGATGTGACAAGACACTTTCTAATTTAAGAAATAAAAACAATGTTTTATTTAAAAGGAAATGTAAACCTTAGTTAAACAAGACTTAAACACTTAAAGTGATGATTTACTCTTAGCTAAAGTTCATACTTTGTCATTAACAAAACTTAGCAAAGATTGTAAAATATAAATAACGTTTTTAAGCGATATTTGTATTAACGATATATATATATATATGTATATATATATATATGTATATATATATATATATATATATATATATATATATATATATATATATATATATATATATATATATATATATATATATATATATATATATATATATATTCGGATTTTTCGTTCATTAGTGTGACACTTGGATACCTAAACCCTAGACAAATTTTATAGCTTTTGTAAGGCTTTTAAAGCCTCTTTTCTTCCATGTTAAATTAAAGTTAACTATTCCTTTAATCATTAAATATGTCTATGTGTTGTTTGATTATATGTGTATCTTTTCTTTCTTTTAATATGCTAGCTTAAGTTATTTAGTGTTTGCTTAGATCTAATGAAACCTAGTTATTGATTGTTCTTGCCTTTTCTATTGTTTAGTTAATTGATTCACGTTAGGCTAAGAAAACTGGCTGACCTCCTTTGTGTAACTAGCTTGAATGTCTTATAAAACTAATCATATGTGCAATATTGGTTTTTCTCGTTGTATTTAATTCATGAGTTGATGTTGATGATCCTTTGATAGAATAATTAACTTACGGTTGTAGGTGAAATTGATATTCATAGAGTAGGGGAATTTAGCACGGCCCCACGACTGGTATTAAGGAATACAACGCTTTAACTAAAACAACTGTACTGTGATATTCAACAATTCAATAAAAGATGACTAGAGAGTAATTAAATCTAAGTAAACACGTTTGTCTCACTTTCTTGTTATTTTAATTTCTGTTTAATAAAAGTAGCTTTTGGGTTAGTTGACTAGCAACTAATTCCGCCCACTCTTCTAAAACCCGGGATTTTTACTTGCTTTCATTAAAATATAAAAATACAAAAAGAATCATCCCTCACCTTTAGGCTTAGAACGTCATACACTTCAACCTAATGATACTATTCCCCTAGAGAACGATCAATCCCTCGGATATACCTATACTATACTACAACGACCAGGTAGACTGCTTGAAGGATTACAAGCTTCTCAAGATCCCTTGAGAAGTAAAACGTTTTGCTACCCTCGCACCAGTGGTGTCTTTAGATTTGTCATTCATTAACAAAGTGTTCATGAATAAAATAAAATAAGTGTTTTTCTAAATTGTGTCATGGTGACACAAGATTAGAAGTGTTAAATGAAGAGAAATATTTCTATGAATATTTTAATTTCCATATAAAACATGTGTAATTTTGTTAAACATCATAAATTTAAAAAATTATTAATATCCAATAACATGAAATATAGTAATTTTAAGTTTATTTAACGCCTCCTAAACATTTACCGTGGCACAAGTTAGAAGTTCTAATAAAATAAAGGCATGGCCTTGATCCTTTTCTTTTTTACTTTTGAACTTTAGTAAAAAAATAAACTTATATTTTAACTGGTTAATGAAATTTACAATCAAATAAAAAACTTTTAAAAAAGGGGTCAACCTTAAACTCAATTTTATGGACTTAAGAGTGCACGGTGTCGGGAGGTTATAGCGGTGCCGTAACGCCTATGGTGGAGCCATACGAAACCGTGGTTCGAATTATAACGGCGCCATAGGCCCTTCATTGTAGTCATAACGATCTGTTATCCAGGTTTTCGTTTTGTTTTCTTTTTGTATTGTGTGTTTTTTGTGTGAAGACATGAACAATCCAATTGATCCAATTGATGAAAATGAAACGAAATAAATCTAAAACCCACAACAACCTATAAGATGTTATACTAAGTATCTAAGTTCAGGTTGTCGAGGAGAAGGGGAGTCAGTAAGTTATTGTCATTGCTCACTGATTCCATCATCTTTGGACTTCACTTGCTAAGTTCTACCTCAGGAAGTGAGACTTTCTTTAGTCTCTGAAGAACTCTGAAAATGACTAGACGACTCCCTGAATGTTCTATCTTTCAAGGACTTCATTTACACTTAGGTTATTTTCTATTCGAGTCCTAGTTGAGGCTCATTGAGCTCTGAATTGGCACAACAATGTCCCTATCATTAAAACTAAAGCACTACAATCGGATGCACACTCGTCAAACTTTCTAGACCATGACCACATTCGCTAACCAAGCTAATATAACCTTAAGGACAGGAAAACATAATCTTTGCTTGTTAGGTCAGAAAAAAGTGAATCATACCCATTGCAAACATGAGTGTATGTTGATGGCTGAAGAGTATGTAGCATTTAGCGAAATGGTATTAGCGGCACACGTCACTGAATTTTGGTTTTATTGCTTACAATTTTTCTGAATTGCCTAGTTTTGCCAATACTTAAGTTTAATAGTATTACATTAGTGTACTGTTACATCAAAGTGAACATATATATTGCTCTTCAAAAAAATGGACATATATATCTCATCATGCATTGTACTAACTGAGCAAAATATGTTGTTTGGTGTAATGTGAGCTTAACGAATTCCCAGATAACTAATATGACAGGTATAACAAAGATTATGCATTTGATAATTCACTTTGCTAAAGCCCATAAAGTAGAAAAATACATAACGAGAAAAATGAAAGAAAAGTAACAAATTGTCAATTCTGTAATGGTACAAAATAAAATGGCTTCTCAATATAATGATAACCATTTGGTCCAAGAGATGTATATCCTCAACATTGATTTTGAAACAAGTTCGATTGATCTTGGAGAATACGTAACAGGATTAATTTGCATCAAGAAATTCGATATATGCAATTCAAGACAATGGTGATTACAAAGCATTGCAAACTTTAAAAATGGTTTGCTAAACACTATTGTCTGATTATCAATAATGAGATAATATCCCCCAGACGCAATCCCAAACACCCTCAAATTGTTGTCCCTAGAGCACTACCAGCGGCAAATGATTAGACATGAACTGAGTTGTCAAGTAGTGTACCGAGTGAACAAATTTTATGTTGAAAAATTATTAAGTCAATACAGATATATATCTCATCATGAATCAACCATTATAAGTCATGTAAGAAAAATGATTAAGATCATAACTTTTGAGATCGGAGACATATATATATTGGGTTTATGTATCATAAATCATGATATAGTGTACCGAATGAACAAATTTTGTGTAAGAGATATGGGGAAAAAAATGTCAATTAACAGAGCCAATTATGTTATATTCAATGCAATGACCTCTCGCCTTAACCTCAGCAAATGGTGCTACTCGAATGAGTTCAATGGTCCTTACCTTATGCATCATCAATAGAAGCACAGACAGAGCATATAAATTGTTCCAAATAATTCGCTTCTTCAATTGTCATCTCCATACAAGATGGATGATACCTACAACATAATGGATATACATTTAGGATTCAATAAATTATTCAGCTATCAATGTGTTGGTAATTTACAATTCCCAGTCCATCAATAGTTACATACAGAGGGTCTTAATCATCAAGCCAGACTGTCTAGCAAACATAACTGAGACATTCATGGTTCAGATTAAACCTTAAAATCTTCAGTAAAAGAAGAATATGAAAATATAAAAGTTACATGAGTGGGTAGTCACTGAAGCTAGCCAGAAGCCCAAAACAGGGAAATTGAGAAGCATGTTAACATCAACAAACAGTGGGCGATGTTGTAGTGGTTAGGCAATACTTCTCATGTAAGAAAAAAAAATAGAGCGTTGAAAATGGTTCAAGATTTCAATGTCAGATATTTATGCCAAGTATAATCAACTTTGCAAATACTAGGTCAAATTGACGTCACCATTAAGGAAATGAAATTGTTTCCTTTTTTATCATGTAACAACTTTGTCGTATATGAATATTAGGTACTATTATTACTAGCTAGGTTATTTTCTTATTACGGAAATGATATCACAACAACAATGTAAACTACCATATTTTACCCAAGACCTAGGTATGAATTATTGTCCTTCATGCAATATGAAGCTATGTAACATGTAGATTTATGACAAACATAATACACATTTAAGCAAGATATATATACCAGTCCCTGCATCCTTCACATTTCACCATGCAATCACCTGGTTTATATGGAATTTCACACTTGCAGTACCTTCACATATCAAAGGAAAAAAACACTGTTAATTATTACTGCAAGGTTCAGAATATAATACCATAAGAGATCAATATAGCACTCACACGACAACACGATCAGGAGTGAAACCACCAGTAGCAGCCTTATACTCAAACCAACAAAAATAGACCTCGTCACCCACATTCTTTAGCTTCATATAATTCTTGAAGGAATGCACAATACACTTCCCTACAATGGTATACGCACTCTGCCAATCATAACAATCTGACCAAAAAAGCTCCTTTCCACCATGAAACGCCCGCCTCCCTCCCAACGACTCCTCCAGCCGATAATACCACCTAACCCTAGCCTTCACATTATTCTTACTATCAGCCTCTAGCATCTCTACCCTGGCCACATACAGAAGCCTCTTTGGATCAACCGGCCTCATCAGCACATAATCACCCGCTGTAAATAAGTAAAAAACAAGTCCAAAGTACAATTTGTTAGTTAAGAGAAGCGACTCTTTTTAACCTGGAACTAACATGAACATTTCAAGTTGTTGCATGAGATCAAAACGATCATAAACACAACACATATAACAGAAGCCCCTATACACTATTACCAGCTGTATAGAATACTACAGTAGTAATTAACAAACAAGCTCAAAGCATCAAGCTTTATAAACTAAAAATACATACTTCTAATCTCAAATGAGCATATATGACCGCATATACACGCTCACATCTATTGTAAAATATTTATCCAAAAAAGTTTTAGTGGCTATACTTGTTGTTAGCTAACGAGATTACAGTCACTATGGAAATTTCAACCAAAGTAGATGATTGCTATCGAATTTTCATGTTATCATACGTGTTATTTATATATGGAAGAGCGTAAGTATGAAGATGCACGCTTCGCACTTAAACTTTTTCTTTCTCGGCAGGAGTATAAGTGAAACAAGACATATCTCAAGTTATCTGAGATCGACTAGATCGATTTAAATGAATCGAGCTCGAGCGACTAGAGTATAATTTCGAGCTCCATGCTATTCGGCTCGTAAGGCTTGCAAGCCTTATCGAACTTAGGTTAAATACACGCTTACCATTTTTGTTGGGTAAAGGGTTTCCCGGTAAATGCATTACTCTAAAAAACATTTAATTACCTAATTACCATAACTATACAAAGTGAAGCTAGTCAAGACGAGCTTAATATGACGATTAATTATCGAGCTCGAGCTAGAAATGTAATTTAAGCTCGATCGAGCTTAAGTCAACAGCTCGAGCTTTATGTTTAAAGCTCAGTTCGAGTTTCGAACCAGAGTTTTGATAGTTGAGCTCGAGCTTGACTACTCGAGCTTGACAGTACTTGACTCAACTCGATTCGTTTACACCCTATTTCTCGTGAATAAATAAGATTTGGTTAAAACTTTTTTTTTTGTTTTATAACTTCACTTACTATATACTTAAATTAAGGATCAGCTTAAACCTCTAAAGCAGACTAGTTACATCAATTTGGTAGATTGCCGAGCTAACTATTTTGGTTGATTTAGCGTGCAATATGTCAAGTAAGCTCAGCATGCGTCTTGTGTTGCGTGTCATCTAAACTAACAAGACTATAAAAATATTATAATTAGATTTTACATTCATATATGTTTCGGAATAGTTAATCAATCAAAACATTTAGGGCATGATCTTTTGCTCCTATAGTCTTATTAAGGTCTAAGAATGATATAAACTCCTAATTTCTTCTCTAAAAATGTTTTTGCCAGGAGGTTTTGCATCAAAACGAATTTGATTACCTTGTCTCCAGATAATCCATGTTGTTTAAACAACCACATTGAACCTATTCTTTACCTTGGCATTTAATCCAAGGTTTGATTCGATCAAAACCCTCTCATAAAGACACACTGAGAGACGCGATCAATACTCTTTCTTTCTATTGGAATTCACATAAGAAACTGTAATTTACGTTTGGTTTGGTTTGGTTGGATATTGGATCCTAAACTTGCTTATAGCAATGCTTGTAACAATATATAGTAATTCCTTTTCTCAGTTCTTGCAGCAAATGCTAGACCCCTTTAATAAAAATTCTCCTGATTAGATTAAAAAAAATGGATTTTTTCTGGTTAGCCCGAATAGGTATGCAAATGTGTGAGGATCTTGCTATATATACCTTGATATTCATCATGCATGGTACTAACTGATCAAAATATGTTGACATGTTGTTTGGTGAAATGTAAGCTTTTGAATTCCCAGATAATTGATATGACAGGTCTAACTAAGATTATAGTATTTGATAATTCACTTTAATTCCCATAAAGTACCAAAATACATAATAAGAAAAACGAAAGAAAAGTAACAAAGTCAATTAGATCTGTAATGGTACTAAATAAAATGGCTTCTCAATGATAATTATTTGCTCCAAGACATGTACATCCTCAACTTTGAAACAAGCACGACTGATCCTGGAAAACATAACGGGATTAATTTGCATCGAGAAATTAGATATATGCGATTGATTGCAAACTTTTAAAATGGTTTGCTAAACACTATCGTCTGATTATCAATAATGAGATAATCTCTCCCAGACACAATCCCAAACACCCTCAGATTGTTGTCCCGAGAACACTAACAGAGGAAAACAATTGATTAGACCTGAACTGAATTGTCAAGTAGTGTACCAAATGAACAAATTTTATGTAGAAAAATGATTATGTCAATACAGATATACATCTCTTCATGAATCATGCATTGTAAGTCATGTAAGAAAAATGATTAAGATCATAAAGTACTTTGATCGACGTATTATTATGTTTATGTATCATAACTCGTGATGTAGTATACGGAATGAATAATTTGTCTAGAAGATATGGGAAAAAATGTAAATTAACAAAGCCAGTTGTGTCAATTTCAATGCATTGACCTCTCACCTTAACCTTAGCAAATGGTGCTACTCGAATGAGTTCAATGATCCTTACCTTATGCATCATCATTAGAAGCACATTCAGAGCACATGAACTCTTCTAAATTCTTCACATCTTCAATTTTCATCTCCATACAAGATGGATGATACCTACAAAACAATGGATATACATTTAGGATTCATGTATTTATAAATGATTCAACTTGCGATGTGTTGGTCATTTACAATTTCCGGCCATCAATAGTTACATACAGAGAGAGTCTTAATCATCAAGCCAGACTGTCTAGCAAACATAAATGAGATATTCATGGTTCAGATTAAACCTTAAAATCTTGACTAAAAGATGAATATGACAATATAAAAGCAACTGTGAGCTAGCCAGTTATACATGAGTGGTAGTCACTGAAGCTAGCCAGAAGCTCAAAATAGAGAAATTGAGAAGCATGTTGGGTAGTACTTCTCATGTAAGAAAAGAATAGAGCATTGAAAATGGTTCAAGATTTCAGTGTCAAGTACTTATGCCAAGTTTTGCAAATACGAGGTCAAGTTGACGTCACCATTAAGGAAATGAAATTGTTTCCTTTTTATCATGTAACAACTTTTTCGTATATGAATATTAGGTACTATTGTTACTAGCTAGGTTATTTTCTTATTACGGAAATGATATCACAACAACAATGTAAACCATCATTTTTTACCCAAGACCTAGGTATGAATTTTTTCATTCATCATACCAAAAATTTTCTGCAAGCTTAATGCAATATGAAGCAATGTCACATGTAGATTTATGGAAAATATAATACACATTTGAACAAGTATATATACCAGTCCCTGCATCCTTCACATTTCACCATGAAATCATCTGGATTATAAGGCATTTCACACTTGCAGTACCTTCACACATCAGAGAGAAAAACATAGTTAATTCTTACTGTAAGGTTCAGAATATACCACAAATGATAAATATAGCACTCACACTGCAACACGATCAGGAGTGAAACCACCAGTAGCAGCCTTATACTCAAACCGACAAAAATAGTCCTCGCCACCCACGTTCTTCAGCTTCATATAATTCTTGAAGGAATGCACAACACACTTCCCTCCAATCGTATACGCGCTCTGCCAATCATAATGATCTGACAAAAAAAGCTCCTTTGCACCATGAAACGTCCGCCTCCCTCCCAACGAATCCTCCGGCCGGTAATACCACCTAACCCTAACTTTCACATTATTCTTGCTATCAGCATCTAGCTTCTCTACTCTGGCCACATATGGAAGCCTCTTCGGATCAACTGGCCTCATCAGCACATAATCACCGGCTGTAAATAAATAAAAAATAAGTCGTACTATTTGTTAGTTAACAGAAGCAACTCTTTTTAACCTGGAACTAACACTTCAAGTGGTTGCATGAGATCACAACACTCACAAACACAGCATATGCAGAAGCCCCCTATAGACTATCACAGTATCACCAGCTGTATAAAATACTAGTAGTAAATAACAAACAAATTCAAAGCATCAAGCTTTCTAAACAAAAAATATATATTAATTTCTAATCTCAAATGAGCATATATGACTGCAAATACACGATCACGTCTATTTTTCGAAAACATTATTATCAGTGTTTGTGTGATATCCGTACACATGCAAGTACACAAATTAAAGCATCGTTCTTTTAACCGAGAATGAACGCATGCATAACTACACAATCACATTCCACATCAATTAATCACACGCAAACTTTCAAAGATTTAGTCAACACACACACACAACAGCTAGAAAAACATATACATATCGATAAACATATATACATAATAATATAAACATGATGATTAATAGATAGAGATATGATGAAATTGATGACATACGTTTAACGATCTTCTTAGTTCCTTTGATTGTGTACGAATCAACGTCTTCCTTTCCGGGATTTGTTTTTGCCATCAACTCAAAATGAAAATGATGGAGTGAATGTCAATTTAGGGGTGAAATTAGAACCCAAAATTATAGATAATTGTTGGAAAAGCAAAGTGTCGTGTGGAGACAAAAGTGAAGACTAAAATATAGGGAGGTGATTTGTACATCATTTTTTTTTATCATCCATGGGTAGCGGTGTTGTACTGTATGCATTACTTGTATGATTTAGTGGTGTATAGCCTAAAAAATAAATGGTACACAAATCATTTTCCTAAAATATATAAACATTTTATGTTTTACAAGGAAATTTAACAATAAATGAAAGCGTGTTTTTTGTTTTAGTTAAAAATAGCTATAAATGTAAGTTTATTGTAATAAATATATTCTGTAATAAATATTTCTGACTTAATTAAATGGCTATTATTTTTTTTTGAAAGGTGAATTTCAACTTAGAAACGACCACATTCGCGGACAGCGAAGGCTCCATCGCCACCCCGCCAGACTATGTTGTCTAAACCGGGCCTACGCTGATCTCAGGTGGTAACGGGTTTCCCCCGGAAACCGTACTGCCTCCACACAAGTTTACCTTGTTGGAGAAACAGCTAGATGAAAACCGGGCCATGCTCAAGATTCGAACCCCCGCAACAAGTGGCTCAAGGGTTCAAATCCATCATTGCAATATATCTCCGGAACAATATGGTCTACAAGTGGACCACAAGTGAGGACTTCCCGGGTGGTCACCCACCCGGTACTACTCCCACTTGTGACTCGCTTAACAAGTTAAGCCCCACCCACTAGACCACAAGTACTTTGATAATTAAATGGCTATTACAAGATTGCGTTGGAATTTATTGCAATTTAAATATTGTTCTCTTAAAATTTAATGAAATTAATGTTGTTACATTAATTATTGATTCAAAAAATACTACTCTTTCCGTCCCTAAATAAACGTTCAATTTGACTTTTCAGAGTCAAACTGATTCAACTTTTACCTTAAATATTTTTTCTTGTGTTATATAATATATAATAAAAAATTATGCCATTGAAAAATACACTTAAAACTCAATTCATTCATATATTTTACATCAAATATTATATAACACCTATAAAAATAATTAAGGTCAAAGTTGAACCAGTTTGACTCAGAAAAGTCAAATTGGACATTTATTTAAGGACAGAGGTAGTAACTAGGTATTTCCTTTTTACGAAGTCTCATGTACGAGCAGTGGCGGCGATAGCATGTACAAGTGGTGCAACCGCACATGGCCCCTCATTGTAAGGGACCCCTAATTTAGTATACATCTATTACTCCGTAATATTTATAGTTTTATACATATTTAAGTATATAATGTTTTGAATTTTTAATGTCTTTGCTAAATATTATCAAAGTTGAATTTTTATTGTCTTTGCGTAATATCAAAGAACCTTTTATTTTTAGAATAGTTAAACTTTTTATGATTTATGGGTGTCTCATTCGTGATTTCGCACCGGGTCACCCAAATAAATGGGACGGCCCTGTGTACGAGACCAAGAAAAAGTGAAATATAGAGACTCGGACCTTAGTGACACAAAGAAGTGCCACTATGCTGGCAGTAATGACACTTAAGAGGGGTGTAAGTAAAAAGTTATATCTTTTGGTTTAATTGTTTAATTTTTATTTAACAATTAGGTTCCAGAAAGCCCAAAATATATCCCCACATTTTTTTTGGTCACTAACGTCAGAATTCGGTAACACAATCATTAACTTCTAGTGACACGTTTTACATTTAATGTCACTATATGACAGTTTTTTTGAAGTGCCTATAACAGTTAATTGGAATCTATAAACTACCACGGTAATTCCAACATTTATCCCAAAAAGTACTCTTTTTTTGTTTTAGGATAACTTTAGTTATTATTTTTCACTTTTTGATATATTGTAAGATATTATCCAAAAAGGTTTAGTGGCTATACCCGTTGTCAGCTAACGAGATTACAACAGTTGCTATGGAAATTTCAAACAAAATAGATGATCACTATAGAATTTTCATGTCAACATACGTGTTGTCTATATATGGAAGAACGTAAGTATTACTAGTAAGATGCACGCCCCTCACTTAAACTTTTTTATTTTTCTCGGCAGGAGTATGAGTGAAACGAGACAGGTCTCGAGTTACCAGATATCGACTCTAAAAGTACCCAAAATCGACTGGATCGATTTAAATGAATCCATGTTGTTTAAACAACAACATTGAACCTGTTCTTTACCTTGGCGTTTAATCCAAGGTTTGATTCGATCAAAACCATCTAGTAAAGACACACTGCTGAGAGACGCGCGCGATCAGTACTCTTTCTTTCTATTGGAATTCACATAGAAACTGTAATCTACGTATGGTTGGTTCGATTGGATATATTGGAACCTAAACTTGCCTATAGCAATGCTTGTAACAATATATAGTAATTCCTCTTCTTGGTTCTAGCAGCAATTGCAAGACCCCTTTTTATAAAATTCTGCTGATTTGACTAAAAAAAATGTATTTTTTCTGGTTAGCCCGAATGGTTAAGCAAATGTGTGAGGAACTATATACCCTGATATTCAAAATTATGATGGCTTTACTGATTCAAGTATGATTTATGCTAACAAGCTTAATTTCAGTCCCAATAGTTCTATATCTTGTCGTACACAGCTTTTAGTATAATATATCAGAATTAAAAGAAGGGATGTTTGAACCGATAGAAAACTAATTTCATTCATTATAATGATAGGAGATTACAACTGAGGTATATGCTTTCAAATGTATGAATTGATGTATTCATAATTATTCATGACTAGCTCCACGAGTACTTGTTGCCGTCTTACACCTTTCTGCGCTTTGATCCCACCTGCAAATAATTAAGATATCGACGGTTTTAATAATCAAATAGTACAAGTGTTTTATAACTACAAAGAACTCAATTGACAGTTGTTTTTTTATGTACTACTCGTATACATCAGCGCACTTATACATCTCATGATCCATTGTAAAACATGTAATAGTACCAAATGAAAAAGAAAATGTTTTTTGTCTTACTAAATTTCTAGAAACCGTCAAGGTTAGTAACAAAGCCGATTGTGCACAGTGAATTAAAAGAAATGGCTTCTCACCTTAGCCATGGTGGCAGACACTATTGCTCCAATTTCTGCACATGTGGATGGTGCTCCCGCGAGCAAGTTCATAGATCTCATTGCAGCACAATCTAAGGTGCAATCAGGACACAAGAAGTGCTTTAGTTTCTGTATACTTGCAATTGTCTTGTCGATACAAGCCGGATGGAACCTACACACATATTGGGTTTGCATAAATAACTCACTTGATAAAAATAAGCAAATATTATTGAAGCTATTATCATAGAGCAATAGAAAAAACCGTCTAAACCAAAACGTTTAAAATAAAGGATCATGTTGAAAAGAATGAGAACAAATATGACAAAATGATTTGTTTATATAATTTATTTCTAAGTACACAATTTGTCTTTTATTCTGGTTCAAGACTTCTAGTCTAGGTTATTCTTTATAGACGCATGTCACCTTTAAGGAAATGAATTTTGTTTTACGCAAAATGCCTGCGTAAACGAAACTTACGTAATGAAACTTGCGTGCTAATCATAGTAGTATAATTTTCTCATTATTAGAAACCATAGACAAAAACAAATTTTCTAATATTTCTACACTTGATTATTTACATTTTGACAAAATACAACGTATACCAACAAGGGAAATGATATACCAGTCCTTGCACTTGTCACATTGCACCATCAAAAGATCTGGATTGTAGGGCATTTCACACTTGCAATACCTTCACGTATTTATAAAAATAAAATAAAAATAAATAAATAAATAAATAAATTTTATTAGATAAAGTTCATCACAGCAAAAATAAATTGATATAATAAAGCACAAGTAATACTCACACTTCAACAAGTACATCTTTCAAACATTGTTGAGAAGCCACATACTCGAATCGATAGAAAAAGTCTTCCTCTTTGACATTCTTGAGATTTTCATAAACTTGCAAGGAATGCACCTTACATATCCCGGCAATTGTATGAACACTTTGCACATCGGAATGATCCGATAAAAAAAGCTCCTTATCACCATGAAACCACAGCCTGCCCTCTTCTAAATCTTCTGGCCAATAATACCATCGGATGTGAACGTTAACATTAAGTTTGTTAACAATCACTAGCTTTTCCACTCGAGCCACGTCATGTGGATGCCGTTCTGGATTCGACGACCTAATCAGAACACAATCGTTGACTGTAACAAAAAGTCCAAACATCGTCAAATCTATATAAGCTCAACGTTTAATTTTTATAAATTAGTATAATTAAATGAACATGCATGTATATGACTACAAAAACACTATTGATTGCTATTAAACAGCATAAAACTGTGTTTTCTGTGAGATGCTGACATACATAAACAAAGGTATACACGTTAAACAAACTAAAGACATATACGTATGTACATAGATAGAATGAACTGAAGATGCATAGAGAGATTATTTACGTTTGACGATGATGTTCAAGGCTTTGATAGTATAGGAATTAACCTCTCTCCCCATTAAACTTCAGATGAGTCTAGCTAGCTAGACTAATTGATGCTAAATTGAAAACGAAAAAGGAAGCTGAAATGATAAACAAAATGGCTAGTTACTTAAGGAAACCCTAAGGTTTTAAGGAGAGGGTGGTCTGGTTGGGTGGTGAAGACCTCATATTTATACTCGTAAAGATTTGATACAAAAGATAATAATTTAATGAAAAGAAGATATTATAATTTATAGATAATATTATCTTATTTTCTTGTATATATTATATTATATTATATTATATTAAAAAAGAGTTAAAACAAAGAAACTTAGCATTTTTGTGAGAATAAATGAATTTTAAAAAGATTGTCAAAAAATCTGAAAAGGTTCCACGACAAATGATACTTCAAGAAAAAACAACTAAATAAATTTTTAATTATTTTCCTTTGGCCAAGGAAAAAAAATTGCGTAAAACTTTACGTGCATCAAAATGTTTTTATTTGGTGCATAAAAACTAGCTTAAAATATCAAACACTTTTTTGAATCATTTGTAGCATTTAACACAAAACCCCCTTTTTGTTTGATATTTGTCTTTATTATATCTTTTATATAATAAAATAAAACCCCTAAGAGAATTATACATTTTAAAAAAATATATTTTTATCTTATTTAGTAATAATTGTATTTAAAAAAAAATATTTTCTTATTAAGTAACATTTTATATTTATCCATAACACAAGTAGAAGATAAATAAAAAAAATATAGATAAGATGCAATTAATACAAGTAGAAGATAAATACAAAAAATATAGATAAGATGCAATTAATAATAAAATTAAAATTTTTAAATAATTATCTTTAATAATAAAAAGTATAATTAAACATCATAAATCAGACAAAACAAATATTAAATTATTTGTTTTTTAATAAATAAAAATATATGGTTTAAAATTTTTTTAAAAACTCGCGCGTGCACTGGTATTATAACTAGTCATATGATACAATTTAATGCAATAAAATACAATAATATAATAATGTAATATAACATTAATGCCTTTTCATAAATAGAACAATAACTATTCCATAAAGTAGAAATCAATGCCATACAAAAAATAAATTGATGGCATATCTTTATCTTTATCTCCTACATTATAAAGCATTTAACACTTTCTAAAAATAAAAGTTTTAAAATATTAAACATACACACTTATTTATTATAGAATTTTGTCTTAAATACACACTCCATCCGTCTCAAAAAGATAGTCCACAAAAAAAATATTGAAATTATGATATGTGTAATTAATGTTAGTATTAATTGATTAAAATTTATTTTTACCATCATAGTTAATATCTTATATATTATATAAAGCTTAAGTAGCCTTATAAATGTAAATAGGTCATAATGAATGTCCCAAAAATTAAAAGTGAAATATGGAGGCTTCATGTGTTAGTACATTGATTTAATATTCATGCATAAGGGTAAGTACATAAGATTAGTGATTCAAGTAATTGAAAAAATTTGTACGGTACAAGGTAGTGTAAGCAACATCAAAAGTATATCAATTACACAATATTGAGTGACTTAATTTAATGTGCAAGAGGATTTGTACACAAATTGTAGTATGGTACAAGGTAGTTTAAGCAACATGAAAAATATATCTTCTATATTATCTAAAGATTGGAGTGCTTAATTTAATGCGCAAGAGGCATTGTGCACAAAAGTTTGTACGGTACAATATGTTTTGCATGAGGAATCATGCACAAAAGTTTGTACGTGATGAGGCGAAAAATGATCCATTTTTAGGGGGTCATTTAAGCCCGGAATTGACTTTATTTGATCAAATATTGCCCTAAATCGTTCCTTTTGTGATTTTAGGTACTTTGGGAGTGAAATCTGGAAAAGGAAGCAATTCGGACGTTTATGGAGCATAAAAGTGAAGAAAACGCCAAAGTCTTAATTTTCCATGCTGGGAACAGTAGGTGACGGCGTCAAGAGTAACATCCTGACGGCGTCAAGAGCAAAATTCCATGACGGTCCAGTAGAGAATTGACGGCGTCACGAAGTAGGGCGTCAATAGTAAAAGTCATGACGGCCTGGAAATGATTATCACATGACGGCGTCAAATGTAGATCAAGGCAGTCCGAGAAAAGTTTTGGCGGCGAGGTGACGGCGTCACAAGCTTAGTCTTGAAACCGTCAGACCCCTTTTCCTATATATAGTTTTCTAATTTTCACATTAAAAGGGAGAGAAGTTTTGGAGAAACCCTAAGTACGATTTTGGTGCGAATTTTACAGGTTTTTCAAGGGTTCCAAGCCCTTGATACCTTTCATGTGTAATTGAGATAAGTGTTCTTTTAATTCAATCAATATGTCTATGTGTTGGTTGTCTATATCTTGTTCTTGTCTTAATTCCATCATGCTAGGATCTATCTTGTGTTTGCTTGGATCTAATGAAACCTAGATGTTAATTATGTGTTGATTACTTGTTTATATTTGTCTTGGATGAATGATTTATATGTTAGGCTTAAGAAAACTCGTAGATCTCCAATTGGTAACATGCTTGAACGTCTTAAGAAACATGAACCGACGTGCACTAGGTCTTTATTGGTTGTATTTAATGCATGAGCCACTGTTTATAATCCCTATGGTTGTGCTGGGCATGGTATAGGAGGAGATAAGAGCTCATAGAATTGGGGAGTTAAGTGTGCCACCCCATGAATGGTATTAAGGAATACGATCCGTCATCCATGCAATTATAACAAGTAGTTAACGTGTAAAAGATGTCTAGGGAGTAGTGAAATCTAAGTGAACACATTTTCTCCACTTATTGCTCACAACTTTAGTATAATTTAGTTTATTTTCATTTCTAGTATTTTATTTTGATTGCATTTTTAGTATTGGGTTAGTTGATTAGCAACTAATTCCGCCCAAATCCTTCAAACCCGAGATTTTAATTGCTTTCTAAAAAAATATAAAATACAAAAATAATCATCCCTCACCTTTAGAACTAGTATTTAGGTTTTCTAATCCTAGCGACACTATTCCTAAGCTGAACGATCAATCCCCCGGTCCTTGTCACTATATTATACTACAACGATCAGGTACACTGCCTGGTGGGGGTTGTAAGCTTCTCGAGATCCCTCGAGAGGTAAAGCCTGGTGCAATTCCCACGCATCAAGTTTTTGGCGCCGCAGCCCGGGGAATAGTTATTGTCTAGGTTAGAATCTCTTTTTATTAGATCTACTTGCTAGATTCCGTTCTAGTAAGATTTTATTTTCATTTCTAGGTTTTCTTTAGTCTATCTTTTTCTTTGTGCCTTTGTTAGTAAATAAAATTCATTGACTGTTCCGTTGACCATTATGGAGAACGCGAATCTACCATACTACCAACCACGAAATTCACCCACTCCAAATGACATCTTGATGTTTAAACAACATGAGGATGAACCTATCTATGATGCATGGGCTCGTTTTAAAAATTTACTCCGAGAAGTCCCTCATCATAATTTTGATCTGTGGTCCCAAATTGAAATATTTTACCATCGTGTCGACCACTATACCAAAATGGACATTGACCATGCCGCCGATGGGGACCTTTAGGGATTAAGTGCTGATGAAGCATGGGAAACCATAGAGAGTTGTGCCAAACTTGCCAAAAAAATGGACAACCCATCAAACGTTGTTACAGATCAATTGATAGCAAGTTTAAGGGAACAAGCAAGAACATTGTTTGGGGATAAACCTATAGATGAGATAACTGGGCACACGGGGTGGTTTGATTTCACCACAATACAAGCTGAGCACATTGGTAATCCTGATAAGATGGAGGATAGAGTTGAAAATTTCAACCCACCAAGTACCCCACAAGTCATACCATCATTTGAGGCATATACACCGCCCGTGACTTATTCGGATGAAGTAGAAGAGACTTTAGGAACCCCAATAGAGGTAGAACCTTTGAACCAAACACAACTAGAGGATATAGGTTTGAATACTTATAATGATAACCTTACTCTTTGTTTTAGGGAAGTTCCTAGTTTTGATGAATCGGAGCCTCAACCAAAACCGTTACCTAATCTTCCATCCTTGGATGAAAATTTAGGAATTGAAATAGGTTCCGATCCACCCATCAAACCATATAGTCCGGGTAGTCTTAGGATAAAGGTAGTGGACTCTAAGCCTTTTAGAGAGGAAGCCAATATAGGAGTGAAAAATGACCTTACATGCTTACATCACCCATTTATGATTGATCACAAGAAACATTATGGGTTTAAACCGGGTTTATTAGGTCAAGATGGATCCCCAACTAGTAGTCTCTTGAAGTTGATAGAAAATGATACCTTTCTAGGAGAAAATCTTAATCCACCCATTAACCCGATTGAATTAGGTACGGTTATGATGATAGGAGCACACCTTTTTAAGTATATAATTCACCCACCACTCTTTTCTCACGTGGCATACTTCCACCCTATGGGTGTGTATCGCTACTTCCACCCGCACTTAATTCAAAGTGCAGGGAAAACCTTCCCTATTTCCGTTAAATAAGGATAGAGTCAGGCTCGTGACTCGAACAAAAACAAGCGCTTATTGGGAGGCAACCCAAGCTTTATTTATTTATTTATTTGTTTGTTTGTTTGTTTGTTTGATTGATTTTATTTGTTTCCGTATGCATGCTTTATTCTTATTGTTGGTAGATCATGTTTCTAAATTAAATAGTGAAAATACTTTACTTTGTTGTTTTGGCCTAGTCTTAACTCCACCTAAAGGTATTTTTGCAAACGATAAGTGTAAGGGGAAACCCCAAATATGTTTTTAAGAAACAAACCGATCATGAGTCTCCACAATATTAAATGAACATGTATATTCGTATTTGTTAGAGTCAAATGCTTGTACTGAGTCATAATGAAGTTTTGCAGGATTTTCCAGGAAGTAGGACCAAGTTTTTCCAGAAATTTTCCGGAAACTTAACATAAGAATTTCTGCAGGTCACTTCTGACGGCGTCAAGTGTAAAAATCTGGAAATTTTACCGGTTTTGTTTTTCTAACGGAGTCTTATGGTTTTTGTGAATTATTAAGTTTTATAATCTCCAGGAGATCTGCAAACTTCATTCCACAAGCATTATATCTTATCTTGTTTTCTAGGATTTAGTAACTTATATAGGATGCCGCCGATTTTACGCGAGGTTGTCTTGTCTATTCTATCAGGTTTTACAGGTTATGTATGACAAGAAGATGATTTATATTCTGGAAGGGAAGCTTTGATTGTTCATTTTCTTGGAGGAAGATTTAACCTGGCCACCTCATTATCCATACCGAGCGAATCAGGGGAGTATTTGATTTCATTCTCTTTACTTTTTCACTTTTACATTCTTTACTTGAACATTGGGGACAATGTTCATCTTAAATGTAAGGGGAGGTTAAAAAGATGATACCTTACATATGCACTTTCGCTTGAGTTTGTTTTGTTTGATGGTAGATGTGTAATAAAACTATGAGAAATACTTGTTAGTGTAATTTTAGCGCCAAATTTAAAAATTTTTACAACATTTAGGAGTGAAACTTTAGCCATAGCAAGCGTCTCATGGATAGGAGATTGTATGACTAGCACATAACCGTATATTCAGAAAAATTTTCCACCCAAATATGTGAGGTTCGCCTTTAGATTTGATAGGAAAAGCATTTATTATTAGTGCTTATGAGTGTACTGGTAGCATTTAGATTCTAGAACTTGTGTTAGTGATGCATCCCGAGACCGCTAGTGAGACTACATTCGTGTAGTAGGATTTACTACATGATAAGAGGCATTAGGATCACCCTTGTGTTAAACCCGTATCATAATTACTTGACCATTTAAGTCATATTACTTGGCTAGTTAAGTCAACTAATTTTTCCCACACCCTTAGCGTTGTACTCATTTTTAGTACACGAAACCCCTAGTACACCCCTCCGAGCCTATCTTTTCATTTCTAACTTTAAGCATTTTACTTAAAGGAAGAATTTGTTACACCCCACTTAAATGTACAACCAAATCGCCTTAGCCTTCCGTGTATGCACTCATTTTTAGTGCATTATTGTTATTTGTTAAACCCTAAGTTAACTATCTAATTGATTACATGGTTGCTAAGTCGAGCCATATCCTTGTACATATTGTTTTGGGACGATTGGGACTCATGGGTAAGTACTTATTTTATGGAGTAATGGGGAAGAACATCATATTATTACCCCCATATGTACGTTAATCTTAAAAGTACTCCAAGTGTTTTGATTTTCTTAATTCGAGTCATTAGATTAGTTTAATGTAAAGCATGTAAAGATTCAAGTGTAAGGGGAATGTTCATCCCCTATGATGTATTATTTTGGATGGTAGGGTAAGAGTGTATGCAAAAAAAAAAAAAAAAAAAAAAAAAAAAAAAAAAAAAAAAAAAAAATTGAAAAAATCAAGAAAAAGAAAAAAAATAGAAAAAGGAAAAAGAGAAAAAACATACGGACTACCATCCCTTTTTATTCTATGTTCATTTTATGTTTTTGTTATTTTTCATTTATTAGCTTAAGTCGAGTCTAGTCTTGGCTTAGCAACGCCATGTTGTACATGATATTGACTAAGATTGTTAACTCACCACCAGTAAAACTTCCTTTATCCAACAAAACCGTGTATTTCATATCCCTACACCTAACGTTACAACCCTTTTAAAAGACCTCTTTGATAGTTTATCCTAGGTGCTTACGCCATGTGGTGGAGGTTTGATCCTTTCCCAAGCCTATGGTAATCTATTTTGCTATGACAGGTAGTGAGAGATATCTTTCGTTTCCATATTGTAATTTATACTTTATTACACCCGAGAGATGTGAGTATCTAAACACTATTTGTGAGGTGCTAGTATATGACCTTCGTGCTTGTCTATTGGTCTTTAGTGGAACGATTATTTGTTGTAATTACTTTTATATTAGTGTTAAATGACTCCTAACTTATATTTTGACTAGAATAAAAGCGCATTTGCTTGAGGACAAGCAAATCTCAAGTGTAAGGGTATATGATGAGGCGAAAAATGATCCGTTTTTAGGGGGTTATTTAAGCCCGGAATTGACTTTATTTGATCAAATATTGCCCTAAATCGTTCCTTTTGTGATTTTAGGTACTTTGGGAGTGAAATCTGGAAAAGGAAGCAATTCGGACGTTTTTGGAGCATAAAAGTGAAGAAAACGCCAAAGTCTTAATTTTCCATGCTGGGAACAGCAGGTGACGGCGTCAAGAGTAACATCCTGATGTCGTCAAGAGCAAAATTCCATGACGGTCCAGTAGAGAATTGACGGCGTCACGAAGTAGGGCGTCAAGAGTAAAAGTCATGACGGCCTGGAAATGATTATCACATGACGGCGTCAAATGTAGATCAAGGAAATCCGAGAAAAGTTTTGGCGGCGAGGTGACGGCGTCACAAGCTTAGTCTTGACGCCATCAGACTCCTTTTCCTATATATAGTTTTCTAATTTTCACATTAAAAGGGAGAGAAGTTTTGGAGAAACCCTAAGTACGATTTTGGTGCGAATTTTACAGGTTTTTCAAGGGTTCCAAGCCCTTGATACCTTTCATGTGTAATTGAGATAAGTGTTCTTTTAATTCAATCAATATGTCTATATGTTGGTTGTCTATATCTTGTTCTTGTCTTAATTCCATCATGCTAGGCTAGATCTATCTTGTGTTTGCTTGGATCTAATGAAACCTAGATGTTAGTTATGTATTGATTACTTGTTTATATTTGTCTTGGATGAATGATTTATATGTTAGGCTTAAGAAAACTGGCAGATCTCCAATTGGTAACATGCTTGAACGTCTTAAGAAACATGAACCGACGTGCACTAGGTCTTTATTGGTTATATTTAATGCATGAGCCACTGTTTATAATCCCTATTGTTGTGATGGGCATGGTATAGGAGGAGATAAGAGCTCATAGAATTGGGGAGTTAAGTGTGCCACCCCATGAATGGTATTAAGGAATACGATCCGTCATCCATGCAATTATAACAAGTAGTTAACGTGTAAAAGATGTCTAGGGAGTAGTGAAATCTAAGTGAACACATTTTCTCCACTTATTGCTCACAACTTTAGTATAATTTAGTTTATTTTCATTTCTAGTATTTTATTTTGATTGCATCTTTAGTATTGGGTTAGTTGATTAGCAACTAATTCCGCCCAAATCCTTCAAACCCGAGATTTTAATTGCTTTATAAAAAAATATAAAATACAAAAATAATCATCTCTCACCTTTAGAACTAGTATTTAGGTTTTCTAATCCTAGCGACACTATTCCTAAGCTGAACGATCAATCCCCCGGTACTTGTCACTATACTATACTACAACGATCAGGTACACTGCCTGGTGGGGGTTGTAAGCTTCTCGAGATCCCTCGAGAGGTAAAGCCTGGTGCAATTCCCACGCATCAGTACGGTACAACATGTTTCAAGCCATCTCTAAACCTCAAAGAATGCAAACCAAAAATGCCATGAATGCCTAAATTAAACACACCAATTAGTGGTTAGTCTTTTTACCTTCCCGTCTATGAGTTACAAATATTTTATCAACTATACAATGTGTCAAAAATCACACACAACAAACCACAACTTCCTCCACACCGCGTGCACATTGGGCTACAACTTATTATTGTGGTAAAGTAAGCATCATATCGTCTTACTTATTTAGCATATTGATTTATGTTATTTTATGTAAATTTCATGTGTGTTTTATGTGTGTGAGAATGTAGGACAGAAAGATGGTGCTTAGGAGGTTTGGTAGTAACATCATCTTCTCTAATGGTTTAAGAGATCCTACACATCGTTATTTTATCAATTAAGTGGAACACGCACGAATATTTTTACTTTGATCGAAAATGCAATATATTGATTAACTCTATTTAAGTTACTAATGATCAACTATATCTAATTGTTTTTTGTAGCGCGTCAAGAAGTATTAAAGAAAGAGATCGAGAAGTCACAAAATTGTATCAAGAACAAAACATGCAAAAGACCAATAAACAACAACAACAAAGACAACAACAAGAACAACAACGACAACAACAACAACAACAACAACAACGACGACGACAACAACAACGACGACGACAACAACAACAACAACAACAACAACAACAACAACAACAACAACAACAACAACAACAACAACGAGAACAATGCCACGGCCACCGGTGGGATGAATACTTAACATTCAAATTAATAGTACGTTACAAATTAAACATGCAATATTTTACTTCATGTAATACCGCTAAACGGGCTAATACTATTGATTTGTTAGCAAGTAAGTTTATTTGACGAGCATTTAATTTTTAGTCAAAAATTATTACTACACTTTGTTGGTGGATTTCAATATTTTTGCTCTTAATGTAGTTTTTTGTCTTGCGGTGTGTTAATGTCACTTTCTTATTTAAATGTCTTGGAATATTGCGTGACTTTGATATTTGGTATGACTCTGTAAATTATGTCGATGCTACATATTGAAAATAGTAGTATATAATAAAAATATCTTCACACGATCATCTTAACAATAAGTATCTTCTAAATTGAAAAAGTATATAAAGGAGAAGAAAATTGTATTTTAAATGTTATCTTACACCTATCACGAGGTAAGCATTATTCATTTGAGTTTGATATCATGTGATTCATGTCGTCATACTGTAAATACTTAGAGTGAGTTACTAATGAACGCTCCATATTCGATATTATAGTTTATGGAAAAATGTTGTAATAATGCATTAATTAAAAAATTATTTATGTAACTTACTCATATTAAAAGAATACATATGAAAAGCCTCATTTAAATATAACATTTTACAAAAAACCTCTTCACATTAAAGAAAGAAATTGAGAAGTCACGAAAATTGTATCAAGAACAAAATATGCAAAATGCTAATGAACAACAACAAAAAGAACAACAACAAGAACAATGCCATGGCTATCGGTGTCAATATTGATAAACACTTAGCATTCATATTAATAGTACGTTATAAATTAAACATGCAATATTTTACTATACGAATTATAATTTATACTATTGAATATACTAATTACTTAAATGTTTTATGTTTTTATTGTTTTGTTAAAAAGGAAATTTGTTTTATATTTCGCTTTTAATAATGTAATTTATTTTAACAACGAAGTCCGTCTTTCACAAAAAATGAGAGTTTCAAACATGAACCAAAAATTAGTCCCGAACATTACGAAAAAAATAATTAGATCCAACCTATCGCATGGGTCCTGAGGCAGTCCAAACCTGTGTGCATCGCATGGGGATGAATATAAAAGGTCTCCAACATTAATGGCATCGCTTCATATTTAAAATAATTTATGTAACTTATACATATTAAAATATTACATGTGAAGAGACTCTTTTCAATGTAATATCTTGAAAAAAATCTCTTCACATATACTCTTTTAATGTCAATAAACTATTTTAAATGTTTGACATGCTTGGAAATGTGATACCATCACAACTTAAATATATAATGACGAAAATAAGTGTCGAAGATTACGCTATAAAAACTTATATACAGCTGATGTGCAACTCAATAAAGTATTTTAAATACGTATAAAATTTAGAAAATGTGTGACACCATGACAACTTAAATATAAAATGACGAAAATAAATGCCGAATATTACGCTATGAAAACTTCTATACAGCCCATGTACATTGCACGTATTTTAAATCTATGAAAACTTCTATACAGCCCATGTGCATCGCACGGGCATTGTTGACTATCATAAGAAATAGTTATAACTTAGCCGGATGTATTAATATTAGTTAGTTCCAATAAAAAATGACAGAGTCAATACCAAAATAAATAGACAAAAAATATTACGTAAAAAATACATTTTAAAAGGTTACATGTAAATAAATTATTTTAAATACGTATCATGCTTACAAAATGTATGCTACCACGACAACTTATATATATAATGACAAAAATACGTCTCGGATATAAAATGACGAAAATAAAATACGGGTATTAAACTTTGAAAACTTCTATACAGCCCATGTGCATCGCACGGGCTTTCATGACTATGAACATTTAGATGAAGCCCGTGTGCATCACACGGGTCTGAATGCCTAGTATAAATAAAAAATGAGTAATTAATGCAGGTTTTAATTTAAAGGGTAAAATAGAAAAACAAATCATAATTACTGTTCATATATAAAAAGTAGACACTTATTAATGTAATATAACATTAATGCCTTTTCATAAATAGAACAATAATTATTCCATGAACTAGAAATCAATGCCATATAAAAAATAAATTGATGGCATATCTTTAGGGAGGTGATTGGCACACTCTCAAAATTGATTAGCACACTCAAATTATGAGTATATTGACATTTATACCCTCACATCATTTTTACTTATTTTCACCCTGTAAGGGTATAAATGTCAAAACACTCATAATTTGAGTGTGCCAATCAATTGTGTGAGTGTACAAATCACCTCCCATATCTTTATCTCTATCTCCTACTCTGTCCGTCCTAAAAAAAAATCCATGTTACTATTTATATTTTTTCAAAAAAGTGCCCAGTTTTTATTTTTAGATAGTAATTATGACTGGTTTTTCAACTTTACGTCTTTACCCTTATAATCAAAACATATATTAATTACTTAAATTTTAATTTCTATATTAACTGTAAGGGTAAAAATGACTTTCTATCAATAATAACTAGCATTAATTACACATATTATAATTTTCCGATTTTTTGTTTGTGGACACTCTTTTTGGAAGTGCAGGAGTACATTATAAAGCATTTAAAACTTTCTAAAAATATACACACTTACTTATTATGGAATTGCGTCTTAAATACATACATTTAATGTAATTAATAAAACACCTACAGATTGGTTTTTGCTAACCACAACCCATGGATAAGGGTGGAAATAAGCCGAGCCACTTGCGAAAAGCTCGGGATCAGATCGGTAAAATGCTCGAACAAGCTGAGCCTAAACGAGCTCAATCCCGAGCTCGAGCCTAAGTTGCAGCTCATTTATTAATCGAGCTCGAGCTTTACATACAAAGCTCGTTTAGGCATGCGAGCTTAAACGATCCTAAACGATAATATCATATTTTAAGCATTATACATATATACGAGCCGAGCTCGAGCTCGAGGCAAGCTTTAACTTTTCATTGCAAAATCGTATAAACGAGCCGAGCCGGAGCCTATATAACATATCACGAGCTCGAGTTCGAGCATAAAATTTAAGGCTCGAAATGAGCCGAGCTCGAGCTCAAGCCTTTTAAAACTTAACGAGCCGAGCTCGAGCTCTGGCAGGCATGGGCTCAGGCTCGGCTCAGCTAGTTTTCACCTCTACCCATGGGGTTGTGATTAAGGTTACCTTAATTGAAAAATCAACAATTAATAAACACCAAACATTCCATGTTTATCAACACATTCTATAATTATAATCACTAAATATACATAAATTTTGAAATAATGAGTTCATTAAATGCTATCTTTACACAAATGATAACCTTAATCACAACCCATGGGTTGTGCTTACCAAAACTGTTTTGCTAACCACAACCCCAACCTATGAGGTTGTGATTAAGGTTAACTTAATTGAAAATTCAACAATTAATAAAGATCAAATATTCCATATTTATCAACACATTCTATAATTATAATCACTAAATATGCATAAATTTAAAAATAATGAGTTCATTAATGCTATCTTTACACAAATGGTAGCCTTATTCACAACCTAATGGGTTGTGGTTAGCAAAACCCTTGTGATTAAGTTTACCTTAATTGAAAAATCAACAATTAATAAACATCAAACAGTCCATGTTTATCAACACATTCTATAAGTATAATCACTAAATATGCATAAATTTGGAAATAATGAGTTCATTGAAAGCTACTCCCTCCGTGCAATGTTATAAATGGCGTGAGGCGTGGCGTGGCGGTAAGGCCACGCCTCAAGCCTTACGCGCCATGGCGAAGCCATGGCGTTTTTTGCGGCGTGACTAAGGCGGCGAAAAAATATTTATATATTTATCATTTGTGTTATAATATCATATTTTATATGCATATCGAGTTTACAAAAGGTGAGTTTACAAAAGGCGAGCTTACAAAAAGTGATATACATAAGAAATAAAGTGAAATTTTGAACTATGTTTAGAAATTACTAGGCCCAAAATTTAAGCCCACATCATCCCCTTCTAAAAATGGCGCCACGCCATACGATAAGGCCCGGCTTGGCACGCCTTTTCGCGCCTTATTTCACGCCTTTTCACACGACGTCTAGACTTCACGCCTTGGTCCATTTTGTGGCGCCGAGGCCACGCCTCGCGCCTTGGCGCGCCTTTTAGAACAATGCCTCCGTGTCAAAATTATAGTTCATATTTCCCTTTTGGGATGTCTCTAAATAATTATCCACCTTTCATATTTAGTAATAATAAAGGAATTTTGTGAGGGAATATTCTACTTGTGTGGTTAAAATTTGTAATGGCCCCACTTTTAAATTTTGTATTTTTTTTCTCCTAACAATAATTTTAAGACGGAGGGAGTATTAACTAATTTAAATATCTACAATTAATGTAACTGATAAAACACCCTCTACATGAAAAATACAACTAATAAAACGAATGGTACAAATGATGAAAGCACTAACTAATGTGATCATTTATATGATATGATACAAACCAGCCATATATTTTCTAATTTAACAATCACTTATTTTAACCAAAGCGTAATAACATTTTAACAACCTTAATATTTTAAGTGTAATTTGCCATATGTTTTATACATTTCTCTTTATTGTCGTTTCCATCTTTCTCATCTTCATGTTTCTTTTTAATAAACGTCTCTTGTTACATTTATAATTGTAAGAACCAATGGTCAAGTGCCTATTAACTCCATAATACTATTTGCGTTCGTCTCGAAAAACATACAATCAGAAAATATTAGTTGCCGGAAAATATCAGTCGTAGGAAATTTTAGTTACGGAGTACTCGTCGCCGCAACGCGCAGGTACCCTGCTAGTTATATATAAAGCATTTAAGACTTTTATTTAAGAAGTATAAAAATTTGTAAACTTAGACACTTGCTATTATTAGAAGTTTTTTTTTTCAGAAAAAAAATAAATATTTAATTTAATACAATAATAATTATTCATTTTAACTACAAAAAAAGGGTTGATTGTTCACGTTTATTTCTACACACTTGAGAAAATGTGGAGTTTTAGTTGTCTTTTTTACACACAAATAAGTGTGTATAAAAATATAAAACATTAGTAGGCCAATAAAAGCGTGTACAAATTAAAAAAATATATATATACTTACACAATCAAAACCGTGAACATAAATATCATACTCCGTATTTGTTCTTTTTTTAATACACCATACAAAGCGTGTAGTTTTTATCACTTCACAACTTTCTTTTATACCCATTACTTTCACTAAATGAAAAACAAGAATTCAAATCATATTGAGCCATGGTTCACCATATAACCTGTTAGTTCATCACTCCTTATCGATTTATCCCCAAATCCATACATTCAACTCGATTTATCCCCAAATAACCTGATATCCCCAAATCATTTTCTTCAACTCTATTTATCCCTAATCGAATAAATATGATAGCCTAATTCGATTTCATTTGTTTCAATTCTGCTATCAGAAGCTAGGGTTTCAGAAGCTAACGCGATTCAGTAGTTATCAGAAGCTAGGGTTTCAGAAGCTAAGGCGATTGGTAGTTATCAGAAGCTAACATGATTCGGTAGTTATCAGAAGCAAACGCGATTCGGTAGTTATCAGAAGCTAACATGATTCGGTAGTTATCAGAAGCTAACGCGATTTGGTAGTTATCAGAAGCTAGGGTTATCAGCAGTTAAGGTATAAACTATTCATCACGTTTATTTATCTGAATAATGTAGATGCTACTATGCTTGTTGTTGAATGCTACAATTTTAAAGTCTATTGTTGAATGTGAAATTTTGTAGATGCTTGTTGTAAGCGAGTTATTGATGAGTGTGAAATTTTGTAGATGCTTGTTGTAAGCGAGTTATTGATGAGTGTGAAATTTTGAAGTCTATTGTTGAGTGTAATAAGGATTTTGTTGAGTTTTGAATAGCTAGTATTAGCTAGTATTGAGTGTTTGAACAATTTTTTTGAAAAAAAAATATCAGGTGTGACTGTTGGAAAATTACATGTCATTAGAAACAATTAGGACTTAATAAATCTAGCCTTTTTTGTCTTTACATATAACATTTTGGGAATTTATTAAAACCAATAAGTTTTCAATTTTGATTTTAGGCATTGTATCGGAAACTTGGTAAGTATAAGCGATGGATAAAAGTTGGATTAATGCTCCGATTAATAGCAAAACTTTTAGAGATGGAGCTCAAAATTTTATAAGTTTTGCTCGTGCTACAAGTATAAGAGGATTCATCAAATGTTCATGTAATAGATGTTGTTGTCACGGTAAACCGTTAGATCTTGATAAAGCTCATGCCCACATATTGCCTTATGGGTTTTTACCCGGGTATAAAGATTGGACTGTGCATGGAGAGCATACTATATCTTTACTACCATCTCAATCTAGTAATGTTAATGTTGAGGAAACTTCTTTTGGTCAAGAGGATATAAGAGGTTTGGTTCGTGATGCGTTAGGTATTAGTTCTTTGCCTTCGGATAATGCCGAATTAGCAGATACAACGATGGAAAGAGATACCGGAGAATCTACAGAAAGTGGTAGTCATGGTGATGAGGGTCTTTTATATAAGAAGTTGTTAGAAGAATGTGACAAAGAATTGTACTCTGGTTGCAAGTACTCAAATTTGTCCTTCACTTTACATTGATATCACATTAAATGCATTGGTGGAATATCCAACAAGACTTTTAGCATGATACTAGAACTCTTGAGGGATGCATTTCCACATCTTACAGCGTTCCCATCATCCGCTAATGAAGCAAAAAAGTTAACTAAAGATTTGGGTCTATGTTACGAAAAAATCCATGCGTGCCCTAATGATTGTATGCTTTATTGGGGTGACAGGGTGGGTCAACAATCATGTCATGTTTGCAAAGCTTCGCTATATAAAAGCGATGAAGTGATTGGAAGTTCTAAATCACGCAAATCCAATAAGCCGGCAAAAGTTTTACGTTATTTTCCCTTAATTCCGAGACTTAAAAGGTTGTACATATCCGAGAAAACAGCAAAGGACATGAGGTGGCATGATATTGGTAGAACAAAAGATGGAAAATTGAGGTACCCCGCAGATGGTCTTGCTTGGAGCGCGTTTAATGATCAATATTCACAGTTTGCCTCGGATCCTCGGAGTGTGAGGCTTGGCCTGGCTAGTGATGGTTTTAATCCTTTTCGTACAATGAGTACATCACATAACACATGGCCAGTGTTATTGATTCCTTACAATTTACCTCCTTGGATATGCATGAAACAACAATCATTTATTCTTTCATCAATAATTTCGGGGGAGAAAGCTCCTGGAAATGATATTGACGTATATCTAAAACCTTTAATAAAAGAGCTCCAATCATTATGGACGGGTGTTGATGCTTATGATGCTTTTTCTAAGCAACATTTCAAACTAAAGGCTTCCCGTTTGTGGACTATCAACGATTTTCCAGCATATGCAAATTTATCTGGTTGGAGCACCAAGGGTCGTGTGGCATGTCCACTTTGTGCCAACTCCACTCACTCTAGGTGGTTAAAACATGGAAAGAAATTTTGCTACATGGGACATCGAAGATGGTTAGAGCCGAATCATAGTTATCGATTTCAAAAGGAACATTTTGATGGTACAATAGAGAATGAGGGTGCGCCAACTTCACTAACAGGGTCAGATGTTTTGAAACAATTAAGCGGTGTAAGATTTAGATATGGAAAGTCTAAGAAAAGGACGAGGGAAGATGATGGTTCAATAAGTACTCATACAACAGAGGCAACATATGACAACCAAGGTGCATTAGAGAGTACAAATATTATCATTGAAGAAGATATTGACGGTGAGAACCAATTATGGAAAAAGAAAAGTGTGTTCTTTGATTTAGAGTATTGGGAGCACAATTTACTTAGACATAACATAGATGTGATGCATATCGAAAAGAATGTGTGTGACAATATTCTCGGGACCTTATTAGATTTGGATAGAAAGAATAAAGACAACGAAAACACCCGTAAGGATCTCAAGGAAATGGGAATTAGGCATGAACTTCACCTTATAAATCGTCCTAATGGAAAGCCTTACTTACCCCTAGCATGTTATATGATGTCTAGTGTAGAGAAGTCTAACTTTTTACAATTGTTAAAAGATCTCAAAGTTCCAGATGGGTATGCATCAAATATTTCGAGAGGTGTAAGCTTGAAATATCATAAAATTTCCAATCTTTAGAGTCATGATGGGCACATCTTAATGCAAGATGTTTTGCCCATTGCTCTACGGTCATCCGTGATTTCAAGAACACAATCTCACGTAGTTAAAGCCATGACGGATTATTGCTACTTTTTCAAAGGGTTGTGCGCAAAATTTCTTGATCTTAGTGAATTAGAAAAGATGGAGTATCAACTCGTGCGGACATTATGCGAGTTGGAGCAGTTATTCCCTCCTAGTTTTTTCACAGTCATGGTCCACTTGACTATCCATTTGATATCAGAGGCAAAGCTTGGTAGACCCGTTCATTACAGATGGATGTATCCAGTTGAACGGTACTCTCTCTTTCATGCCATTAAGTTATGTATATATTCTTTTTACCTTATGACTTTATTGGCCATTTTTTTAATTGAAAGGTACTTGATGCGGTTGAAGTCATATGTTCGCAATAAGGCTCAACCTGAGGGATCAATTGCAGAAGGATATATCAAGGAAGAATGTCTTAATTTTTGTTCAAGATATTTTGAAGGTGTTGAGACTCCCTTTAAACGCACTCTTAGAAATGATGACAATGTTGTCGGAAAAGAGATGTACATGTTCAATTCAGGTGGTCGTACGTTAGGTAAGGTTGAGATTCTTGAGCTTGATGGCAAGTCTCTAGCTCAAGCACATCGCTATGTGTTACTAAACCATAGTAAAATTCAACCTTTTCGCGAGTAAGTATTTCTTTTAGCATATAATTATTATATTTAATAAGAAAAAATACTTTGATAAAGTCTTAAGATTATGATATGCTTCATGTAGTTATTTTTTGGGTGAAAAACAAGCTCTTAGGAATAAACCCATGGACTCAAAAACTATAGAGAAATTGATATTTCCATCGTGGCTAAAAAACCAGGCTACAAATCTATTGGTTGTTATATAAGTTTCCTCATCTCCGAGGTGCATTAACTAATAGTGATATTAAATAATGGTAGGTTTCTCTCTTACAAAAGCATAATGTAGATGAAGAAGTGCTATCTCTTGCTATTGGCCCGAATATTGTTGCCAAACAATATAAAGGCTTCATCACTAATGGTCATAGATTTCTCACAAGGCGAAGTGAAGAGTTTAAGAAGACCCAAAATTCAGGAGTCATGGTGGAAGTAGAAGGAGGAAATTATTATGGAAAACTTACGAACATTATTGAGCTTGAATATTATCGTGGATACAAAATTGTTCTTTTCAATTGTGATTGGGTCGACAATCGACTTTATAGAGGGCTAAAGAAAGATAAATATGGGTTTCCTCTTGTGAATTTCTCTAGGCCATTGATACACACTGGTGAAAATTTCAAAGATGATCCTTTTATAATTTCTACTCAAGCAAGACAAGTATTTTATATAGATGATCTAAAAGATGTTGGATGGTCACATTTTATTAGGACCAATCCAAGGGATATATATATATGACATAGGGACCAATGTGAATAGAGATGATGATGATGATGATGATGATGATGATGATGATGATGATGATGATGATGATGACTCTTATACCCAATGCATACCTTGTATTCTTCCAATGTTGGATGATGTGAACCAGGAACCTCGTTGGCTTCGTTTGGACACTGAAGTCCAAGATGCTCAATAATGATCAAAACATGTACGGGTCTGTAATTACTAACCAGATCTCTATTACTTTAGTAGTAGGTTGCTAGGGACTATATATGCCACTTGTAGGTTTCTATCTCTGTCCGTTATGATTACATAGTTTTTTTAGAATTCGATCATCACAAAGTTGGTTTGGTGTGGTCAACAATACTTGTCTATCCGCTCTTTTGAAATTTGTAGAAGATCGAGATTAGTCTATAAATATGTACACATTGTAGCAAAAGCATCTCTATGCTGAACCACATATTATCAGTAGTTATTGATGGTTTATATGTCTCTGCACGCCTAAACATTTAATGTGCTGTTGCAGGTTGAGCCAAAACGCAGAAAGCGATGAGTGGTGGAGGTAATTATTTTCTTGAGTATTAGCTTCAGGTTTGTTGTTGTGGGGAAATTTGTATAGTGCTAAGAAGAGAGTGTGCTTACACAATCAATAAGCTTTCTGTTACTACTATTTCTTGTGTGAAATGTCCCATCTATCTTTGCCTTCGTTAATGCTAGACAAGTGTTATGAGACTTTGGTCTGCAACTGCTGCCAAAACTTTAGTAGTTGAACCAAAAATTAAACTTAGTGCAAGAGTTCGTGGAGAACACAATTAGTTTGAACTTTGAACTGTTGTCATGTGTAGTCTTGCCTTTCCTGTTTCCTTTACTTTTTGGGTATTTGTTTTATCTGTCAATCCATCTATACACACACACTTGTATGAACCAGAATGCATAGACAAAAGTTGATCATATTTATACTTACTGTATAAATGGGTAAACTTAGGTTATGTTGAATTTTTAACGGGTCAAATGGGGAAAGTTAATAGAATCAAAATCATCTAACTATATAGGATGGGTCAAACGGTCGAACATCTAGAGTGTATACTAATGCATGAAACATCCTATAAAGTATGCACCAACATCTATTTTTGTTCCATTTAAAATTTTAAATCATGAAACATGTGTCATTGAAACTTTGTTTTTTGTTGCGTTTGATTCATTGGGTAACCCGAGGACCAGCACTTCATGTCATAAATAATGACGTGGCAGATGATGTTGCTTTTCTCATTATTATGGTCAGTAAGATTGCTGACATGTCTATTGCCACCCAACAAGAAAATGGCTCAGTATGGGTACAGGAGACATGCATTAGTAAAATGGATGTCTGCTATAATTAGGTGCATAATTACATTTGGTCAAAGGCTCAAAGCACACAAGATCTCGTCCAAGTCAAGTGTAGTTTATGCATTATCTTATCAGGATAGCTATTTTTTAATAATTCAAACACTTAAAAGAAAGTTGGTCCTGATTCAAGTCTAGTTGACCTGACTTGAACTAGCACGTGGACTTCACCCATTCACTTGATTTGGCCAAAAATGTTGGCCTTGTCTTTCAGATTGCTTTGATAGCTTATGGGTTCGGGTTTGATGTTTTAAAATGTCCAGAAAACCATTCATTGTCTAGGTGTTTTGATGTAGAAGCTTTTGCGATTTTTATATATTACGTAAAAAGCGAAATTTGCTTAAAAGTCAAATTAGACTGCTACAATTGAATGATTATTGATGAGGCAAAAAATGAACCACTTTTAGGGGGTCATTTAAGCCCGGAATTGAATTTATTTGATCAAATATTGCCCTAAATCGTTCCTTTTGTGATTTTAGGTACTTTGGGAGTGAAATCTGGAAAAGGAAGCAATTCGGACGTTTTTGGAGCATAAAAGTGAAGAAAACGCCAAAGTCTTAATTTTCCTTGCTGGGAACAGTAGGTGACGGCGTCAAGAAGGAATTTTGACGGCGTCAAGAGTAATTTCCATGACGACCCAGTACAGAATTGAAGGCGTCACGAGGTAGAGCGTCAAGAGTAAAATACGTGACGGCCTGGAAAAAGCTATAACGTGACGGCGTCAAAAGTAGATCAAGGCAGTCCGAGAAGTATTTTGGCGGCGAGATGACGGCGTCACCAATTTGGTCTTGACGCCGTCAGCCTCAATTTCCTATATATAGTTTTCTAATTTTCATTCAAAAAAAGAGAGAAGTTTTGGAGAAACCCTAAGGCCGAACTTAGTACGAATTTTACAGGTTTTTCAAGGGTTCTCAGCCCTTGAACCCTTTCATGTGTAATTGAGATAAGTATTCTTTTAATTCAATCAATATGTCTATGTGTTGGTTGTCTATATCTTGTTCTTGTCTTAATTCCATCATGCTAGGCTAGATCTATCTTGTGTTTGCTTGGATCTAATGAAACCTAGATGTTAATTATGTGTTGATTACTTGTTTATGGTTGTATTGGATGAATGATTTCGATGTTAGGCTTAAGAAAACTGGCAGATCTCCAAATGGTAACATGCTTGAACGTCTTAGGAAACATGAACTGACGTGCACTAGGTTTTATTGGTTGTATTTAATGCATGAGTAAATTCTAATGATCCCATGTTAGGAGCTTCTTAGCCGGCTCGACATAGGAGTGAAGTAGGCACTCATAGGATTGGGGAATTAAGTGCGCCACCCCATGAATGGTATTAAAGAATACAATCCGTCATCCACGCAACTATAACAAGTAATTAACGTGTAAAAGATGTCTAGGGAGTAGTGAAATCTAAGTAAACACAACTTCTCCACTTATTGCTCACAACCTTAGTTAATTTAGTTTGTTTTCATTTCTAGTATTTTATTTTGATTGCATTTTTAGTATTGGGTTAGTTGACTAGCAACTAATTCCGCCCAAATCCTTCAAACCCGAGATTTTTACTTGCTTTCTAAAAAATATAAAAATACAAAAATAATCATCCCTCATCTTTAGAACTAGTATTTAGGTTTTCTAATCCTAGCGACACTATTCCTAGCTGAACGATCAATCCCCCGGTACTTGTCACTATACTATACTACAACGATCAGGTACACTGCCTGGTGGGGGTTGTAAGCTTCTCAAGATCCCTTGAGAGGTAAAGCCTGGTGCGATTCCCACGTATCAATTATGTCTTAATTGATGGATTGTATATGCAACTAAAACGGCGCTAGCTTTTTAGCTTTTTATGTCTTAATTGGATGAAACTTGTTTTTAGAATTTCAAAAGAGCAGTTCGAAAGGGTGGTGACACGGGTTTAGATGCTAATGTAGGTGGCAGTTTGATTGGATCTGATGATGCATCTTTGCTGCTTCATGTTAGTTGTTGACAGTCTTCAGCAAACACTATCAGTTTTTTGAACTCCTCACAACCTTCTCAGCAAACAGTAAGTTTTCTTTACTTTTCATTACCCCCAATTCTGTTTTGTCTCTTCAATTTAATGTCTTTCTTTACTACCATTCAAAGCATGAAACTCAAATTTTATATAGAATAGATTATTTTCAATATTAGTTTATATCTCATATTCATTTATGTAGTTTGAATAAGCAACCCCCAAATACTTCTGTTGCATCAAAACGTCATTAATTAGGAGCATGAGATGTTGACTTTACTCTTCTTACTCCCTAAAGCAGAGATAGTTTACTGGCCGTTTTCTTATGTCATGAAATAGGCATGTGGTATAGCACTCGCCACATGCCATGGCTCGCTTTCATAATTCTAGTTGATTGCATAACATTTGTCTTGAATTTAAAGTTGACAGTTGAACATAATCCTCCCATTATATACTAGATACATCGAATAGCATTCTTTTACTAGTAAAACTAACAACGAAAACCAAATGTATAAGGGTTGTATGGCATTGCGTTTTGAAAGTGATTCTCATTCTTGCATTTTGTTTTGTCCATTAACGACTTGTGTAATATAAGCCCATTCATTGGGTTACCAGGCAATCTTAATCTCGTTGCCTGTAATTGGGATATAATTGATTTCTTGTTATGTGTAAAGTTTCAGTGTTTATAGAACAAATGATGTCGTGTAAATAAATTCATGTATTTGAATGAACATGATAACGTGGAGCAACATTGCACCATCTATCCGCTATATATAAAAACAACAAGATCTTCCCTTCCCCGAAAGCTCTTCAAACACGTAGAACCTCGTTAATCTAATAACTGAAATTCCACATTTACTGTCGACTGGTTTATGTCTAAGAGATCAATTTACTGATTTGAAGCTATAAAATTTACATATTTGTATTAGTCTTGTTTGGCCTTTTATAGAGCATGCATACTCTGATAAAAGAATCACATTTATACCATCAATATCATATGGACTTCATTTGCCAAAAGTTAATAAAATAGAAAGCACATGGAATAAACTTAACTGGATTGTTGTCATATATCATGAGACTATAGATGTTTGTCGTACTTGATGTACAACATTCTTTCTGTAATATTTATTAAAGACTTCATTTGCCAAAAGTTAATATAAACTGGGTAAAGTCATTGTACTCGCCGTTAGTCATACTTGATGTGCTTTTAGAACCATGGTTTCTAGCTTATATTGTTATTAAAAATCCATGAAAAGTGTTTTCATTTAATTATTATTTTCTTATATTCATTCATTTTCAGATTTTACACCACAGTTTCATCATTTATGTACTTGACATCTTGTTCAAAGTAGTGCATTAACCAATTTTAGGATTTCTCACACTAACAGTCCAAAACACCCTTTTTTAGTTCAAATTTCAGTAGGTTATAGATATTATTTTCTGTTATTCTAACTATATGTTTGTTGCATTTGATACAGTTTCCAAGATGTATAAATCTAAAGCAACGATGCAGAAACATAAAAGAAAACAAAGTCAAATGAATCTACCAACATCACACAACTCTCAGAAACAATCAAAACCATTTCCCACAAATATGCAAACCACTCATAAGCAAACCGCAGGTGTTCGACCTTCATTTCCCACATCAGCCTTTCAAGCAGGTATACGACCTTCATTTCCCACACATCTGCAAACCGCTGCGGTTGACAACACCAATCACCCATCATCAGCCATTCATGTTCGACCTTCTTTTCTTTATAATATGCCACCCTCATCTTCACATATGCAAACAACCGTTGAAGCTTCAGTTCATAACACCAATCACTTATCATCATCCTTTCAACCAACTATTCGACCTTCTTTTCTTTATAATATGTGCCAAAACTCTTCATCCTCCTCATCTTCTCTTTAAGCATCTGTTCGCCCTTCTCTTCAAGCATTTGTGCACCATAACTCTTCTTCTTCCGCATCGTCTTCCCATTCACAATCAGTGGAATCACAACCCACTGTACACGAGCCAGTTTTGCAGCAATCTTCACCCTCAGATTCTAATCATGATCAAGATCCACCTGATGAATATGAAATGAATCTTTTGACGGAGGTCGAGATCATAGGTAACTAAAATCATGTTGTCAATATAAATTAGCCATGCGTTTGTAGATTATATTCTAACATGTATGATAATCTTATAGATAGGGATGGAAACATTCTTAGGATACAAAAAATGAGTGTAAAACAAGTGTACAAGCTGAACGAGGGTGAAAAGGTGTTGGTTCATGTTAATTCAATGAATCAGCTAATCGGTAATGCTGGGGGTTTGTGTCAAAGATTTATGACCTTGCTTCTCAAAGAACCCAACATATGTCCCTCAGATGCAAAGGACTGGAGGGAATGTAAAGAACGTTGTGGTGTTAGGCTTCTAGTAGAACTCCGGGTAATACATTCTGCTAAATAAATGTTTTGTTCATAGTACAATTACTTATTATTATTCTTCATTTAATGACCTTTATTGATAACTTTGGTAGCGGAGATTCAACATACCTCAAGGGGATAGTATAGACGGGGTTCTTTGTGCTATATTTAGAGGAAAGCGTAGGACCATAAAATACAGGTTAAAAATGGGATTGTATCAGCAAGCTACGAATAAGTTTAATGAAATCAATGGAATCAATGAGTTGGTGCTGAAGAGACCAATTATACGGAAGATGAGCTTTTGGCAGCATTGGATTTACTCGAACCACCAGAAAACTTCCAAGACCACCAATGGCAAATGTATAAAACTCATCTTCGAAAGCCGATAGCAAAGGTATTAATATTTTCCATTGAGATGTATGTGTATTTGATTACCTCAAATAAACATAAAAGATCAACTTGTGACAAATAAACATAAAACTAGTGTAAGGATCAACTTGTGACACACTCAATTACCTCAAATAAACATAAAAGATCCTTACAGTTTTTATTTCTTCACTGTTGTAGGATTTATTGCTTCTTTTTAGGATAGTTAATAGGTTACTGCATCAGCATCATTCTGTCCCAAACTCCCTTTTTGATCTCAAATTCTAGATAGGCTAGAGTAGGATTTATTGCTTGGTTTTGATTTTATAAGTAGTTGGTAGTATAGGGTTTGCATTTTTGAGCTTATTGTCATCATAAGTAATCAATTGAAATTAAACTTTGTTAGCTTGTATAATCTATTGTATGAAATATTTTGTTGATCAAATTATTTCAGTTCATTACTATGAAATTTTATACCTTTGTTGCTATTAATATATTTTTAGGCTGATTCTGAAAGTTAAGTTGATTTGTTAATGCTTTATATTGATAGAAAAAGGGGACTTTTTATTGGATATAGAAGGATTTAATACGATAAGCCGGTGTCGAAATAGTATATAGTTTGTTAATACATAGTGTCCAATGCAGGCTTGACATTAGAGGTACATGTTTGTGTAATTAAGGAAGGACCTGTTTACCTGAGTGATTGGAATATTGACAGTAGAGTTATTCACAGTTATGCGAAAACATATTTTGCAGAATGATTGATACAGAAATTAGGATGTGTGCTAAAAGGAGAGAAAATAAGTAAGTTACTTTTGGTTGATTTGGACACTATCTGTATATAGCCTTTTTTTCGTTGTGCTTGCTAGTGGAAGTTGGAAGTCATGTATAGGACGTTGCTGCATATAGCATCAGTATCATAAGGATTAAATATCTGCATGTTATATTACATATCAAGCTTATGATTTTAGGGGGTGTTTGTCTAAGCTTATTTGAGCTTATCGAAATTTTAGTAAGCTCATTAGCACATCAAATAAGCTTAGAAAAACACCCCCTTTGGTATAGATGGATGATGATTGACATACACACATACCAAGGATTAAATATCTGTATTCTATGCAAGTAACTGTTTAACAATCTTAGTTTAGATTTATAGCTCTGAAAAGGATTGGATTTAGAATCTGTTGTGTGAAGTGAACATCTGTTTAACAATCTTAGTTTAGAATCTGTTGTGTAAACTATGTGTTGACCAGTGTGTCCTGAAATGCAGAAACTCTCATCATGTGGGAAGAAAGCACGACTTGAACACGCATATACTCGTACTACCAGTGCTACTAGTTTTGCGCGAAGTAGGCATGAATGGGTGAGTAACCTTTAATCTCGAAACTATTATAACTCTATTGTTATGCAATCATTGATATTCTCTATCTAATATACAGAAAGTGAAAAATAAAAGATCACCGCATGATGTTGAGTCGTTTCACATCTGTTATAAAACAGCGGACGACACATATATTGAAGAAGCAACAACAGAAATGATGGTATGTGGCATGTTTTATATATTTAAGAAGCAACATGGATTATTCTTTTTTTTTTAAGTTTTATATGGCATGTTTTGATTTATGAACTTAAAAGCGTATGCATTGTTTTAGGGTAAAGCAAATGAAGAAATATTAAGAAAGAAAAAAGAGATAGGAGGTCCTGAAGGTGATGTTGAACATGCTGTAGAGGCAGAAATTGCTAGGGAGGTTCTTAACAAACTTATTGGGGATGAAGAGCCTCACTGTTTTGGAGCCGGTGTAACAAAATCTCAAGTATCTAAATTTAGTTGCGATCTAAGAAAGATGAGGGGTGATGTTCTAACAAACGAATTTTGTTGGAGAAAGTAGAGACTCAAAAAAAACAATTAGAGACTCAAAAAAGCAATTGGAGACTCAAAATAAGGAAATCAAGACTCATAAAAAGCAGTTAGATATTCAAAATAAAAAAGTTGAGTCGTACGTTAAGTAAGTAGAAACTCAAGGTTTGCAATTGAAGAATATGGAGGAAAGTTTGAATAACGTTTATGGAATGCTCAAGGTTTTTCAAAATGCATTTCCGGATCTCTATAATGTTGCTTCTACTGTTGATACTCGTACATGTGACAAAAAGGTAAGTACGTGGTTTGTTGTTTATTGTTGTTAAAAGAAAATTCAGTCCCTTGTTTAAAAGATGATATGTTTTTTTGAGCCCTCTTCTAGCGTATCGCCCGTTTTGGATCACTATTCACCCGTAATGGACCATTACTCACCCGCCATGGATCACTACCCGGGTATGTATTATATTTAATTAACTATTTACAGAAACTTTAGAAAGTTATTGGAACATAATTGCATTTTTTATCAGATTCTGTTATAGTTGTTTTACGTATGTCACTCATTAGTTTTTGAGCATATTATTACGTTATTCAATATCTAGTTATCATGTGCCTTACTATTCAGAAATCATAAGTAATTGATAGCGTAACATATATGCAGATAGCCAAGCATGAGTCAAAATTTCTTACTTTACTAATGAATCATTTAAAGAAACAGAAAGTGCTAAAGAGTGGTGCAAGTGATTGACAAAAAGTAGTTTTGTTGTTGTACCCCTTGAATTAGAAAGTGCTAAAGAGTGGTGCAAGTGAGTATTTGCATATTGTGTTTTGAAGTGGTAAATAATTAGTGTATCGTGTTTAGCCATAGTGAAACTGATCCGCGCCATCTACTTACAGAATTGGTTTTGCACAATCAACTTTTGCATATAAAGCACATACAAACAGTATCTTTTGTATGTCATTTAGGGGGTGTTTGTTTAAGCTTATATATGGCTTATGAGCTTATTTGTTTTTCAGCTTATATTTCATAAAGCCCAATTTCTAGGCTTATTTAGAGACTTGTGGGCTTCTATAAGTTTATCATGATATACTCCGTAGTAAACTTATATAAGCCCATAAGTCTCAAAATAAGCAGGAAATTTGAGGCTTATGAGACATAAGCCGAAATCAAATAAGCTCATACGCCCAGATATAAGCTTATCTAATTGACCTATATAACATAATCACTTTCAAAAGGCTATATATGTCACTTAATAAAAAGTTAAAGTCAAGAAATTATGAAATTAGTAGCAAAAACAAAGGAGAAGAAAATAAACAAACCGAATTGAATCTTCTGAAACAATCAGAAGCTCCGAATAAAAAGGGCCGCATGATGTCCTAAGCAAGATGGAAGTGAAAGTTGAATAAGTATGAACCCTAGTTTAGGTTTTGATTAGATGCTATGTGACGCATGTAGTAGTAATGGAAAATTATAAGCGGTTAATGAACATGAGTCAATAAAGTTTGAAAGGGATAGAATCTGGCGTCAAGTCCAGTTTTGGTAGTTTAGCTTTGCTAGTGTCCCAAAGGCCACTTGACCATTTTACAACACCAAAAGCTTTTATTTTATGAATCCAAGGTAAAAATACAAACAAGACTTAAAGGGATATTGCTGTTTTCTTACAATTGTCTTGCTGCTTTTCATTTTGGCACGAAGTGGGCGTACGAATAATGTGGCTTAAGGACGTATGAATAAACTTATATGCATATAGCCAGATATACACATATTCACTCGGTTGTTTTACCTCCTTAATCATAAGCTAAATAAGCCTCATCATTTTCTGCTATCTACAGATTAGAGACAAAAGATTGGAGCTTGTTGCTTAGGAGCTTGTTGCTTAGAAGCTTGTTGAAGACAAGAGTTGGATTTCATTATTCTCATCAGAAACTGTGTAATGAGAATGATTTTATTTTGGATTGCAAGTCACTAACAATGTTGTGTAATCAGATTTTGTAATCTGAATTTGCAAAAAGTATCACTTTTATGTTGTAATCAGATTTTGTAATCAAAATGATATGTAATTTGAATTTGCAGATTTTGTAATCTGAATTTGAAACTTTTATGCTGTAATCAGGTGTGGTCCATTTTGTAATTTCAATTGCAACTTTTATGCCTCGCATGTGTGGTCCTTTTCAGCGTGTACTTTTAACATTTGTACACGCTTTTTAGTGTGTATTTTAGCATTTCTACACGCTTTTTAGTGTGTAGAGTACTGATATGTTGTTCACATATACAAACGTGTACTTTTATACCAATTTCTATATGCTTACTAGTGTTCACTTTTATACGTTTCTTGACACTAAACCATGTGTATTATTTTGTGACGCATATATACTACACTCAAAAGGGAGCATGTACTTTGATTTTTTACACACTTTTAAAGGTGAAAATATAACAATATAATCGTGTAAAATGAGGTGATTTATTGTAGTGTCGCTATCAAATTTTCATGTTATCATACGTGTTATTTATATATGGAAGAGCGTAAGTATGAAGATGTACGCCTCACACTTAAACTTTTTCTTTCTCGGCAGGAGTATAAGTGAAACGAGACATATCTCAAGTTATCTGAGATCGACTAGATCGATTTAAATGAATCGAGCTCGAGCGACTAGAGTATAATTTTGAGCTCCATGCTATTCGGCTCGTAAGGCTTGCAAGCCTTATCGAACTTAGGTTAAATACACGCTTACCATTTTTTTGGGTAAAGGGTTTCCCGGTAAATGCATTACTCTAAAAAACATTTAATTACCTAATTACCATAATTATACAAAGTGAAGCTAGTCAAGACGAGCTTAATATGACGATTAATTATCGAGCTCGAGCTAGAAATGTAATTTAAGCTCGATCGAGCTTAAGTCAACAGCTCGAGCTTTATGTTTAAAGCTCAGTTCGAGTTTCGAACCAGAGTTTTGATAGTTGAGCTCGAGCTTGACTACTCGAGCTTGACAGTACTTGACTCAACTCGATTCGTTTACACCCTATTTCTCGTGAATAAATAAGATTTGGTTAAAACTTTTTTTTGTTTTATAACTCCACTTACTATATACTTAAATTAAAGACCAGCTTAAACCTCTAAAGCAGACTAGTTACATCAATTTGGTAGATTGTCGAGCTAACTATTTTGGTTGATTTAGCATGCAATATGTCAAGTAAGCTCAGCCTGCGTCTTGTGTTACGTGTCATTTAAACTAACAACACTATAAAAATATTATAATTAGATTGTACATTCATATATGTTTCGGAATAGTTAATCAATCAAAACATTTAGGGCATGATCTTTTGCTCCTATAGTCTTATTAAGGTCTAAGAATGCCATAAACTCCTAATTTCTTCTCCAAAAATGTTTTTGCCAGGAGGCTTTGCATCAAAACGAATTTGATTACCTTGTCTCCAGATAATCCATGTTGTTTAAACAACCACATTGAACCTATTCTTTACCTTGGCATTTAATCCAAGGTTTGATTCGATCAAAACCCCCTCATAAAGAGACACTGAGAGACGCGATCAATACTCTTTCTTTCTATTGGAATTCACATAAGAAACTGTAATTTACGTTTGGTTTGGTTCGGTTGGATATTGGATCCTAAACTTGCTTATAGCAATGCTTGTAACAATATATAGTAATTCCTCTTCTCGGTTCTAGCAGCAAATGCTAGACCCCTTTAATAAAAATTCTCCTGATTTGATTTAAAAAAATGTATTTTTTCTGGTTAGCCCGAATGGGTATGCAAATGTGTGAGAATCTTGCTATATACCTTGATATTCATCATGCATGGTACTAACTGAGCAAAATATGTTGACATGTTGTTTGGTGTAATGTAAGCTTTTGAATTCCCAGATAATTGATATGACAGGTCTAACTAAGATTATAGTATTTGATAATTCACTTTAATTCCCATAAAGTACCAAAGTACATAATAAGAAAAACGAAAGAAAAGTAACAAAGTCAATTCGATCTGTAATGGTACTAAATAAAATGGCTTCTCAATGATAGTTATTTGCTCCAAGACATGTACATCCTCAACATTGAAACAAGCACGACTCATCCTGGAAAACATAACGGGATTAATTTGCATCGAGAAATTAGATATATGCGATTGAATGCAAACTTTTAAAATGGTTTGCTAAACACTATCGTCTGATTATCAATAATGAGATAATCTCTCCCAGACACAATCCCAAACACCCTCAGATTGTTGTGCCGAGAACACTTACAGAGGAAAACGATTGATTAGACCTGAACTGAATTGTCAAGTAGTGTACCAAATGAACAAATTTTATGTAGAAAAATGATTATGTCAATACAGATATACATCTCTTCATGAATCATGCATTGTAAGTCATGTAAGAAAAATGATTAAGATCATAAAGTACTTTGATCGACGTATTATTATGTTTATGTATCATAACTCGTGATGTAGTGTACGGAATGAATAAATTTTGTCTAGAAGATATGGGAAAAAATGTCAATTAACAAAGCCAGTTGTGTCAAATTCAATGCAATGACCTCTCACCTTAACCTTAGCAAATGGTGCTACTCGAATGAGTTCAATGATCCTTACCTTATACATCATCATTAGAAGCACAGTCAGAGCACATGAACTCTTCTAAATTCTTCACATCTTCAATTTTCATCTCCATACAAGATGGATGATACCTACAAAACAATGGATATACATTTAGGATTCATGTATTTATAAATTATTCAACTTGCGATGTGCTGGTCATTTACAATTTCCGGCCATCAATAGTTACATACAGAGAGAGTCTTAATCATCAAGCCAGACTGTCTAGCAAACATAAATGAAATATTCATGGTTCAGATTAAACCTTAAAATCTTGACTAAAAGATGAATATGACAATATAAAAGCAACTGTGAGCTAGCCAGTTATACATGAGTGGTAGTCACTGAAGCTAGCCAGAAGCTCAAAACAGAGAAATTGAGAAGCATGTTGGGTGGTACTTCTCATGTAAGAAAAGAATAAAGCATTGAAAATGGTTCAAGATTTCAGTGTCAAGTACTTATGCCAAGTAGAATTATCACCTTTGCAAATACCATGTCAAGTTGACGTCACCATTAAGGAAATGAAATTGTTTCCTTTTTATCATGTAACAACTTTGTCGTATATGAATATTAGGTACTATTGTTACTAGCTAGGTTATTTTCTTATTACGGAAATGATATCACAAGAACAATGTAAACCATCATTTTTTACCCAAGACCTAGGTATGAATTTTTTCATTCCTCATACCAAAATTTTTCTGCAAGCTTAATGCAATATGAAGCAATGTCACGTGTAGATTTATGAAAAATATAATACACATTTGAACAAGTATATATACCAGTCCCTGCATCCTTCACATTTCACCATGAAATCATCTGGATTATATGGCATTTCACACTTGCAGTACCTTCACACATCAGAGAGAAAAACATAGTTAATTCTTACTGTAAGGTTCAGAATATACCACAAATGATAAATATAGCACTCACACTGCAACACGATCAGGAGTGAAACAACCAGTAGCAGCCTTATACTCAAACCGACAAAAATAGTCCTCACCACCCACGTTCTTCAGCTTCATATAATTCTTGAAGGAATGCACAATACACTTCCCTCCAATCGTATACGCGCTCTGCCAATCATAATGATCTGACAAAAAAAGCTCCTTTGCACCATGAAACGTCCGCCTCCCTCCCAACGACTCCTCCGGCTGGTAATACCACCTAACCCTAACCTTCACATTATTCTTACTATCAGCCTCTAGCTTCTCTACTCTGGCCACATACGGAAGCCTCTTCGGATCAACCGGCCTCATCAGCACATAATCACCCGCTGTAAATAAGTAAAAAAGAGTCGCACTATTTGTTAGTTAACAGAAGCAACTCTTTTTAACCTGGAACTAACATGAACACTTCAAGTGGTTGCATGAGATCACAACACTCACAAACACAGCACATGCAGAAGCCCCCTATAGACTATCACCAGCTGTATAAAATACTAGTAAATAACAAACAAATTCAAAGCATCAAGCTTTCTAAACAAAAAATATATATTAATTTCTAATCTCAAATGAGCATTTATGACTGCAAATACACGATCACATCTATTTTTCGAAAACATTATTATCAGTGTTTGTGTGATATCCGTACACATGCAAGTACACAAATTAAAGCATCATTCTTTTAACCGAGAATGAACGCATGCATAACTACACAAACACATTCCACATCAATTAATCACACGCAAACTTTCAAAGATTTAGTCAACACACACACAACAGCTAGAAAAACATATACATATCGATAAACATATATACATAATAATATAAACATGATGATTAATAGAGTGAGATATGATGAAATTGTTGATATACGTTTAACGATCTTCTTAGTTCCTTTGATTGTGTACGAATCAACGTCTTCCTTTCCGGGCTTTGTTTTCGCCATCAACTCAAGATGAAAATGATGGAGTGAATGTCAATTTAGGGGTGAAATTAGAACCCAAAATTATAGATAATTGTTGGAAAAGCAAAGTGTCGTGTGGAGACAAAAGTGAAAGACTAAAATATATGGAGGTGATTTGTACACCTCTTTTTTTTTTTTGTCATCCACCACTAAATTATGCGTAGCGATGTTGTACTATATGCATTACTTGTATGATTTAGTGGTGTATAGCCAAAAAATAAATGGTGCACAAATCATTTCCCAAAAATATATAAACATTTTATGTTTTACAAGGAAATTTAATAATAAATGAAAGCGTGTTTTTTGTTTTAGTTAAAAATAGCTATAACAGTAAGTTTTTTGTAATGAATATACTCCGTAATAAATATTTCTGACTTACTTAAAGGGAAATGATTTGTGCACCATTTATTTTGGTCTATACACCACTAAATCACACCAGTGATGCATACAGTACAACACCGCTATGCATAATTTAGTGATGGATGGCAAAAAAAAATGGTGTACAAATTACCTCCCTTACTTAAATGGCTATTATAAGATTGCGTTGGAATTTATTGCAATTTAACTATTGTTCTCTTAAAATTTAATGTAATTATTGATTCAAAAAATACTACTCTTTGAGTCCCTAAATAAATGTTTAATTTGACTTTTCAGAGTCAAATTGATTCAACTGTTATCTTAAATATTTTTTCTTGTGTTATATAATATATGATAAAAATTATGCTATTGAAAAATACACTTAAAACTCAATTCATTCATATATTTTGCATCAAATATTATATAACACCCATAAAAATATTTAAGGTCAAAGTTGAACCAGTTTGACTCAGAAAAATCAAATTAGTAACTAGGTATTTCCTTTTTACGAAGTATCATGTACGAGCAGTGGCGGCGATAGCATGTACAAGTGGTGCAACCGCACAGGGCCCCTCATTGTAAGGGGCCCCTAATTTAGTATACATCTATTACTCCATAATATTTATAGTTTTATACATATTTAAGTATATAATGTTTTGAATTTTTAATGTCTTTGCTAAATATTATCAAAATTGAATTTTTATTGTCTTTGCGTAATATCAAAGAACTTTTTATTTTTAGAATAGTTAAACTTTTTATGATTTATGGGTGTCTCATTCGTGATTTCGCACCGGGTCACCCAAATCAATGGGACGGCCCTGTGTACGAGACCAAGAAAAAGTGAAATATAGAGACTCGGAGCTTAGTGACACAAAGAAGTGTCACTATGCTGGTAGTAATGACACTTAAGAGGGGTGTAAGTAAAAAGTTATATCTTTTGGTTTAATTGTTTAATTTTTATTTAAAAATTAGGTTCCAGAAAGCCCAAAATATATCCCCACATTTTTTCGGTCACTTTCGTCAGAATTCGGTAACACAATCATTAATTTCTAGTGACACGTTTTACGTTTAATGTCACTATATGACAGTTTTTTTGAAGTGCCGATAACAGTTAACGAGATTACAATAGTTGCTATGGAAATTTCAACCAAAGTAGATGATCACTACGGAATTTTCATCTAAACTTTTTTATTTTTCTCGGCAGGAGTATAAGTGAAACGAGACAGGTCTCGAGTTACCAGATATCGACTCTAAAAGTACTCAAAATCAACTGGATCGATTTAAATGAATCCATGTTGTTAATTAAACAACGACATTGAACCTGTTCTTTACCTTAGCATTTAATCCAAGGTTTGATTCGATCAAAACCCTCTAGTAAAGACACACTGCTGAGAGACGACGCACGATCAATACTCTTTCTTTCTATTGGAATTCACATAGAAACTGTAATCTACGTATGGTTGGTTCGATTGGATATATTGGAACCTAAACTTGCTTATAGCAATGCTTGTAACAATATATAGTAATTCCTCTTCTTGGTTCTAGCAGCAATTGCAAGACCCCTTTTTATAAAATTCTGATTTGATTAAAAAAAATGTATTTTTTCTGGTTAGCCCGAATGGTTAAGCAAATGTGTGAGGAACTATGTACCCTGATATTCAAAATTATGATGGCTTTACTGATTCAAGTCCGATTTATGCTAACAAGCTTAATTTCAGTCCCAATAGTTCTATATCTTGTCGTACACAGCTTTTAGTATAATATATCAGAATTAAAAGAAGGGATGTTTGAACCGATAGAAAACTAATTTCATTCATTATAATGATATGTGATTACAACTGAGGTATATGCTTTCAAATGTATGAATTGATGTATTCATAATTATTCATGACTCCACGAGTACTTGTTGCCGTCTTACACCTTTCTGCGCTTTGATCCCACCTGTAAATAATTAAGATATCGACAGTTTTAATAATCAAATAGTACAAGTGTTTTATAACTACAAAGAACTTAATTGAAAGTTGTTTTTTTATGTACTACTCGTATACATCAGCGCACTTATACATCTCATGACCCATTGTAAAACATGTAATAGTATCAAATGAAAAAGAAAGTGTTTTTTGTCTTACTAAATTTCTAGAAACCGTCAAGGTTAGTAACAAAGCCGATTGTGCACAGTGAATTAAAAGAAATGGCTTCTCTCACCTTAGCCATGGTGGCAGACACTACTGCTCCAATTTCTGCACATGTGGATGGTGCTCCCGCGAGCAAGTTCATAGATCTCTTTGCAGCACAATCTAAGGTGCAATCAGGACACAAGAAGTGCTTTAGTTTCTGTATACTTGCAATTGTCTTGTCGATACAAGCCGGATGGAACCTACACACATATTGGGTTTGCATAAATAACTCACTTGATAAAAATAAGCAAATATTATTGAAGCTATTATCATATATAGAGCAATAGAAAAAACCGTCTAAACCAAAACGTTTAAAATGAAGGATCATGTAGAAAAGAATGAGAACAAATATGACAAAATGATTTGTTTATATAATTTATTTCTAAGTACACAATTTGTCTTTTATTCTGGTTCAAGACTTCTAGTCTAGGTTATTCTTTATAGACGCATGTCACCTTTAAGGAAATGAATTTTGTTTTACGCAAAATGCCTGCGTAAACGAAACTTACGTAATGAAACTTGCGTGCTAATCATAGTAGTATAATTTTCTCATTATTAGAAACCATAGACAAAAACAAATTTTCTAATATTTCTACACTTGATTATTTACATTTTGACAAATTACAACGTATACCAACAAGGGAATTAATGATATACCAGTCCTTGCACTTGTCACATTGCACCATCAAAAGATCTGGATTGTAGGGCATTTCACACTTGCAATACCTTCACGTATTTATAAAAAAATATAAAAATAAATAAATAAATTAATTTTATTAGATAAAGTTCATCACAGCAAAAATAAATTGATATAATAAAGCACAAGTAATACTCACACTTCAACAAGTACATCTTTCAAACACTGTTGAGAAGCCACATACTCGAATCGACAGAAAAAGTCTTCCTCTTTGACATTCTTGAGATTTTCATAAACTTGCAAGGAATGCACCTTACATATCCCGGCAATTGTATGAACACTTTGCACATCGGAATGATCCGATAAAAAAAGCTCCTTATCACCATGAAACCGCAGCCTGCCCTCTTCTAAATCTTCTGGCCAATAATACCATCGGATGTGAACGTTAACATTAAGTTTCACTACTACAAATTGTGAAATAGAGCCCCCTTAATAGAGCCCGGTTTTAGTGAAAAACGGGCTCTAAAGGGATTCCATATTTTGGAAAAGGGTATAGAGCCATGTCTTTTATTATAAAACCGGGCTTTATTGTAAAAAACGTTAGAGCCATGTTTCCTCCCATAAAACCGGGCTCTATTCCTCGTATAGAGCCATGTTTTCTTTTTACACAACCGGGCTTTATGTTAAAGAGTTATAGCCATGTTTTCTTTCACAAAACCGGGCTCTATTCCTAAAAAAAACCTTTATCCTTTTGAGCGGCTTATTTCCCCCTTCACTTTCATTTTCAATTTTCACTTTGACTTTCAATTTTCACTTTCATTTTGAGCGGCTTATTTTCCCACAAGACTTTCCTCCCTTTCACTTTAACAAACCCTAACCCTCTAACACTCACTGCCGCTTACTACCCACCGTCACACAACATCACCATCACTACCGTCACAGGCAACCTTCGTCACGCAACCAACCCAGCAACACACTAAGCTAATTTGGAGGTAGTCGAGGTACCAAACTGCTACAATTGAAGTTGTGGTTCAGTTAAGCTTTCTAATATATCTCATTAATGTTGTTGAGATTCATTTAGGAAATAATTTGTGTTTTTATATGTGTTTTGTGTTAGGTAATAAAGTCTTGATTTTGCATAATTCACCTTGTAATCTTGATTTAGATTTCCATCTTTGTGATTTTGATTGTACTTGTATCTGATGCTCTACTTATGAATTTTTTAGAGTAAATTGCATTAATAGTTACTCATCCAACAAACATTGGCACACAAGAAAGAATAGTCACACTACCATGCCACTTTACATATAATGGACCCCAACCAGTTGCATTATTTGTTAAAAATGCATTTGCTCTCTGCATTGTGGCTTTCATTTATTCGAAATTTTGATTTGTTATTCTTGCAGACACCCGTTTTCTCTTCTTCCACTGCCTGAGAACAAGACCTTGTTGGAATGGTTTGTAAGAAAAGTGCAGGATAGAATTGTTGTAAGAAGAGTGAGGTCGTTGGTCAAGGCTGCAAGCAAGTCAAGGTGAGATTTTGGTTCAGTTATTAATTTATCTCACTGTACTTGCTCTACCATATTTCTTTTGTTCCATTTATCTGATTGTTTTGAATACAGGCTCTCCATCGAGTATGAAGACAAAGATGAGATGATTGTGGCTCATATGGTGGATGGAGTCGACGCTTTCATTAAGGTACCTCAAAGGTGGCCAATTGCTAATTCTGCATTGAAGCTGTTGTCTTTAAAAGGTTCAAGTCAATCTCAAAGGAGGTTACTCTCAGCTTTATTAGCAAAGTTGAGGTTAGTCATTCATTTCTAATTGGAAGTTTTTCTTTTCAGCAACAGCATATCATATTTATTTCCAAAAGTGTATGCTAATGCTTTTACAACCTCCGAAATCGCTTAATTTAACTTTCGTATAACAATTAACAATATAACCTTATACTGTATATCATATTTAATACAGTAGTGATAAAATGTTAAATGTGTGATGGACAACGCAACCTGATTTATTTACCTGTATTAATTTTTTTGGCTTGCTTTGACCCAAATCAGTTATGTCAGCTACCCAACCCACCAATGTTATCTCTTCTATCAAATATCATCATTGTGTCACTGGGATTTTTTTCTCTTTCAAAGATGTCTTAATCTTTCCTTGTGTATATATTTTTCATGCAACTGAAGTTGGTCACGTATATTGACAGAATTGTATGTACCATATCATGAATCTCCTTACTAAGTCACAGTTCTTTTATATTATCGCTTGTCATTACTTAAGGAAAAGCAAAGTGTTGAACTGTTGATGTGATGTGTCAATGTTGTCATGTTGTTTATATTCCTCACTTCGAAAATATTCCTCTCTTGTTATTGATTAAGGAAAAAAAATCTTTACTTAATAAAGGTAAGTATTCCTAAATATATATATTTCTCAATAAAATTGAAGTTGTAGAGCCTTTTAACACTTATCAGATCCTGTTGCACGAGTCTGTTCAATACTCACATTTATGTTACTAATAGAATGAATTTCTACGTTTCTGCAGGTTTGTGACGTTTTATATCATTAAATTGTAATACGCATACGTATGATAAAAACATAAAATCCTTAATAGCTTACCATTAACCGTTAGATACTCTAACCAAACATAAATGATAATAATGATTTACGTCTAAATAAGATCTTATCTGATGTAATATTATATAATTTTGTCTTGAATTATATTTTATATTACAGTGAACAAGATCAGCTCTATATGCAAATGGAAGGGAATCTATTACAGTTACTATGCAAGAAGTAACACCTCGATCAGTCAGGGCATTAATTGCTCTTTATGAACGTGCAGTTGGTATATATGCATCACTTGTGAACATCAACTCTTAGCATCAACCTGGTACATACTCTTCTCTTTATCTCTTGTAATATAATGATAATTAGTTTTAATATGTGATATCAATTATGCATTAAAAGATAATTAGTTGTAATATAATGAACTGTGAAAGATAGTGCCGTAGGTCCTCCTGTGTTTCAACTTTAGATAATCAGCCAAGTTGACATGTAACACTTTTTTCTTATAGCGTGTTTTTTCATCTAGGGTCCGGATTGATTTCAAAGAACAGATACTACCACAGATTCTTTAGTGCTGCTATAAAGCTCCCAGCTGGTTTCACTTCATGAGTAGTACTAGCATTCTATGTAAGTTCTGTTTGTTTTCTTAACTTGTATACGTCCATTAAGTTGTAAATTATCTCTCAAGAAGGTTTTGTCCTGTTACATCTAGCATAAGCAATGCTTAAAAAAATTTGGGTTTTTTTTTTTTTTTTTTTTTTTTTTTTTTTTTTTTAGAGAAGTTTATGTATATTTAAGAAGGTTCAAGTGTTGACTGATGGGAAAACTAATGTCATGAAATTAACACTCGACTTAGAAGAGTTTTATAGCTTACCCCTATCTTTCTTCTCGATGACTCAGTTAACTGACTTTAATCATAGTGGTTGTAGTCTCAACCATCAACCAACATTCAATGGATCTGGTAGCCTGGTGAGTGGTGAGCTTATCTGTGTTTTTGAATTGACAACATGTACAAAGACACTTCTACATCTCCTACAAGTTGTCCATTGCTCAAGACTGTGATTATGGTAATTTCTTAGTACAATATTGAATAAGTATATCCATCCTCATGGTCTTTTTTGTAACTTATCTTTGACTATGGTTTGCTGCAGAAAATTGACTATGGGACTTTTGAAATTTGTGCTCATACCTGCTAACCTATTTGAGTGTTTACTGGTAATTGAAAATCTGTCCAAGTGCTTAATCCACCTCAAATACTTGTGTATTGAACAGCATGAAAGAGGGTCAGATTATAATAAGGAAATAGGTATCCACTAGGATGCTCATTCTTAACTTTCTTGTTTCATATAAACATGTTGAATTATAACTCTGTTTTTTGTTATTTCACTTGCTCTAAATCCATACTTGTTATATATGCAGCATCTATATATAATGAGTCAGCTAGAATGAAAGCTCAAGAGCAAGATGAGCCGCGGTTTGAAGGCTGGACTTTAGATAGAAGTAAAGATGAAGATTTGATAGCTAGGATTTCTTATAATAGATGAAAGTTAGGAAAAATGATACTGGGTTGTTTTTGCTATTCACAATTTGATCTAGTGGCTGATTTTTTCCAAAAATATATATTTTTTTTAATTTTGTTTTTCACATAGAGCCATGTTTGTTAAGAGAAAACCGGGCTCTATAACTGCGAATAGACCCCGTTTTCCTAACCGGGCTCTATTTGGTTTTTGAATAGAGTCCCCCCCCTTTTGAGCCCTCAGGCAAAACCGGGCTCTATGGCACTTTTCAACCGGGCTCTATGGCCATTTTTGTAGTAGTGTTTGTTAACAATCTCTAGCTTTTCCACTCGAGCCACGTCATGTGGATGCCGGTCTGGATTCGACGACCTAACGAGAACACAATCGTTGACTGTAACGAAAAGTACAAACATCGTCAAATCTATATAAACTCAACGTTTAATTCTTATAAATTATAATTAAATGAACATGCATGTATATGACTACAAAAACACTATTGATTGCTATTAAACAAACATAAAACTGTGTTTCTGTTAGATGCTGACATACATAAACAAAGGTTTACACGTTAAACAAACTTAAGACATATACGTATGTACATAGATAGAATGAAGCTGATGCATAGAGAGATTATTTACGTTTGACGATGATGTTCAAGGCTTTGATCGTATAGGAATTAACCACTCTCCCCATTAAACTTCAGATGAGTCTAGCTAGCTAGACTAATTAATGCTAAATTGAAAACGAAAAAGGAAGCTGAAATGATAAACAAAATGGCTAGTTACTTAAGGAAACCCTAAGGTTTTAAGGAGAGGGTGGTCTGATTGGGTGGTGAAGACCAGACCTCATATTTATACTCGTAAATATTTGATATACAAAGATAATAATTTAACACAAAACCCCTTTTTGTTTGATAGTTATCTTTATTATATAATCTGATACAATTTAATGCAATAAAATACAGTAATATATTAATGTAATATAACATTAATGTCTTTCATAAATAGAACAATAATTATTCCATGAACTAGAAATCAATGCCATACAAAAAATAAATTGATGCATATCTTTATCTCTATCTCCTGCTCCCTCCTCCGTTTAAAAAAAAGTCCATTTTATTTTTTATATTTATTATTTCAAAACAAGTGTCCAGTTTTTATTTTTAGATATTAATTATGACTGATTTTTCAACTTTACTTTTATAATCAAAACACCTATTAATTATTACTCAATTTAATTTTTATATTAACTATATGGGTAAAAATAACTTTTTATCAATAATAACTAGCATTAATAACACATATCATAATTTGCCTATTTTTTGTTTGTGAACACTCTTTTGAGGAGTGCGGGAGTACATTATAAAGCATTTAAGACTTTCTAAAAATATACACACTTAGGCTGCGTTTGTTTTTTATTTTTTGCCTTTTAACAGCCTCTGAATGGGCACTGTGTCTGAATCGGTCAGACATTTTGATGTTCAGACTGTTTGTTTTTTTTTCGTTCAGACGCGTTCAGATGCAGTAAGATCTTAATGGTTTAGACTTGAAATGGGTGTCTGAATGCGTCTTGTTGCCTCTTGCTGACACAAATAAAAACCAAAAAAAAAAAAAAAAAAAAAAAAAAAAAAAAAAAAAAAAAAAATTAGTACGAGAAAGCAAATGTGCGGTTCAAACATGAGTTTTTTTTTCCCGTTCAGATGCGGTCAGATTCAGACGCATCAGATTCAGATTCAGATGTGCGGTTCATATTCAGATTCAGACCCTCTTAACAAACAAACACCACCTTACATATTACTCCCTCTATCCCAAAAAAAGAGTCCATCTTACTATTTATTTTTGTCCTAAAATAAGTGTCCAGTTTTTATATATGGACAGTAATTATGACAGGTTTTCCTACTTTACCCTTCTAATTAAAACTTGCATTAATTACTCATTTTTTATTTATATATTAACTACGAAGGTAAAAATGACTGTTTATCAATCAAAACTAACATTAATTACACATATCATAAATTTAACATTTTTTGTTTATGGATTCTCTTTTTGGGACAGAGGGAGTATGAAATTGCATCTTAAATACATGCATTTAATGTATCTAATAAAACACCTCCATATTGGGTTTTGCTAACCACAACCCATGGGGTTGTGATTAAAGTTACCTTAATTGAAAAATCAACAGTTAATAAAAATCAAACATTCCATATTTATCAACACATTCTATAATTATAATCACTAAATATGCATAAATTTAGAAATAATGAGTTAATTAAATGCTATCTTTACACAAATGGTAACCTTAATCACAACACAGAGTTGTGGTTACCAAAACCTTTTTGCTAACCACAACCCATGGGGTTGTGATTAAGATTACCTTAATTGAAAATTCAACAATTAATAAACATCAAATATTTCATATTTATCAACATATTATATAATTATAATCACTAAATATGCATAAATTTAGAAATAATGAGTTCATTAATGTTATCTTTACACAAATGGTAACGTAATCACAACCTCATGGGTTGTGGTTAGCAAAACCCTTGTGATTAAGGTTACCTTAATTGAAAAATCAACAATTAATAAACATCAAACATTCAATGTTACCAACACATTCTATAATTATAATCACTAAATATGCATAAACTTGGAAATAATTAGTTCATTGAAAGCTACTAACTAATTTAAGCATCTACAATTAATGTAAAACTAATAAAACACCCTCTACATGAAAAAAACAACTAATAAAACGAGTGGTACAAATGATTAAAGCACTAACTAATGTGATCATTTATATGACATGATACAAACCAACCATATATTTTCTAATTTAACAATCACTTATTTTAACGAAAGCTTAATAACATTTTAGCAACCTTAATATTTTAAGCGTAATTGGCCATATGTTTTATACTATTTTATAGTTGCAATCAATAATTACCACTACGAACAATCACCACCGACTTTTCCTTCTTTAGTACTATATATCGGCGTCAATTCTTTTTAATGTAGATTTATAGGTATTTTTTCTGCCATCACAAAAGCATTACACAAGTACCATGCTAGTATATAGTAAATATGTTATACTATCACTTCACTTGTCTTAAAATTGCTAGCTAAAAATAGTATAACACATTAGAAAATTTTCAAATATCAAAATTTTGAAGCTAACAAAAATATATTTTTAACTTTTAGCTAATAACTAATGCGTCCTTTTGTATTGTAATTATAATCTTTAATTCACTTAAGATAGTATGTCATTTTAGGTGGCGTTTGGTTGGGGTGTGTGACACTATAGCGATTGGATTTGAGACAATAATTGTTGATTGGTTGCTAACTATGTGAATGAAAAGGTGATGAGGCAAAAAATGAACCGTTTTTAGGGGGTCATTTAAGCCCGGAATTGAATTTATTTGATCAAATATTGCCATAAATCATTCCTTTTGTGATTTTAGATACTTTGGGAGAGAAATCTGGAAAATGAAGCAATTCGGACGTTTTTGGAGCATAAAAGTGAAGAAAACGCCAAAGTCTTAATTTTTCTTGCTGAGAACAGTAGGTGACGGCGTCAAGAGTAATTTTCATGACGGCCCAGTACAGAAATGAAGGGGTCACAAGGTAGAGCGTCAAGAGTAAAATACGTGACGGTCTGGAAAGAGTTATAACGTGACGGCGTCAGAAGTAGATCAAGGCAGTCCGAGAATTCTTTTGGCGGCAAGATGACGGCGTCACCAATTTGGTCTTGACGCCGTCAGCCTCAATTTCCTATATATAGTTTTCTAATTTTCATTCATAAAAAAAGAGAGAAGTTTTGGAGAAACCCTAAGGCCGAACTTAGTACGAACTTTACAGGTTTTTCAAGGGTTTTCAGCCCTTGAACCCTTTCATGTGTAATTGAGATAAGTATTCTTTTAATTCAATCAATATGTCTATGTGTTGGTTGTCTATATCTTGTTCTTGTCTTAATTCCATCATGCTAGGCTAGATCTATCTTGTGTTTGCTTAGATCTAATGAAACTTAGATGTTAATTATGTGTTGATTACTTGTTTATGGTTGTATTGGATGAATGATTTCGATGTTAGGCTTAAGAAAACTGGCAGATCTCCAATTGGTAACATGCTTGAACGTCTTAGGAAACATGAACTGACGTGCACTAGGTTTTATTGGTTGTATTTAATGCATGAGTAAATTCTAATGATCCCATGTTAGGAGCTTCTTAGCCGGCTCGACATAGGAGTGAAGTAGGCACTCATAGGATTGGGGAATTAAGTGCGCCACCCCATGAATGGTATTAAGGAATACAATCCGTCATCCACGCAACTATAACAAGTAATTAACGTGTAAAAGATATCTAGGGAGTAGTGAAATCTAAGTAAACACAATTTCTCCACTTATTACTCACAACCTTAGTTAATTTAGTTTTATTTTCATTTTTAGTATTTTATTTTGATTGCATCTTTAGTATTGGGTTAGTTGACTAGCAACTAATTCCGCCCAAATCCTTCAAACCCGAGATTTTTACTTGTTTTCTAAAAAATATAAAAATACAAAAATAATCATCTCTCATTTTTAGAACTAGTATTTAGGTTTTCTAATCCTAGCGACACTATTCCTAGCTGAACGATCAATCCCCCGGTACTTGTCACTATACTATACTACAACGATCAGGTACATTGCCTGGTGGGGGTTGTAAGCTTCTCAAGATCCCTTGAGAGGTAAAGTCTGGTGCGATTCCCACGTATCAAAAGGTGTCCCGACACCCATAGAACTAAGGGTGAGCATCGGGTCAAACCCAATCCGAACCGAAAAAATCGACCCGACTCGAAAACCGAAGAGGAAAAACTCAAACTGAGAAATAGATATCAAAACCGAAAACGAACCAAATAACTCGGTTCGGGTCGGTTTTCGAGATTCAAACGAAAAAAAAAACGGACAAAAACCAAGCCGGACTGAAACCAACAAAAACCGAAATAAATATAAAAAACTGAAACCGATCCGAAAAGGTCAATTCGGACCGATTTTCGGGTAGATTTGCTCAGCCCTACATAGAACAATTCATTGGGTGAAGGGTGGATTTGGGTGGATTCCCTTACAATTGTGGGTCCCATACCATAACTTATTCTATTTCTTTCTTTATTTTTATTATTAAGAAAAATGATTAGGAGACCTAAATTGTATGCCTAAATTCATGCCTAAACATATGTGGCATGATCTTGATGGTTTGTAGAAAAGTGGGTCCCCTGGCTGCAACCATCAGGATGATGCCACATAGGTTTAGACATGAATTTAGGCACATTTTTAGGCCTCCCAATCACTATTCTATTATTAAATGAGCAAGTTTGCTCGCACATTGCTGCGATGAGGTTGTGTTTATGTTCATGACAATATTGAGATTACTTTGTCGTCACATTCTCATTACAATAGTAAAAAGGTACAAAGCTGCATCCAACGTAGGGGCTCATAAGCTTTATATTTTGATTCATCACAAACACACCTATGCAGCATGCTCATGTTCTACCTTTGTTTGTTTGCTTCTTATAGGATAAACATATGGAAAAGCCATGAATTAACATACAATGTTGATTGTTATCATATTAATATTTAAGTGCTACTGAAGACAGGTTGCATTGCCACATGGGTTGCAAAAATATGTATATTATATATGATGTAGAGTATCCCAGCATAATTGATACATATCATAAACTTAATACATATGTAGTGTTACTGAAGGGCTAAAATAACATGTGCTCATACCGCTGCATGCTTTTGCTTTCCATCCTCTTTGGTCTCACAACGAAACCACCAGGCACCAACCTAAAAGTGAGAAAAAAAAACAACTGCTGCCACTGATGAGTGCTCAAACACTCATCATTTTTTGTCAAATCTGAACTGCAAAACATACAAAAACACTCAGAAATGCATCAAAATACTGAAAATATTTCAAAATTGTGTTTTATATGTTTTAGATGCAAAAAGAGTAAAAACAGATGAAAAACGTACAAAGTTTGCAAAATTGGCAGTTTCAGTCCCCCAACTTTCATAAAATGTCAAAACTAGTCCCTGGTCATTCAAAATATGGAAAATTATCACCAAAGGTCCTTTTGAAATCATAAGTTGTCATATTTAGTCCTTTGGTGAAAAATCTCAAAAGTTTTGGAAATTTGCAATTTAGTCCCTGGAGTTTCAAAAATTGGCAGATTTGGTCCCTGGTGGGATATTTTTGAAAGAAAAATCAATTTTGGTCCTTGGGAAGTCACAAAAGTCATTTTTAGTCCTTGGGTAAAATGTTTGGAGATATTACAGTTTTGGTCCCTGTACTTTTAAATTTGACATAAAAGGTCCCTAGGATTTCAATTTTTGGAAATTACAAATAAGGGTCCTTTGATTATTGGTACTTGGCAAGAATTACCCTTATAAGTACTTTGGGAATATTACAAAATCAGTCTCTTGATTTTCTGAATTTACATGAATGGTCCTTGTATTTAACACTAAACCACATTGACCCTTTTTGTTTTTATTACCCCAAAACCAAAACTGGTCCAACAAAACATCCCAACCCAATACCCTAGGCCTAACCAAAGCCCACCCCGTTTGATATTATACCCAGTCAAACACCCCGGTCAACTCCACTATTCATCACCCCCAACCTCCTCATTTCCCGCTTCCTGGTCTCCCCCCTCCTCTCCAACTCCACAAAACATTCACCAAACTTCAATAATACTTCTCACCAACTCAACCAACCCCCCACCCCTCATTAAATTATCCCACCTAAACCACTCAATCTGCCCAAATTTTCTTTCCCGCCAAAAACATAATAAAGGGCCAAGATCAAATTTACTCATCCAACGGCTCAAAATGATGGTGGGAAAAGCAGAGAGACTCCTCAGGGTTAATAAAAGTGAAGAAAATAGAAGAAAGAATTATTAGATAGCTTTAGTGTAGTTTAGGAGTAGAATTTTAGTGTAGTTTTAATCATCTATCCATTTTCCTTGTATTTTTCTTTATTTTTGCTTAGTTCTCAGTTGTAATGAATTTTCTTTAATTCAATTCAAGTATTATTCAGTTTAAAAGAGATTTCAAGTTTTACTTAATTTCATAAATTTTTACTCAGAATTGTTATTTTGCTTCCATTATGCTCAAAAATCAATCTCAGTACTCTTTATAAGCTTTCTTTAAGTTTATTTAAGCCTTGAATCTGGTAAAATTCATAAAAGAAAAAAAAAGAAAATACAGGAAAAATCAAAAGAAAATAAAAAAATCAGAAGAAGTGAAGAACCAAGCATTAAAGCCTGATGGATCTTGGATTGCTATGGTATTAGAACCTCAAGGAAGGTGTTAGGATAGTTTATGGTCAATGGTTCATTGGTTTTCAGTTTAAATCCATTTGTAAACAATTTACCACTTTTTGTTATTTTTATTGTAGAATAGCTTTTGGTAGCTTAACTGTGTTTCTTATTGCTTATTGGGTATGGGTATGTTAGAGTAATCCTTAGGTTGTATCACTTGTTCACTAGTATCCTTTATTGCTCACCTTTCCATTTTCACTATAAAATTAGTATAACTTTGATTTTTAGGACTTGTTGTTATTATGGTTATTTATATGCTCATTTCAGTTCATTTTATCATAATATAGCTTTAGGAATCAGTCTTATGTCATGAATTTGTCTCATGCTTTGAAAACATCAAAAACAGTCTCATAAAGGACTGTTTGGTTCAGTGGATCTCACTGAGTTCAAGCCTGATTTTGTTGTTAATTGTTATTGCATCATGTCACTATAGGTCATAGTAGAACATTCAAACCAATAAACTCAACAATCTCTCTTTAAAAAGTCAAAAATGACTTGATCTTTAATCTTGTGCATAACTGTTGGATTCTAAGATCCATGGATTGTTCATTTCATTTCATGATTTGTTGTTACAACTTAATTTAGCCTCTAAACAGCTTATGTTAACATATTCAGCCAGTAGATTAAGCACAAAATACTTTCCAAGTTTTCACAAAAAGTCAAATGTGCATACCTCAGGAAATCTCAAAACTTGCATGATTTGTTTTGATTTTTGTGCTCAGTACTAGGGTTTGAAAATTCTTGAGTGATTAGTCTCTCAGCTCAACTTTGATGTCCTAGCTTTTTTACATTTTTGTGATTTTTCATCTGGGCCCCACCTTCACCCAAACTAAGCTGCAGGGGAGGACCCTGCCCTGCTGCAGCAGATAACCACTCCACCACCACCACTTTGGTGGTGGTTTTTGGCCACCTCGGTGGTCCCCAATGCCCCCTCCTTGGTCCTTTCAACTTACCTCCTAGTACTCTTCTATGATTGACCATTAGTTTGACCTCAACCCTTGTGGACCCCACCTGAATCAGCCCCTTTTGTTTGTCCCATTTCTGAGTGGCATTTGGTTTTTGGAATTGCTTATTTTGGCTTATCAGCTTATCTAAGGACCAACTCTTGTTGTTTTTCCCTCACACATGTCCCTTGAGCTTGTACAAACCTAAATCCACCCCTGGTTTAAGCTTAAAGCTCATCTCAAAGCTTGTAGCTTTGACAGTTGACCAAAGTCAACTGTCCAAGCTTATTGTGCCTACACAACTTATTTTTAAGCTCCACAAAATTAGTTTTTACAAAAGTTTTCCATTTTTAGTTATAAAATATTATTGTAAAAGAAAAATCAAGAAAAACCAATTTAATAATAAGTGATAGTTTCTATTTAATGTAATTTAAATTTTTAATTTTCCTTTTTAGATTTTTGTTAAGCACTTAGTATTTTTATATTTTTCTTAAATTCCTTTTATGTTAAAGTAATTTCAATAATTTTTCTAGATTTTAATTTTGTCATTTAGTATTTATTAGATTTAATATTAGTTTTATTAATTATTAATCAATAATTAAGTAGTAAATAGCATAATTAGTTTTTATAAAGTGACACCTAGTTTTTATATTTTTCCTAGCTTTTATATAATATAATATAATTTTAGGAATTTTTCTAGAATTTTTACTGTTCATTTTCTATTTTTTATAATTTAAATAGTTTAATTAGTAATTAATAAATATTTAATATAATAATTAGTAAACTAGCCTAAATATAATTTTTAGAAACTTTTTATAATTTTTTAGGATTTCTGTGATGGTTAATTAGATTTGTAAAATTTTTCTTAATTTTCTAAGTTAGTTTGTTATTTTTAATAATTTAAATTAATTAGTTAAGTAATTAATAATTAGTAATTAATTAATAATTAATAATTAAACAGTGTAAAAAAATAATTTTTCTTTTTCTTAAAATTTTCTTATTTATTAGGATTGTAAAAATAAAAGGATTGTAAAAATAAAAATTTCACACTCATAGCCATTTCTGTTCATCAGTTGTACTTTCTTTCACGTTCGTTTGTGTACGTTTTTTATTAAAACGTACGTTTTTAAGTTTTAGATCACATCTTCTCAATCTTAATTCCCGTAATCAATCACATAGCTTTCCTAAGCTATTTTGTTTAATAAATTCTAAATAATTCTCATAACAACCCTTTTCTGTGAATAATCACCCGATCACAAAGCACGCTCAGTTACAATTCACACCTTGTCGGGACTTAACGACCTGGTGATACCTTATATTACCCGGAGCATTGGTCTAGGTAGTTTGACTTTGTTGACCATTTACTTGGTCAATTTAAGTTGATTGTTTAGCACCAATCAATTTTTGATGAGTGCTCAAACACTCATCAGCCACAGTAAAAAAAGATAGTATCTTATGTTAGCTTAGCCATACCTTTCGGTGTCTAGAGTAAGATATATCCGAGTGGGAACTACCTCTCCAGAACTTTTAATGCGCCAGTAATCTTTGTCCAATGTCGCATCTGCCAATCTAGTCACAAACATACACAGATCAACAATGGCATCAACTTTATTAATTGAATAATATCAAGTATAAGCATATGTAGTAAAAGTTTCGATTTTCAGTCATTGCATATAAATCCTAAATTAATCATTAACCCACCTCTTGTCTTAAGGGGTGTTTGGTATTGCGTTTATCTTTTTGTCAAAGCTGCATTTTCCATATAAAAAAAAAGGTAGTTAACTGTAATAATATGCGCAATAGTGTATACACCTGATAGAACCACAACATCCCTTATATTAAGGCATATTGTGGTAAAGTTGTATTTGAAGATTGCTAGTGGCTGAAAGGGTGATGGTACATTCATGCTTGCTGCTTTCAGGCTTGTTGTCACCCCGTCTTCCCTGCCTAGTGCCACGGGGTAGTTTGACATTCCTAACAACACACATATGAGTAAAATTTTAAAATGAAATAATAAATCAGTATGTGAGGATTTGGATACGTTTACTTGTGAATGGGCCTATTTTGTCGGGCCGTGTGGGGCGGCCGTGTTCATGTTTATTAGAATTATGTTAATATTTTGTGGAGTAAGCAATTATTTTAATTTATATATTTTGTAACAACTTTTTAAGTATAAAAATAATGAAGTAAATTATAACATTCAAGATTATATTAAGTCAACGGAAAAGAGTATCAAATCACATATTGGACGTGTGGTCGATGTTTGTTGTGTACAAAAACAAAAGAATGAAAAAATAATTGCTTGGAGATACCAATGTGTGTAAGTCGATGCCCTGTTTTTCTAATTCCCCCTTACTGGTAGCCTGCCTCGAACTGCTCCCCATGTAAAAAGAACTCCTGAAAAGAGCAAACAAAAATGGTAACTCGTCAACGATATGAAAAGTAGCGAATACTATAGAGTTAAAAGACCAAAAGAAAAAGTTTTTAGCCAATTTTGAAGTTGAAAGTAATTTTCATATTTTTATGCAAATACATTGCGTCCTGACCCATACTAAAACATGACATTCAAATGACCCATTAGAGTTATTGCATCAGCAACCGTGAACTATGTTGTGCAATATTAACCCGCCTTTTTTTCGACCTTTAGGTATATACATCTAGTATTACCAAGTAATGGTGTCAAACATACTCAAGAGCTAGACATGTTGGTGTACCCACAACTGTTGTACCTGTGAAATCATATTCATTTGCAGGCTCGACAAATTTGTGCATTCCAATATCAGCAACCTACATAACCACCTTAGTACCATTAGTTGATAAGTTAACCACCATTATGCTCATGAACAAATCGTATTTTATGATCATTAACTTTTAACAAAACTGATGATAGCATTTGGGATAGAATGTCATCAAGCTAAGGGGTGTTTGGGACTATTTTCTTGCTAACGCCTATTTGCTTAAACAATAACCATGTATAGCCTGCTTATTTTAAGTATTTATTTTCACTGAAATAAGTAAATACAAAATCCCAAACAACGTTTTGTTATACATAGTTCAAAATTTTAACCTGAAGATCCGGACGCAAGGGTTGAAAATTTCATGTAGCCGTGTGTGCACCACGCGAAGGGGTGTGCCTCCAGACAATGTTCCATTGCAACCAGCGTGAACCTTCTTACCACCAATATCAAGTTCAACGTATGACAAAATCAGAGTATCAATGGTTTCCTTGTAAATTGCCCACACCCTTGTTGTCAAAACCATATATCATATCACATTAGCCTCCTTATTACCTAAAATCAGCAAGTGTGTAAGATGTTCTCAAAAACATAACAAAGATAGAATTTATATCTAAAAAATTTAAACTGAAAAAAAAAAAAAAAAAAAAAAAAAAAAAAAAAAAAAAAATCATCTTACGGAAATTCCTTCGGGTGATTGTCGTCCTATGAGACTGCAATCGACAAACCGACTTGGAAATACCAACCTCCCATATGCAATTTGCCGCCACTGATATAGTTTGGGCCTAAAGGATCAAAATAAATTTTAGTCAAAAATCACTACTAAATTTTGCCATATACAATTTTGGTTGAACAAAGTATTAAATTGATCAATTCAAAGGAAAACAGGATTAAATACCTCAAAATAAAAAGTTGTAATCGATAACCATTATATGTTTATCCTAAGTTTACTATAGTTACCTAAATATTATATTGAACATGACTCAATTCACACTATCTAATTTAAACAATTCAAAAAATGGAGTTCATAAAAAGAAAATCAACCCATTGTAACTTCACTGCTACTTACCTTGATTACACAATGCTAGAAAAGGCTATAAGCTGGCAAAATAAATTATTCCATAAATGACGGTTATTGTTGCCTTTTTTTACAAAATAAGTTGATGCATTAACTATTTGTTAAATTGGTTACTTCAAAACATCTTATAAGTACTTATTTTAAACATTAAAAAGCTACACTTTGCACCTAAAAACTAAAATTTGAAACAAACTGATTTGGTGCCCCCCCCCCCCCTAAAATCTTTTAAACTTCACATGTCACACACACCACTTCAACGAAACCCTAACACACCAATTTAAAACAATAATCACAAACTAATATAAACAATAAGAATTTAGTCGAATAACTCAACTGTAATTCAATAAAAAAATCACTTCATCAAATAAAGTTAATAAATATTGAAGATAATCAAACAAATAAAGTAACTTTAAATATTGCTGAAACCAATAATCAAAAGAAAACATTGTTAGCGGAAAAAATTTAAGTAACTTTAAAATTTAGACGTGAGATACTTACAGATTGTTTTGGTTTGTTAAGCTCGTGATGGATCTTCTGCATTTTTTGTGAGGTGTATTCCCTCATCCCCCAAGCTAAATCTAAACAAAAATAAGCATTCACAAAAATTAAATTAGGCTCCCTTGCAATTTAACCCTAATTTCATTAAAACCCCACAAATCAAAATAAAACCAATCAATTGCTTCCATTTTCCCTTATTTACAAAATCGAAATAAATATAAAAGACACCTCATAAGTCGGGAAAAGTGATGTTAAACAGCCTCGTTTTTCTCCTATCGCAGGTTGAATCAAATTGAGCCCCATCCAAAATCTGTTGATGCCAGAGACCTCACTTGATTCACGGGTGTTTGGATTTGTGTTGTCGTCGGTTCGGTTTTCGATTTTTATGAAGAAATTAGTGTGTGTGTGTGTGTGTGTGTTTTTTGGTGGCTGGGTTGTATTACGGACTAATTACGCAAAAACGAGGATGAACAGGAATTTTGGCAACAGGTTTCCACCAATCAGAGACTCACACACGCCCCATTATGCTACTGTTGGGCATGTACATGTACTGTTTCATTTTAGATGGACTAATCATTTTGCGAATTAACATGAAACAGGAGCCTAAAGATTTTACTATTTGGCCCGTGAGATTTCCATTCTTAATATGTATTATAATTATTAAATAATAATTTATTTTTTTATAATATACTTTCTCTTTTTTACATCAAATTCAAATTCAAATCCTAAACCCGCCAACAAACCAAACATACTGATCATTTCATTTAGATCAACAGGGGAGCATCAAATTTCATGTGGTAAAATTTAGCCTTTAGATTATTCAATAAAAAACACAATTGAAACGTTAACCAGTTTGAGCTAATATTGTATCAAATTACTACGTACTTTTTGTAAATAAAATAAACACATGACTTTAAGAGATCTTTTTCTTTTTACTTTTAAACTTTAGGACGAGTAAAAAATAAACTTGTATTTTAACTAATTAGTAAAATACACAATCAAATACAACACTTTTAAAATATATATATATATATATATATATATATATATATATATATATATATATATATATATATATATATATATATATATATATCAATCTTAAACTCAACTTTATGGGCTTAAAAGTGCACGGTGTCGGTTTATCATAGTCGCGTCATAATACCTATGGTGGAGCAATACGAAACTGTGGTTCAAGTTTTAACGGCGTTAGGCCTTTCGTTGTGGCCACAACGAGTTGCCCAAGTTTGCTTTTTCTTTTCTTTTTGTAATTCGTTTTTATGTTGCTTGTTTTTTTCTTTTTTCTTTTTTTTTTTTTTTTTTTTTTTTTTTTTTTTTGTGAAAAAAAGAATTGCATGCAAAGTAGGAAAAAAAAATTGGTAATAGGTATATTACATTTTGTCTGTAAGCTTATTTAATTTAACATTTAGTCTCTGATATAAGTGATTGTTGTTTTTGTTAAAACGTGTAAAGTTCGCTTTAGTTTTAATATCTGTAGTATCATATTTTATTTTTGTTGTAATTTGTATTTTAATATTACCGTTTTTTATTTTTTTAGTTGAAAATGTGTTTGTTAAAAAAATAATAAAATAAAAAACTTGATTAGGTGTTATATGCAGGGAGAACTATTTTAATGTTTGTGTTATATGAATGTTATTTAGCAAAATTAGACCTAACGGGGTCATAACTCTATTTGTAAAATCACATTTGATAAGTGAAATCATAAGTGATTTAAAAATAAAAATACAAAAATCAACTGTGATTTTATAAATTATATATTCTCTCCGTCTTTAAATAAGTGTCTAGTGTTTAACTTTTGAAGTTTTCCTTTTCCAACTTTTACCTTAAATATTTTTGTTTATGTTATATAATACTTGATAAAATTATACCAATAAAAATATATTTAAAACTCAATATATTAATTTATGTTTTGCATCAAGTATTATGGGAAAAAAATAGTTAAGATCAAAGCTGAAAAAGAATAAAAATAAAAAATAAAAAAAATAAAACTTGCGAAATCAGAACAAGACATTTGTTTAAGATGGGGTATGATTTTCAGGACGAAAATTTTAATACTCACAAAAATATATATATATATAAAAAAAAAAAAAAAAAAAAAAAAAAAAAAAAAAAAAAAAGTCATCAAAAGTATATAGACGTGCACATTTATAAGGAATATGCTTCATTCTCGTTCTGGTGATATAATTCATTTCGCATAACGATTAACGGTTTGTTAAATATTTAGTAATTTTTAAAAGAGAAGAATGAAAATGAATTTCTTTAGTTTAATGAAAAAATGAATGGTAATGATATTTTTATTTGATCTTTAGGAAACTTGTTACCTAATATTGAACTTTCTCATACATTATACCACAAAGTGTCACTAAGGTCAATGAAGTTTCACTAAAATGTAGTCAAGATGCGTCACTAAGGTCAAATAAAAAAAATATGTAGTCAAGATGCGTCACTAAGGTCAATGAAGTGTCACTAAAATGAAAGGCGGGTCACTAATTGTTCACTCATATCTCCAACCCACAATACGTGTATACAATTTTTTGCTCTTTTTACCCTTAGTTTATTTGCAAAACCCAAACCGGAAAGGGATCGCGGCTCTAAACTTGTTTGCTAATTTTCAGCTCTAAACTTGTGTATGTAAGTTCTTCTTTACACGCGTTCAAACACACTCTTCTCAAACAAGCAAGCAAGTTGTGACACCTCGACAGGACAATACCGGATACTGTACCTTGCTTCCAAGGAGATCCAGCATGCTTATCCCTTGCTAATTACTAATTCTATACGAGCCTTTTGATCAATTTGGCCAACATCAATAATTTGACGGGTTTGATCCGCAAAACATGTTTTTCCAGACCACATCTGTAGCCACTGCCCACTAGCCACGCCCCTATTATGATTAAAAAAAACAGAACAGAGGAAACCACATATCATATTAATTTTGAAACTGGAATTGCGAGTTGTAGGTTGATATAGAGGTGCACATTTCGGTTAACCGGTTCGGTTTTACCCGGACCGGTTTGTGTGACAGGTTTGAGTCAATGCGGTCAAGAACCAGTCGGGGCGGTTAACCGGTTCGGTTCCAAACCGGCCTCGAGAGGAAAAAACCCAAACCTATCCAAACCGGTTTGGTTTCGGTTATATGCGGTTTGTTCGCGGTTAACCGGTTTGGACCGGTTTGTATTTTTTTTTTTTTTTTTTTTTTCGTTTTTGGGCCTATAAATACTAGTATACTTACTACCCATTGTCCCATTCACATAATTATCAGTTCTCACTTCTCAACATTCAAAATTCGTTTTTGGAGACGATCACTCCTTATCTTTTTGTTGGGATTTTCTCTTAACTTTTGTAACAAGCCTTGAATCGGATTCCCTCTATGCGACGACCTCGATGATGAAGACCCATCATCCATAGAAGGAGCCGGGTTCCCATATTTTTCAAAATAATAATTCCACAAATTTTTAAATCAATTGTTAAACTCATTTTGTGCATCTTCAACAAAGTTCTTTATCCGCGGCTAAACCCAAATCATTTGAAATCGATTCAATAAGTAACTCTACCCCGCATAAATTATAACATGGATTTAATGCGGCCGTGATGAGTGCTCAAACACTCATCATTTTTGGTCTAATCTGAACTGCAAAACATACAAAAACACTCAGTAATGCATCAAAATACTGAAAATATTCCAAAATTGTGTTTTATATGTTTTAGATGCAAAATGAGTAAAAACAGATGAAAAACGTATAAAGTTTGCAAAATTGGCAGTTTCAGTCCCCCAACTTTCATAAAATTACAAAACTAGTCCCTGGATATTCAAAATATGGAAAATTATCACCAAAGGTCATTTTGAAATCATAAAATGTCATATTTAGTCCTTTGGTGAAAAATTGGAAAGTTTTGGAAATTTACGAAATTAGTCCCTGGAGTTTCAGATAATGGCAGATTTGGTCCCCGGTGGGATATTTTTGGATGAAAACTCATTTTTAATCCTTGGAAAGTCAAAAATGTTCAATATTGGTCCTTGGATAAAAGTTTTCATAAAATGGCAAAACAGGTCCCTGAATTTTGGAAATTTACAAATTTGGTCCCCGGGTGTTTTAAAATGGAAAACTTTGTTTATGATCCTTGTGTTTTTGGTTCTTGGCATTATTGGACCTTATGAGTACTTTTGGAAAATTACATTTTCAGTCCCTTGCAATTTTCAGTTTTGCATGAATGGTCCTTGTGATTTTTAACTTAAAATAAAACAAACAAAACCAAATTCCAAATCCACTAATCTAAACAAAACACCCCTGATCCACTAAACCTTACTCCTCAACCCAATCCCATGCCAAGCCCACCAACATTCAGCCCAATCCCACCCAAAGTTAATCCCCCGTTTTATTTTAAATACGGTCAAACCCCAGTTGACCACCCCTAACCTCCCACATGCCTGGTTACTCACTGCAACACACAAACTTTTCCCCCCTCCTCCAGCTCACCACTCCCATACCTTGTCCCTTAACCTCCAATACCATCCAAACAACATTTATTACCCTTGAATTGCTCCAAGTTATCCATTACCTGCCAAAAGTTCATTTTCCCGCCAATACAAATTTCAACGACCAAGATTGATTCTAGTAATCCAAAGGTCCATAATTGAAGTGGGAATGAGAGAGAAACCCCCAGGGAGCTATAAAAATCAAGAAATAAAGAAGAAGAAGTATTAGTAGTAGCAGTAGAGTAGTATTTTTTAGTTTAGTGTAAAATTAAATCATGTAATCACTTTTTTATTTGTAACTTTCTGTTTTCTAATTCAGTTATCCTTGTAATTCCAAAATTTAAGTTCAATTAAAGTTTCATTTAAGTTTATGCAAAATCATATTTTCACTAAAAATCTGAGTTTGTTGTTATCTCATTCAAGTGTTGTATATTTGATCTAATAAACTTACTTTAAGTTTATCTAAGTCAATTAAATCAAAAAAAAAAAAAAAAAAAAAAAAAAGGTTCTCAGCAAGAAAAGAAAAGAAAAATATTCAAGAAAATGAAAAATGGTTGTCTCACTGTTCCATAAGCTCATTGATAGCTTTTGAAATTTGGATGTTCAATAGATTAGAGCTCAGTGGGAGTTTTAGGAATGGTTTATAAGCTTTGATTCTCAGTTCTTGGTTTGGGATTGCACAAGGTCAAGTTGTAAGTCTTATTTGCAATTCTAACTAGTGTTCTGTGAAATGTTTATTGTTTATTTACTGTTTAATCTAGTATGATTTTGAGTTTTATTGTTTGTTTAGATCTCATATAGTTAGTGTTTGGCTTTGTTGTTGGTGTATAACTACTTGTGTTCATTAGCAGTCATAAGGCAATTTCATTAGTCATATAGTTAGATTTTCATTAAGCTTATGTTATTGCTCAAATCTATATTTATTAGCTCTATTTTAGTGTTATTTGTTAGTTTGCATTAGTATGTTAGTTCAGTTTAACCTAAATCATTCATAATCTCAAAAACAGTCTACTTAACTAGTGTTTGGATCAGATTTATTAACTGAGTGGCTGTGGTTATTAGTTGCTCAAACTCATTGCAACTTTTGTCTTAACTCAAATACAGTCCAATGCCATAAAAACTTTGGTTTCTTTTAAGCAAAAGTCAAAATTCCACCCCATTACCCCTCACAGTCACTGTTGGGTCAGTGGGTGCCCCATTTTCACCCATTTGGTTTAAATATGATGCATCAATCTTAATTTGGTTTCAAATCAGCTCATTATACCATCCTAGGTTAGTTTAGTCCACCCAAGATTCACCAAAGTCAAAGTAGATCAAAAATATAAAAAGTCAAAGCTCATGCCATTTCAGTTTTTCCAAAAGTTCAAGGATTTTAATAGATTTTTGTGTGTTGATCTAGGAGTTTATTTTTGTTTCTAATTGAAGTCTACCACCCCAACTACTGATTCCCCCCCCCCCCCCCCTTTTCATTTTTGAGATTTTATTTAAGGGCCCCACAAAGCCCCAAAGTGGGGTGCAGGGCTGTGCAGTCCCCTGTTCCCAGCAGACACTACCCAAACACCACCATTGGTGGTGGTCTTCTGGCCACCATGGTGGTCCACCACCCTCACATATTGATTCTCTCAACCCCCCTCCTGGTATACTTGTGATTTTGACCAATGGTTTGACCTAAATCACCCTGGGTCCCACCTAATTTAGCTCACCAAGTCTGTCCCCATTTTCAGTTTCAAACAAATAAGCCAAGTGCTTATTCTTAGCTTATAGCTTATTGTGTGGTCCTTTTTGGTTTATTCCAGCTTTGATAAGTTAACATAGCTTATTGGAACTTGTTTCAACCAGAGTGGGTCCCACTTGTGGTCATTTTAGCCTATTTTCTATTTTGGTCAACTAAAGTCAACTGTTTCAAGTTTTGGCTTATTCCAGCTTAATTTCAAGTTTCCAAAAAGTTTGTTTTTACAAAAAGTGTTTGTTTTTAAGTATTTAATAAGTTTGTAAAAGAAAAATCAAGAAAAACCAATTTAAAATTAAGTGATAGTTTCTATTTAATGTAATTTAATTTTAATTTTCATTTTTAAATTTTTATTAAGTACTTGTCATTTTTATATTTTTATTAATTATATCTTATATTAAAGTATTTATAATAATTTTTTCAGATTTTTATCTTTTTATTTAGTATTTATTAGAATTAATTTTAGTTTTATTAATTATTAATTAATATTAAGTTTTAAAATAGCATATCTAGTTTTTATTAAGTAAAACTTAGTTTTTATATTTTTTATAGCTTTTTTATGTTATAAAGTAATTTTAGAAATTTTATTAGAATTTTTACTGTTCATTTAGTAATTTTCTTAGTTTAAAATAGTTTAATTAGTTAATTAGTAATTAATAAGTATTTAATTAATAGAAAAAGCACAAAAAGACAAAAAGACTTATTTTTATTTTTAAAACTTGTTTTTAGTTATTTTATAATTTTAAAAATTTTATTTTCACCTTTTTAGTATTTAATTAATATTGTATTATATTTAAGTTGTTTAAATATTAATAATAAGTATTAATTAGTTTTTATTTAATATTAAATAATTAAATAGTGTAAAAAGTAATTTTAATTTTCTAAAAAGTTTCTTTTATTATTAGGATTGTAAAAATGTGATTTTCACTTTTGTAAGTATTTTATTTTGTTAAAACTCGCGTTTTATTTCGTACGTTTACGTTTATTTAAACGTAACGTACGCGGTTTTAGGTTTTAATCGTTTCTGGTTTTACCTCCTTTCCCGTCTTATTCATATAGCTTGTTTAAGCTATTTCGTTGTAAATTCCTTAGCTAAATCAAACTCAAACCCTTTTCTCATCCAAATTCACCCGATCACAGAACCGTTTGTTTACAATTCACACCTCGTCGGGACATTACGACCCGGGAAAACCTTATACTTCCGCGGAGCATTGAGCCTTAGGAGTTTGACTTGTTTGACCACATCCGTGGTTGAATTTAGTTGACTGCTTTTGCCTCAATCAAAATTTGGCGCCGCTGCCGGGGAGGTGTGCGCGCTATTCTAAACGGTTTTTCTGATTAGTGTCTTTGGAATTCGTTCCATTGTACATTTATCCATCCTTGTTCATATTTTCATAAAAACAAAACCCAAAAAGATTTTCTTTATCCTTTGTACAAAATGTTTACCCAAAAACCCAAAAATACTCACCTTTACCCTCTTACCCCTTTGATTCTCAATTCCTCACCCTCTATACACATTTGATTCTTTCTATGTCTCATCCACACTTTCTGGTTTGCCAGTGGTGTGGTAGTTCTCATAATGGTGGTAATTGCCCCGGTTGTGGCATGGTAGAGTCAGGAAACGGGTCTGTCTATAACCAAGATCCCTATTCTTACCATGACACCACTGATTCATTCCACCAGCTACCACACCATCAGTCTCAGCAGTTTTACTGTTGTGAGTACTGTGGCGGTTCGCACTACAGTTCTGATTGTCAATCAGGAAGCACGCTTGTCTATGAGCAGTTTCCTGATAACAATTATGACACAAGCACATACGACTCACAGCCACATCAGTTTTACTGTTGTGAGTATTGTGGAGGTCCACACACTAGCTCTGATTGTCAAACAGGGAATCCGTTTCCTTGTAACAATTACGACTATTCGTTTTCAGACCCACCTCCACAGTACCAAATAACCCAAGCAACTCCTCTTGTTACTGAGCAAGACATTTTAATAGAGGTTCTTGAGATATTGAAAGATCTTAAGGAGGAGTTGGCTACTTCATCGTTTCAAAGCTCTCGTGAGAAATCTATGGCAGAATTACTTGCTGAAGAACGAGAGGCCAGAAACGAAAAGAGCATGGAAGAATTACTTGCTGAGCAAAGAGCGGCTAAAATACGTGCCAATCTTCGCTTTGCTGCTCTTCATGATGACGATGATGATGAGGATTCTATTCAAATGAAAGAATATTACAAAGATTCATCCAGTTCATCAGTTGAGATTCCTTCCGTGAAAGCACAGGGAGATAAGAGTATGCAAGAATTGCTAGCAGAAGAACACATGAAAAACATAGAATCTATGTGTGCTAGTCTTTTGAATCTCCCTCAGTCTGCTATTATCACACCCGAGGTTCACACTCACTCTTTGATCATGGGGGATGAGCATCTTGACACTATTCCTGCAAAGGAATCGGACGAATTCATAAAGTCTAGTGTTGAGATCCTTGTCCTAATCCCAGGAGAGTCACAGGGAACTTTGGATCATGTATGTGATATTCCTTCACCCATTGAGTGTCCTAAAGATCAATTTGAGACTTTCTCAGATTTTAGCGACGATTGCACATCTTATGGAGACATCGAGTATGTTGAGGCATCAGTTCCACAAACTAATGCTGATCATCTTCTTGAGGAGTTCGCTGATGAACTTGCTCACATCGATCCACTTTCATTGGAAAGTGATGATGGTCTCCTCGACTTTGAAACCGATCTGGGAGAAATTGAAAGTCTCCTACATCATGATCCGTCACTCACTTCTGATCCCAGTAGTCCAACAGAGAATAATATTCACTTTGTTCCCGAAACATTCGATACGACTCTCACCAATCCTCTATTTGAATTCGATTCTGAATTCACTATTATTTCTAATAATCCAATCTTTGACGAGGATTGTGATGAGTCCACAATGGAACATGAGTTCACAAATTCACATCTTGTGAATGATTCTCTTTATGAGGAGTTCTCCGGTGAACTCGCTCATCAGTTTGATTGCCCGGGGGAGATGCACTCAATCATGAGAATTTGCAAATTCCCACCCACCCTCCCGGGTTGTTTACGAGCTTACCCTTTGAAATCCAAACTCAGGCTACGGAGCCTGCTATCGAGGAAGAAGATCAAATCATGCTTTTTATCATGATTTTCTTCCTTTTCTTCACCTACAGGGTGACTTCTTCTCTTCTTCACTCCTTCGGGAGTGAGGACACTATCTTTGATCCCGGCATTTTCATGTATCATTATCTTGAGCCGGATACTTATCTCATCGGTGTGGAACTTTCACGTGCTTCATATGTTTGTCCAAACATTTTGAATGAAAGTCCGAGTGAGATTGTTTCTTCCACATCATGCTTCCCCAAGGACAAATGAATTCGGGGTCGAGTCAAGCTAGCGACTCGGTAAACAAAAACAGTAGCATGCTTATAGGGTTTTCACCCTAAGTGTGGGGGAGTCCCCCATGCTATGATTACTTATGACGTGAAAAAACAAAATGGTGTTTTCCACGCTTAGCTTGTAATGTTGCCCTTTTACGTTCAAAATGTCGGCATAATAACCAGGATTTTGAATATTGAGGACAATATTCATGCTTAGTGTGGGGGGGTTATTCGCTAGCGAATTTTATCACATTTTACTATATAATACCCCCGTTTTTAGCCAAAATTCAAAAAATTTTCAAAAATTTTTCACTGGTGCTTCAAAATTTTTGGTAATCAGTCCGCCTTGTCTAAGCAACAAAAGGGATTAGCTAGTCCAGGAGCAAACGGCTCTTGGTAAAGACATATCAAATCCGTTGACGGCTGGCAATTTGCCCAAAATTGTATGGTTCCTCAACTCCCCGAAAACAAATGAGTTGGCTAGCCCGCAAGATTATGGCTTGTGGTAAAGGCCGTGGAAAATCCATAATTGGTAATCAGCTCACCAAGATGTTGACTATTCCATCAAGAGCTGGCTAGTCCAGAAGCAAACGGCTTTTGGTAAAGACTACTCAAATCCGTTGAAAGCTGGTGGTTTGCTCAAAATCACACGGTTATCAGGTGTGCCACAGTTCTTACACCTGGCTACTCCAGAAGTGATGGCTTTTGGTAAAGAGTTTTTCAAATCCATCAAGTTTTCAAAACAGTATTGCTAGGGACTAGCAATAGTTTAGTGTGGGGGATTGATGAGTGCTCAAACACTCATCATTTTTGGTCTAATCTGAACTGCAAAACATACAAAAACACTCAGTAATGCATCAAAATACTGAAAATATTCCAAAATTGTGTTTTATATGTTTTAGATGCAAAATGAGTAAAAACAGATGAAAAACGTATAAAGTTTGCAAAATTGGCAGTTTCAGTCCCCCAACTTTCATAAAATTACAAAACTAGTCCCTGGATATTCAAAATATGGAAAATTATCACCAAAGGTCATTTTGAAATCATAAAATGTCATATTTAGTCCTTTGGTGAAAAATTGGAAAGTTTTGGAAATTTACGAAATTAGTCCCTGGAGTTTCAGATAATGGCAGATTTGGTCCCCGGTGGGATATTTTTGGATGAAAACTCATTTTTAATCCTTGGAAAGTCAAAAATGTTCAATATTGGTCCTTGGATAAAAGTTTTCATAAAATGGCAAAACAGGTCCCTGAATTTTGGAAATTTACAAATTTGGTCCCCGGGTGTTTTAAAATGGAAAACTTTGTTTATGATCCTTGTGTTTTTGGTTCTTGGCATTATTGGACCTTATGAGTACTTTTGGAAAATTACATTTTCAGTCCCTTGCAATTTTCAGTTTTGCATGAATGGTCCTTGTGATTTTTAACTTAAAATAAAACAAACAAAACCAAATTCCAAATCCACTAATCTAAACAAAACACCCCTGATCCACTAAACCTTACTCCTCAACCCAATCCCATGCCAAGCCCACCAACATTCAGCCCAATCCCACCCAAAGTTAATCCCCCGTTTTATTTTAAATACGGTCAAACCCCAGTTGACCACCCCTAACCTCCCACATGCCTGGTTACTCACTGCAACACACAAACTTTTCCCCCCTCCTCCAGCTCACCACTCCCATACCTTGTCCCTTAACCTCCAATACCATCCAAACAACATTTATTACCCTTGAATTGCTCCAAGTTATCCATTACCTGCCAAAAGTTCATTTTCCCGCCAATACAAATTTCAACGACCAAGATTGATTCTAGTAATCCAAAGGTCCATAATTGAAGTGGGAATGAGAGAGAAACCCCCAGGGAGCTATAAAAATCAAGAAATAAAGAAGAAGAAGTATTAGTAGTAGCAGTAGAGTAGTATTTTTTAGTTTAGTGTAAAATTAAATCATGTAATCACTTTTTTATTTGTAACTTTCTGTTTTCTAATTCAGTTATCCTTGTAATTCCAAAATTTAAGTTCAATTAAAGTTTCATTTAAGTTTATGCAAAATCATATTTTCACTAAAAATCTGAGTTTGTTGTTATCTCATTCAAGTGTTGTATATTTGATCTAATAAACTTACTTTAAGTTTATCTAAGTCAATTAAATCAAAAAAAAAAAAAAAAAAAAAAAAAAAGGTTCTCAGCAAGAAAAGAAAAGAAAAATATTCAAGAAAATGAAAAATGGTTGTCTCACTGTTCCATAAGCTCATTGATAGCTTTTGAAATTTGGATGTTCAATAGATTAGAGCTCAGTGGGAGTTTTAGGAATGGTTTATAAGCTTTGATTCTCAGTTCTTGGTTTGGGATTGCACAAGGTCAAGTTGTAAGTCTTATTTGCAATTCTAACTAGTGTTCTGTGAAATGTTTATTGTTTATTTACTGTTTAATCTAGTATGATTTTGAGTTTTATTGTTTGTTTAGATCTCATATAGTTAGTGTTTGGCTTTGTTGTTGGTGTATAACTACTTGTGTTCATTAGCAGTCATAAGGCAATTTCATTAGTCATATAGTTAGATTTTCATTAAGCTTATGTTATTGCTCAAATCTATATTTATTAGCTCTATTTTAGTGTTATTTGTTAGTTTGCATTAGTATGTTAGTTCAGTTTAACCTAAATCATTCATAATCTCAAAAACAGTCTACTTAACTAGTGTTTGGATCAGATTTATTAACTGAGTGGCTGTGGTTATTAGTTGCTCAAACTCATTGCAACTTTTGTCTTAACTCAAATACAGTCCAATGCCATAAAAACTTTGGTTTCTTTTAAGCAAAAGTCAAAATTCCACCCCATTACCCCTCACAGTCACTGTTGGGTCAGTGGGTGCCCCATTTTCACCCATTTGGTTTAAATATGATGCATCAATCTTAATTTGGTTTCAAATCAGCTCATTATACCATCCTAGGTTAGTTTAGTCCACCCAAGATTCACCAAAGTCAAAGTAGATCAAAAATATAAAAAGTCAAAGTTCATGCCATTTCAGTTTTTCCAAAAGTTCAAGGATTTTAATAGATTTTTGTGTGTTGATCTAGGAGTTTATTTTTGTTTCTAATTGAAGTCTACCACCCCAACTACTGATTTCCCCCCCCCCCCCCTTTTCATTTTTGAGATTTTATTTAAGGGCCCCACAAAGCCCCAAAGTGGGGTGCAGGGCTGTGCAGTCCCCTGTTCCCAGCAGACACTACCCAAACACCACCATTGGTGGTGGTCTTCTGGCCACCATGGTGGTCCACCACCCTCACATATTGATTCTCTCAACCCCCCTCCTGGTATACTTGTGATTTTGACCAATGGTTTGACCTAAATCACCCTGGGTCCCACCTAATTTAGCTCACCAAGTCTGTCCCCATTTTCAGTTTCAAACAAATAAGCCAAGTGCTTATTCTTAGCTTATAGCTTATTGTGTGGTCCTTTTTGGTTTATTCCAGCTTTGATAAGTTAACATAGCTTATTGGAACTTGTTTCAACCAGAGTGGGTCCCACTTGTGGTCATTTTAGCCTATTTTCTATTTTGGTCAACTAAAGTCAACTGTTTCAAGTTTTGGCTTATTCCAGCTTAATTTCAAGTTTCCAAAAAGTTTGTTTTTACAAAAAGTGTTTGTTTTTAAGTATTTAATAAGTTTGTAAAAGAAAAATCAAGAAAAACCAATTTAAAATTAAGTGATAGTTTCTATTTAATGTAATTTAATTTTAATTTTCATTTTTAAATTTTTATTAAGTACTTGTCATTTTTATATTTTTATTAATTATATCTTATATTAAAGTATTTATAATAATTTTTTCAGATTTTTATCTTTTTATTTAGTATTTATTAGAATTAATTTTAGTTTTATTAATTATTAATTAATATTAAGTTTTAAAATAGCATATCTAGTTTTTATTAAGTAAAACTTAGTTTTTATATTTTTTATAGCTTTTTTATGTTATAAAGTAATTTTAGAAATTTTATTAGAATTTTTACTGTTCATTTAGTAATTTTCTTAGTTTAAAATAGTTTAATTAGTTAATTAGTAATTAATAAGTATTTAATTAATAGAAAAAGCACAAAAAGACAAAAAGACTTATTTTTATTTTTAAAACTTGTTTTTAGTTATTTTATAATTTTAAAAATTTTATTTTCACCTTTTTAGTATTTAATTAATATTGTATTATATTTAAGTTGTTTAAATATTAATAATAAGTATTAATTAGTTTTTATTTAATATTAAATAATTAAATAGTGTAAAAAGTAATTTTAATTTTCTAAAAAGTTTCTTTTATTATTAGGATTGTAAAAATGTGATTTTCACTTTTGTAAGTATTTTATTTTGTTAAAACTCGCGTTTTATTTCGTACGTTTACGTTTATTTAAACGTAACGTACGCGGTTTTAGGTTTTAATCGTTTCTGGTTTTACCTCCTTTCCCGTCTTATTCATATAGCTTGTTTAAGCTATTTCGTTGTAAATTCCTTAGCTAAATCAAACTCAAACCCTTTTCTCATCCAAATTCACCCGATCACAGAACCGTTTGTTTACAATTCACACCTCGTCGGGACATTACGACCCGGGAAAACCTTATACTTCCGCGGAGCATTGAGCCTTAGGAGTTTGACTTGTTTGACCACATCCGTGGTTGAATTTAGTTGACTGCTTTTGCCTCAATCAGGCCGCACAAGTAATTACCGGTGGCAAAGATTCAAAATACTTAATGAGCTTGTCTTTCATTGGTATAACCATGTTTGAAAATACACCACCACTTAATTCAAATGATGACAAACTTGAACACATGTAGTAAAGTTGCTCGAGTACCAAATGGGATGTTGGATAATAAACTCCCGATAATTTTTTTGTGGCGTTGTAAAAAACTTCGAGTAATCGGGTTAATTTTTCAATAGTATCCCAATGTTCGACATTAAATGGAACAACATAACCCTTTTGTGACAATTGGTCATGAAAATATTGTAAAGTCACCTTTTGTCTTATAGCACTTAAGAACATGATATAAGTGGAATTCCACCTTGTATCACAATCTAAATTGGGTGACAACCAATGTTTTTTCGCCGTCGTACACAGCCTGACATAAGCGTTATATCTTTTAGGATCCTTTTTGAAAATTTCATGCAACATTTGTTTAAAACAATCTTTCAGTTGATGCATTACGGGATGGTTTAATCCCGATTGCACAACCAAGTTTATGATGTGTGCAACACATCGAGAATGATAAAAATCGCCATTCAAAGGTGGCTCAAATTCCATTTTCAATCTACTCATTGAATTGGTGTTGTTACTAGCATTATCCAACGTAATTGAAAAGATTTTTTGTTGCAAATATTTAGTAAAAACTTTTCTCAACATTTTGAATAACGCAACACCCGTGTGAGGAACCGGAAAATCTTCAAATGATATGACCCGCTTCATGATTAGCCAACTTTCGGGTTCAACCCAATGTGCGGCAACACAAAGGTACGAATATGGCGAACCATGAGGAGCGGACCAAACATCCGTTGTCATGCTAACACAACTATCTAAATTTTGAAAAAAAAAATTAATTCTTGTTTGGCCGCTTTCCACATGCTCATTGCATCACGTTTTAGAGTCATACGGCTTACATGAGTGTACATTGGTTGGACATGAGTCTGCATCACCTCCGTCGTATCCTCGTTGTCCCAATGGTTGAACGGCAAACCTCTTCTGATCACCAAACCGGCAAATGCATGACGGACTGCTTAATGATCGTATGCAAAAATACTCCCGTCACGAGCCATAGAAGATTGACCCGATTCCGGAGTATTTTTTAGTGCCTTGCAATACTTCTGGTTGATATGAGCCCTCAACGTCGAGTTGGAAGCCGCCGACATTATACTAAAGCAATGCTTACATTGAGCCTTTTTCTTGTCGTCCGACATTAAGACGTAGTTGAAGTGATCCCAAGGATCGTTGACACGGTTACATTGTAAAATTTCGACAACCGTTGGTACATTTGATGAACCAGCAGCGGTGGTGTGGGTGGTGGTGTTTGAAGTTGAACTATCCATTAGTAATTTTGAGAGTGTTTTTTGCTTTGTGAATGTGATGAAAACTAATAAATAATACATCAATTTATACTAAATAAAAATGGTAAAATGATAATTTTAGGACTAATAAAGTAAAAGCATGTCCCCCACGTTACTAGTTACTATTGTTTCAGATTGAAAGATGTCAGGTTTGAATTCAAATTTCAAAAATTCCAAAAAAATCCGGTCCCTACACATAAACCGATTCCAAACCGGTTAACCCAAACCGGTTTCTCTATCCGGTTAATAAAACCGGTCCTCAAACCGGATGTTTTTCTAAAACCCCTAACCGGTTCCAAACCGGCGGTTTGGGGAAAAACCGGACCGGTTTGGGTCAAAACCGGGTTTGACCGGTTTGGTTTTTCGGTTCGCTAGCGGTCGCGGTTCGGTTAACCGGTTTGGATGTGCACCTCTAGGTTGATAAACGAAAACTACTATCATGGTGCCTCGCAAACACATAACCCTGCAAATATCACAAAGCAACCATATCCATTATCCAATAAGAGTCGAAAGGAACAAATTGTTCATCCCATGTATGTATGGATCTATTGAAACAAACAGTCAATTCAAAGCACAAATTTAGCAGACTGCTTGTGCAAAGTTATTAGAGTTTCTGGATGACAACAGAATTGGCTAACCCAGCCTCTTGAATCGTCTGGTTCAAATCGTTGAGCTGCTTGGGAGGGAACCCCATAGTCAATAGCTGATAAGCCCTGGGCCCACCTGGTCTTGATGCATCAATGAAAGAACGGATATTGCTTACAGTGTGGTGGAGATTGAACCGGGAAACCATACGGGTCCCATCACCCAATCTCAGCTGAATAGATGTAGAAGGTAATGTGTCATCAACAACTAGGCCCACAAACGGAGTTGGGGCAGCATTTGTAGGGGCTGAGATAGTAGCAGTGGTGTCCTCTGCAGAAGTGGTGGAGCCTAAGGTTCTACCAACCCCCGCAAAGGCAGCTTGGCGTTGTTTCTTGATCTGCACATATGTGGTATGCGTGTTAGAATAAGAGATGCAAGAGGATCCTGTAAGAGATGATAGAGGTGAAGAAAATACTCACAGGGTACTCCTCCATCTTCCTCACAAGACTAACTTGAACAGGAGCTCTTCCTCTAGCAGGCTTAAGTTCTTCTGGACACTCCGAATTCCTTATGCTCTGTGTCACAAAGCAAATACTACTTAGGGTGTGCCGCACATCATTGAGGATAATAACATATATCCAAACAGTAGCATATATGACCACTATAATATAAGAACATGATTATTATGTGCATAGACGAGTATGGAGAGAAGTGGTAAGTAAGAAAGGTTTGGGCTAGTGTAAGCAGAATGGTGATATGATACCATAAACATTTTGGTTCTATAACTAGGCTGTGCACACATCCTATAAACTGTCATTTAGATTTTAGATGTGACAACTATGTTACATGAAAAGACAGTACATAAAAGTAGTAAACAGAGAAGATACTAAAGGGAACATTCCAGTATTTAATTAGTTAAACAAATATTATATGGATAAGGATGTTAAAAAAAAAAAAAAAAAAAAAAAAAAAAAAAAAAAAAAAAAAAAGTGGGTTTTGGATCTGTTTTGTAAAAAGTGATAACATAATATCCAGAATTAGGATAAATAATTTGCTGTGATAGCAACAACGTCAAAGATAACAGATATCATAAACGAAAAAGTTTATTATTATAAAATGAGGAGACATTTTTGTTAGATGGAAGTAAAAGTCTCTAAAATAGATTTTATAAGTCTCTAATACAAGTAATTTTATTTAACCCTTTCAATAATAATCATCTTGTTGCAGCCAGTATAAAATAATAATTATCCAAAACTTAATTTAGCCCCTGAATAAACATCTATCAGAAGCAGAATATGTTAATCAAAGACTAAGAAATGATTTAGTTCCAAAACTGTATAACCTACTAACCTCTAAATAAACAAATATCAGAAGCAAGATATGCTTATCATTTGTGAACAAAATGAAATTGCTTAGCAATACAGATGTCATAACTTTTTAGTTTTACTATTTACAGACTTGTTGGACGGCTGGATGGTTATATAAAGACGACGTGATATCAGATATGGACCTAGGTAAATCGCATTAATTGCCTAAACATGTTAATCAAGCATTCTTTATCGTTATCTTGTTCAATCTATATCTAGTCAAGTTTGTGTAATTCTTGATCATAAAAAAGAAACAACACTTTAGCCGGTACAAAACCACAGATAAAGAAAGCAATCTTCAAACAGAAAAATAGCATCCAGAAACTATCATGCATACAGTTAATACTAATAGAATAACATACTTTTCTTCAGTGCGACTCAATAACACAAAAACATTGTATCAATCAAAAAAAGAGCTCACTAATTATTTAATCTACCTAATCACCATCTATCATCTAATCTACAGTCACGTCAATACTCAATTTAAACTAATTTCCTCATCAATTGAGCAATAAAAAAGAAAATAATCAGCTATTCCACACAATTACCGTATATCATCTTCAATACGAATCAAATCAAATATTTGAATGTAAACGTAATTAACACATTCAAACTAAAACACTCACATAGATACTCAAGTTAGACTAATTTGCTCGTCAATAACCAATAATAAAACACAAAAACGCGTCCTATGTATTTGTAATCCCCAAAATCAGAGACAATATTACTGACTTTCTTTGACATTTTGTTGTTCCATGTTATTCTCTAGTTGTGGTGTAACTCTCAATCATATTACACAAACAAATAGAACATAAAATAGACCTAATTACAATAAATATAAGAATTTAAAAGAAATCACACAGAACATTAGGTATCATCTTCTATGCAAGTTAATTTTTAATTAACATGCTAAATTTTTAATATACAGAATTAGGATAAATAATTTGCTGTGATAGTAACAACGTCAAAGATAAATGCTTAACATTCAGATAATCATATGTTTGTGTGTTTGGCATATCTAGTTATTTAAGAAAACTAACAGATATCATAACCGAAAAAGTTTATTATTATAAAATGAGGAGACATTTTTGTTAGATGGAAGTAAAAGTCTCTAAAATAGGTTTTATAAGTCTCTAATATAAGTAATTTTATTTTACCCTTTCAATAATAATCATCTTGTTGCAGCTAGTATAAAATAATAATTATCCAAAACTTAATTTCGCCCCTAAAAAGCAGAATATGTTAATCAAAGACTAAGAAATGATTTAGTTCCAAAATTGTAATAACCTACTAACCTCTAAATAAACAAATATCAGAAGCAAGATATGCTTATCATTTGTGAACAAAATGAAATTGCTTAGCAATACAGATGTGATAACTTTTCAGTTTTACTATTTACAGACTTGTTGGACGGCTGGATGGTTATATAAAGACGATGTGATATCAGATATGGACAAAAGATGGTAAAAACATACCTCCAAGAAAGATGCATTTTGAGGATCCTCCAGCATCCTCAAAGGGCCATCATTTACAGTAAAACCATTGGTCCAGAAAGTGATGGTGTGGACTTCAGGTTCAGGTTGCTGAGGGGCAGCTGATGGTGTCTCTCCAGATAGTAATCTTCCTCTTCCAGAAAAGCTTCTGGAGCTTGAGGATGGTTGGTGTTGATCAAGAGTCCCATCTTCAGCTCCTGCTCGTCTAGCTTGTTCAAACAGTGAATCCACATCATTGTGCTTCGATGGATCTTGAACAAGCTGTCCACTGCAGTCATGATAAATGTTAGATTACACTTAAAATGTTATAATAAAGTACTGGCAGCAACACCAAATGAGCAGTTCATTCTTACAATATAAAAGGGTACTATTTGACGACACTTAGAAAAGCCATTATATAACACCAGGAACATGACAGCTTGTGAAAGATAAAAAGCCTTTAACGATGTGCACCATACCCTTAAAATTGTGTACATTTTCTGAAGAATGATACAATACGTACATTTGCTAAATCATGTCTTGTTGACATACAAACTCAGATATAACCAAAAACAAAATCACTAAGACGAGTATATTACTGGGCATTATAGCCAAATAGTATCATGATGTAAATCTCACTCATAAAATCATTTTAATGTTTTTTTAAGTTTCATACCATTTATCTTTTAAAGCATCTCACAATATACACAATATTCCCTAAAAAGATGATCAAAATTAAGTAATATTAATAGTTCGCTAGTGCCTCCACGGACCTAGGTAAATCGCATTAATTGCCTAAACATGTTAATCAAGCATTCTTTATCGTTATCTTGTTCAATCTATATCTTCTAGTCAAGTTTGTGTAATTCTTGATCATAAAAGAGAAACAACAATTTAGCCGGTACCAAACCACAGATAAAGAAAGCAATCCACAATAGTAATATTTAATAAAACACATAACAAAGATATTAAACAATAACCAACATTCTGCATTTTTAGCTAATAATCACATTAAACAATATTCCAAACACTACATAATTACTAATTTTTAGCTACTCGTGGATCCTAAAAGTGGTCGTAATACTATTCTTTTATCACTTTCGTGTTCCATCTATATTTGCTAGTTGTGTGGTTCTTACGTGTTTCAACTTTCATACTTCTTAATCATATTACTAAAAACTAATAATAACTAGCAACTCTTAATCAACTTCAGTTAAACACCTAGCAATCAGTTAAACGCCAAGAATCAGATAAATAACGTTGACTCGGCCGCAATACTATCTTTATCAACTTTTTGTTCCGTCTATATACGCTACTAGCTAGTTGCATGTTGTTGTTATACTCACATTTCGTAAACTAATTCTATTAATCAATCCAATAAATCAATTAAACAAGTAAAAATAATCACATAAAACAAGAATCCAAACACTACCTCCTATGACCACCAGTATAATACTCCTGAGGCCCATCCTCATCACTCTCCGAGTCACAATCATCACAATTCTTACTATTATTGAGATCCGCAAACGTCCTAATCCGACCCGACCTCCCACTACCAGAAGACGCCTCCTTCTTACCCGTATTCCTCGACCTCAAATTATACACACCGCCACGACCACCACCACCACCAGCAGCTTCGAACGACGGAGGCGGTGAAACCGATCGAGACCTAGACGGTGAAGAAGAGGCTGGTGAATTCACATCATCATTAGCATTAGCGTTAGCGTTAGCGTTAGCATCGTTTTGTTGAAAGTTAGGGTTTGTTGGTACGGCGGTGGTGGTGGTTTCGAAGAAGGTGGAGACGGCGGAGTCGAGATCGAAGTTGTGTGATTCGAGGAAGAAAGTGGCTTCTTCGATTGAAGATGAGGTGATTTCGGTGAAGGATGTGATTAGGTCCGAGTGATTCGCTTGGTTTTCTGCCATTGTTTTGGGGTTTCTTGGGGGAGAGTTTAAGTATTGGTGAATGAATATGATGGTGAGTGTGACTGACTTTATATGGTGACGGGTTTGTTACACGGTTAGAATTTGGGCCCGTTTGTTACAACTATGGGCTGAGTATTGGGTATTCAGGTATTGTAACAGGGAGGGAATTCATTTGCATAATTCTACAAATTTTATTAAGACATTTTACTGTATGTATTTAAAATACAAAAATTATAAAGTTTAATATAAGTGGAATCACTTTAATTTTCGACCACTAGAATATTCTCCCACTATATTTTCTTTTTATTGCTTAAAAAGAAAAATGGATAATTTTTTTGAAATATCACAAAAATGAAATATGGACTATTAATTTGAGACGGAAGCAGTATATTTTAAGTTTAATCTATTTTAATTGCTTACATATTAGAGTGTCCAAATCAGATTTAAGAATGTGCAAAAATCACTTTGCTAATATTGTGAGTGTGTTTGGGTTATATTAGGAGAAAAAAAATTATTGTTGAGCACTTCATGTAGCGAGAAAAGTAAATGAGTACATGGTGAACTTAAGGGCATTTCCAGAGGTTCACGAGAACCCGATAGATGTTTGCCGCATAGTGTAAATTTTAGTAAAAATCATGATTTTTGCTTAATGAACTTGGCCTTGAAATTTTGTGTTACGAAAATACATGTAGTGTTTAGTTTGTCTACTAATATGTTAAAAGAAATACATGTTCTTTTAATCTGTCCAATAGTTTCAATGAAATCGCACCTTTTATTTTGTTAATTTTTATTTCCTCTATACACGTAATAAAAAATTGTTCGTCTAATTGACTTAGAGTCTTAGGTCCACTCCTAACTAAGTATGCTTGTGGGTGGAATTGTGGATAGTTTTATATTTGCTAATACCGATTATTCATGTTGTTGGTGCCGGTTGTAATTTGGTTCAAGTATCTGTTATGTTTGGGTTGGATCATGAACTTGTCATCTTGAAGTGGGTTCAAGTTTGTATAACAATGTAGAAGCTCCGATAGCATGGTTACTGATTTCTAACCATCTAAACCTATTTGACCAGTAAACAACTTTATCAAAGTGGTCGAAATAAAAGGTCAGATAGGGCTAAAAATTCAAAATTAAAATTTATAAAGAGTATGAGTTGAGGTTTGAGTTATCGGTATAAGTTACAGCAAAAAAATATTGTCACGTTAGGTTTTTTACGTATAACACGATTAAAAAAACACACTAAAATAAAAATATTACATAATTTAAATAAAATAAATTATTGTTGATAATGCGTGTAACCAGGATGACACACAATAACGAAGTAAGGTGTCATCTTATGGCACCAAGCTTTAAGGCCAGATTTTGCACATAACACAACTCTATCATAGTATTCATAGTTTAAAAGTTTAATTAACATGTCAAATTGACAAATAAATATGTTTGCCAGAACAAACAGTATTAGAGGGTGGGTAGTATTCCTTCCGTCTCTAAATAATTGTTTTCTTTCAAAATATACAAAGTTTTCAAAAATATCATTAACTACACTCTTCATCAACCAAATATTATATTTACCACTAAAGTCTCTTCCTATTGGTTGAGATATAAAGTTGACAAATATTTCAATACATCACAAAATGGGAAGATGAAAAATTATTTTGAGCAATGTTTTAAAAGCCATATCGATTTGAGGATATATGACTAATATAGTTTAAAAAATAGATTATTTCAATACATCACAAAATGGGAACATGAACAATTATTTTGAGCAATGTTTTAAAAGCCATGTCGATTTTAGGATATATGACTAATATAGTTTAAAAAATAGATTGTGCTTTTATTATCTTTTATCATGAGATGTTTTTCTCAGCTTTCCTGTGTTTAGATTGTATATTCACAAATTAAATCAAATATCCATTAGCTGATGTGTTTTGTTTTGGCTTATTAAGGGTCTTGAACTCATCCCGTAAAAGAACTTTACCTCACTATCAGTGATGCAAGCAGTTGGATCTGTGATGACTAACAAATATCGTGAAGGTTATCCCGGTGCTAGATACTATGGTGTAAATGAGTAAGCAAATGCGTGTAGGTTTGTCCTTCAGTGATTCAGTCGAAACCAAGATGTAAATACTTTTTGCGTGTAGGTTTATTGACATGGCAGAAACGTTGTGTCAGAAGCATGCCTTGGAAGCCTTTAGGTGGGATCCAGCAAATATGGGGAGGTACTTACATGTTACTTACTTCGTCAAATGATAAGAACATGAAACTCATGTTCCAGGGTCATAACATATGTGATCATACCTACCTATAATGTTTCCAATTCTGTTATATGATGCATTGAACGTGCAGCCTATTTCCGTGGACCAATGAACGTGCAGCCTCTTTCTAAGTCTACACTGCCTTATTCAAGGTACATGACAGAATCTTGGCTCTTGATCTTCCTCATGATGGACATTTGTCACATGGTTATCATGTACTTAACCATCTGTTCATTCTTATATAGCATGATGCCTATTCTACTGTAAAGTCCGTCTGATTCTATACTTTTTACTTTTCAAACCGATACAAAGAAAATATCAGCGATGTCTATATTTTTTGAGACCATGCCTTACAGATTAGATGAGAACATTGGATTTCTTGATGATGACAAGGTACATATAATATTTTCTTTAAAATCATTTTTCTCATATTTAGTTTAGTTATATTATACGTTTGCGTGGATTTGACTGGTACTCTAGTAAAATGCTGCCATGATGGTGTACATATGGTCAATGCTTTGGGGAACATTGAATATTGACTAGGCAATGTGATGAGACTTTGGTTTTTTTATATGCACACGTATTTTATCATTTATAATTTTTTTAATAACCACAAAGATTACGAGTGAAATAATAACGATGTGATCATGTGTAATTTATTTTAAATTGCAGGTTGTTCCTGGATTTGGGTATGGTGTTTTGTGAATTTTGTGTAGTGACTAATCTATGTTTTTGGTTTTGTTCACAGGACATGGTGGGAGTGACGGGCTTCATGCGTATGTACACTCTTCTGTGAGTGATCAGCAAAATGAATTCAAAGGAAAAAATGTATTCACTAAAATGAACAATACCAATACACTGCTCGCCTCAAGGTTTGTTATTTTATATTTTTAGTTCATTGCATTACTTATATCTCTATACTATAACATCTAAATGTTACATTCAATTTCAAAATATGCAATACAAGTTTTGAGGATGATTTAGACTAATTACCATAGTTAATTAAAATTAGCTTGCAATCGATATTTGATTCAAATTTTGAACTTGGCTATGCATGATAGTTTTTAAAAATGTCTTTTTACTACAAGCTATTAATGTAACAACCGTGGTTTTAGCAGGTCAGTTTAACTGATAGTCTTGACTCGGTTGACGTTTGTTTGGTGTGTCTTAGGTGTTTGAAGTGATATAGGTGAGTCTTAGCACTAAATCCCTCTGCGTAAATGGTTTTTATTGTGATTTAGAAAGAATGGAATTTGAGAAAGTTCATTTTGATCGCCTTTGTGGTGCATAAATGACTTGTGTAGTTTTGGTGTTTTTGTGTTTTTGCGTAACGAGTCTTTGTTTAAGTTTTTGAACGTTAGCAATTTATGAGGAGTTTGTTTTTATGAGTTATACTTCAAAAGAGTGTGGAATTCTATTTTTTGAAACTCTTGTTTTGAAAATGATTATTTTTTTCGGCTTGTCGTAAAATTAAGGTTTATCGCGTAAGACGTTAGAATTCGTTATGAGTATTTATAAAATATCAAAAGTATGAGGTTTTGAGTGTAATAAATAAATTTAATATATATATATATATATATATATGTATAAAAAAATCGGCCAAAGAGGATTTTTAGAGAAATGAAACCCAATTTGAGTCCAAATATGACTCTTAAGTCTAAGGATTATCCATAATTAATATATATACAAACCCAAACAACACTAAAACGTTTTTTTTTTTTTTTTTTTTTTTTTTTTTTTTTTTTTTTTTTTTTGAGATTATGGTCGATCCAAGAGAGAAAAAGAGGAGCAAAAAATTAGGGTTTGTAATTTGGAAGCAATAATTAAGAATTAAGATAAAATTCTTAAACCCTATGTTCAATTAATTGATTAATTATTGAAATTCATGTAATATTAAATATGATGGATTTATAGTTTATAAAATTCTGTAAATTAATGATGTACAACATGTTAGAATCATTAATTGATAATAGTATGGTGATTGGTTAAGAGAATTGAGTGTAAAACGCATTAGTTTATGCGTTAGGGTTTGGACAGAAAACTAGGGTTGTAAAGATGTGAGTGTATTTAACAGATGGTGAGGGGTTAGGTCACGAATTTTTGGTCTAAATTGAAGTTTAATGAAAGAGCTTTCCAAAAAGTCTGGCCACGATTGATTTCAAGGTCGGGAAGTTAGTCTTTTGATTTTGCTTTGATAAGGTGTCAAAGCTGTTAAACCAGGACAGAATTTGGGTAGAAGTTTGATAGTGATTTGTGGGTGAAAAAGTGATATTAAGGTTAGCCCTTCTGGAAAAGTTGAGTTTCAGGTTATCTTAGACTACCACGAAAAGGATTCGCGATAAAAAGTTACAGAAGTATTTTATTTCAACTAAAACTTTTTGGTGTTCGTTCAGATCCGAATTTGGATAGTTGACAAGTTTGATTTTCTTGTGGGTACTTGTGTGTGTTATTAGACCATGGCCTTCTGGGATTAGCTTGTATGCTTATGAGAGACCATGGTGAATTTTTGGTGTGAGTTGTTGAGCATTAATTGTTATTATTTCATGTGGGCGAATGTACTCTAAAATTCTGAGTTTTCTGATTTTAAAAGTGCAAGGGATTTAGTGAGTATTAGGTATGGTGGGTTAGTTTGGGGTCTAGGAGATCCATGGTGGGTCATATGTATCTTAGACATCCATCATATGTGTATTACATGGGTTATAGCTTTTAGCTTGGCCATGTGTAATGTGGATTTATTTTGTGTTATAGATTGTGACTTGGTTTTGTGGAAGCTGCAAAGTTTGAGGTGAGTTCATAGTCCCATATTTTTACCTTGTTTTAAACTTCGGATGGGAATGATGCTTGTCTTAAATGGTTTGGGTTACTGTGATTATGTGTGTGTCAAAGAGCTTGGACTTATAATGTTATCGTATGTATGCTATATGTGAATGGTTATGTGATGTGAAAATGTTGTGTGATGATGTTGTGTGGTCCAATTGGGATGATGCTTACCCTGTTGCTCATGCATACGACCTAATTGGAGAGTAGTACTCCTACTCACTATTATTCTGTGTGTTCCGATCGGAGGGTATTAATTACCCATTATTTGGAGCGGGGGTCACGTTCCCGCCCGGATATTGTGGATTTGGATCGGTGGGCACGTTCTGCCCGATGGTTGCCTTTCATGTGATGATTGGTTTATGAACATATGTAGCTTGTATGATAACTATAATTATTTGTCCAGCTATGTTTTATAATCACAGTGATTTGGTTGCCTAGTGTGTATGAGTCTTAAACATATGAATCTCACCAACATTATGTTGACGTTTTAAGTATCATTTTCAGGTGAGATTTCTAAGGATAAAATAGAGGGATGTGATTAGACGAGACCCTAGTTGCATTGGAAGTGGTTTATCATCTATGATTGGATTCTATGTAGTGTTTTGGATTATGTTTTGGGGTATTGTTACGACACTTCGTGTTTGTACTTGCTCTATTTTATGCATGTAGTTATTCTCTATATAGACACCATGTGTTGTAATGGTATCCATGAAGTTACACACTTGCGTTTTCACCTTGGCGAGGTGTGACAATTAATATGCTATGAAAACAGTGTATGTACATTGTAGGATACCTTATAACTATATAAGTTATTTGCTTTAAAGATAAATTTTAACTATATTAACTAACTTAGATATATATACAAAAAAAAAAATGATTATTATAAGATGATATTTTCCCTAAAAAATATATTTAACTAAACATTAAAATAAATATGTTGTGTTTTTTTTATACAATAAAGAGCATTGCTAAAATTTTGAAGTTTAGCCATAAAACTAAATTTTATGATTACAACTGTTTTGAGTATGGAAAAATGTAGCTTGCAACAAGTGACAATGATGTGCACTCTCTACAAGTCAGTCTATATATTCTTGGATTTCGTTCCCCTTAAGATCAATTAGTTTACGATATTTCATGATTACATCTGTTTTGAATATGAAAAAATGTAGCTTGCAACAAGTAACAATGATGTGCAGTTTCACGCTGAGACTAATATACATTTTGATATCCTTCAATAACTGCAGGTTCAGAAAAGTTGCAAATATTTTACTATTTTGAATTTGAAGATCAACATTAAAATAAGAACTCGATTCTCATCTGCGGGTGTCAACTATGGCGTTCATTTGGTTTTCAAATTTTGTGGTCCAAAAAAATCTTTGACTAAATCTTTTTGTATGTTAACCTAAAGTATAAAATGGGGAACGAAGCCTTCCGTTCTTATATCTTCTTACATATTCGTGTAACTCATTACATATTTGTTATGGTCTTTTGTTATTCCTTAAACACTACATTGTTCGACACCGACAATTTTATGGCTTCATGAAGCGATGCATTATGTGAATCATATACAAGTATATTATATAATTTTACGTTATTTATACTAAACATTTTAATGTATATAATATCTTTAAAAAAAATCTTGCTTGCTATTAATGTTATAATATTATGTTCATGATTACGTTATTTTCATGATTATGTTATGTTCATCCCTATTGCTATCACTGTTATACTTATTTCAGATAAATAACTATTACAAAGTTTTTGATCCATTTTATGCAATTGGATGTTAGGCACTTCGGCTTACAGGTTGGCACCTACATATTATTTTTATATAACTATTAATTATTGTTATCTACATATATTTTATAGCAAATAAACATTTTTGTTTTTAGATGAGAAAAACTGTAAGGTCTTTGAGATTTCTTATTGCAGTATGCTAATTAAATTTTGGTATAATCAGTAACTCCAAGCTTAACTCCAAGCCTTTTTGCCAACAAAGGGACCCAAAATATTTCATATGCAATTTACCACACTTAAAAGGCATGACTTGCAACAATTCTTACTATTTCTTTTATCTTATAAATAAATTTTAAAAGCTAGCTGCTCATCGGGCGGGCCTTAAACCTAAGATATATGTGTTGATGCATAATCTGGCGCGTACTGATTCAACGACTCTCCTTGGGCCGTTAGTCGTCTTCTCAAGCCCTAAATAGACCTGTCAACAAAGAGAACCCGTTAGGAGTGGACCCGAGGCCGTAGCCCCGGGATCCACCTCCGACGGTCAAGTTAGTATTGGTGCGATATGGCTTATGAAAGTTAGGTTTAGGGTAACCTGTTGTGTTCTGTCGTGAATGGAACCCCAGCCCTATATTTATAAGGCATGGATTAGGGTTTAGGCGTAGAGTGGGCCGCTGTCTGCCGGCCCTGGCCCATGTAGGATCCAGTCCGGACCATACGTCCACAAGCCCCCCAAGTTTAGTATGACATAACGCGTGGCTATGTTATGCTAAACTCAAGTTCTGTTCATGGCCGCGTAGGCCCAATCAACCATGTGTGCGCAACTCGGGTGCGCACATGGGACAGACCACACAGCGCGCATCCTTACCGCGCACACATTTAGGTTGCGCAGTATGGTCTGTCCCATGTGCGCACCCGAGTTGCGCACACATGGTTGATTGGGCCTACGCGGCCATGAACAGAACTTAAGTTTAGCATAACATAGCCACGCACTATGTCATACTAAACTTGGGGGGCTTGTGGACGTATGGTCCGGACTGGACCCTACATGGGCCAGGCCCGGCAGACAGCGGCCCACTCTACGCCTAAACCTTAATCCATGTCCTATAAATATAGGGCTGGGGTTCCATTCACAACGGAATACGACCAAACAGGTTACCCTAAACCTAATTCTCATATATGCTTCGCGCATCAATACTAACTTGATCGTCGGAGGTGGATCCCGGGGCTACGGCCTCGGGTCCACTCCTAACGGGTTCTCTTTGTTGACATGTCTATTTAGGGCTTGAGAAGACGACTAACGGCCCAAGGAGAGTCGTTGAATCAGTCCGCGCCAGATTATGCATCAACAGATTGGCGCCATCCGTGGGACCACGACAAGTTTTGTGCATAATCTGGCGCGGTCAAGTTAGTATTGGTGCGATATGGCGCCATCCGGGGATCCACCTCCGACGGTCAAGTTAGTATTGGTGCGATATGGCTTATGAAAGTTAGGTTTAGGGTAACCTGTTGTGTTCTGTCGTGAATGAAACCCCAGCCCTATATTTATAAGGCATGGATTAGGGTTTAGGCGTAGAGTGGGCCGCTGTCTGCCGGGCCTAGCCCATGTAGGATCCAGTCCGGACCATACGTCCACAATATGTATAAAACCGACCCGGCGATTAAACTTGTAATCCGGTGAACTGATGACTCAAACATGTCAATTAAAAAACTGGTTTTAAAACAATGATTATTTTGAGACGCTAGCAGCAGTTGTGTGTTTTGTAAAAGTATGTTTGGAGAGTAAAAATGTACTGTAGTAAAAAGTTTAGGGATTAAACTAGAAAGTCATATTTAAAAAAGAGTCAGTCACTACAGCAGCACCATACATTAGCCCTAAATAGTCCGATCGGCGGCGGTTTCCGACACATCACCCTCCCTCTCTCTCAGGTTATTATTCTCTTCCTCTCTTATCCGTTTTTTTTACTGTCTGTCACCATTTCATTCCATCTATTAAATTACCTCTGCTGACATTTCCCAATTAAAATTTTATCATTCATTCATTTATTCTAATTAAAATCAAAATTAAAATTAAAATTATCCTATCTCAGTTATTAGCTGGTTTAGCTATACTTGTATTTCCGTTTGTTTATTAGCAGCACTCTGCGTCTAGTTATTGTTTTTATACCTCTATTTCGGTTTGTTTATTAGTAACACTCTGTGTGTAGTTTTTACCTCGAGTTCATATTGTATATCGACTGTTACTAACACGTACTAGTGAGCTAGAAATGTTATGATTTTATTTTATTTTATTTTTATTTTTATTTTTTATTTTTCAAATTTAGATCAAGTATTTTTATCCTTGTTTTGTTTGTTGTCTAATGCCTGCCTGCTTGCCAACTGTTTGTGAAAATGTATCTCGTGTTTTCACCTTTAAAGTCTAAGTTGTTAAGCTTTGTTGTGTATTATATTTATCGAGTAATCACTTAATCAAAGTATAAGTTGCCTTCCGAGATGAATTATTACATTTAGCTATACTTCAATATTGGTTTTTTAATTAGTATCAGACTCTATTTAGCTATCGTTCAAATTATTAAGTTTTTCGTCATTTAGCAGTTCAAATTAGGGCTAATGGTCTAAAAAGGTATTTTACTTGTCACTTTTTTTTTTTTTTTTTTTTTTTTTTTTTTTGAGTTGTATGTGCCATCGTTAGGATCGGACTATTTAGTAACTAATTTTTTTAATTTCGATTATTCTGTGGATCGATTGACGTATTTTTGGTATCTAATCAAGTATTTTTGGGAATTGAATCACATATTTTTGGGATTCAATACACAAAATAATCGAAATTAAAAAAGTAACGATGGTTCATACAACTAAAAAAAGTGACAAGTAAGATACCTTTTCTGATAATAAGCCCTTCAAATTAATTTAAAGTATTACAATCGTCGTAGCTAGTTATTCTAACGCCTGCCAGTTGTTTGTAAAAATGTTTGCTCTCTAATTTGTGGTTGTTTTTTATTAATGAGATTTGTCATGGGCATCAGTTAACCGAAACAGTTTAATATAATTCGAACTTAAGAACCTCCCTATGTAACTCGGGTTTATATATAAATTATTAGGTTTAGCTATACATCTGTTTTTGTATGCCACCACGTGTAGTTACCATTTATTTAACTCAAGTTAGCATATTTGAATATGTGTATCGACTGCGGAATTACTATTGTTGTTTAACCTTTATTGTTGTGATTAAAGGTGTTTAAGACAGAAAGATGGATGCTTATAAGGCGTATAAAGCTGTTGTCCCAATAGCATGGAGTCCAAACCTATACATAACTTTGGTTAGAGGAATTCCGGGAACCCGGAGACTTCATAGGCGCACTTTAGAAGCATTGCGTTTAGGAAAGTGTCATCGAACTGTCATGCGATGGAATACTCCTACTGTTAGAGGAATGCTTCAACAGGTTAACAAATGGTTCATTTGCATTGTGGTAGCTCATATATGTCTATTAGGTAAATTTGTGTAATATATGGTTTTACACAGGTGAAGAGATTGGTAGTAATTGAGACTGAAGAAATGTTTAAGGCGCGTAAAGAAAAGGAAGCACAGCATCGTGCCATTCGTCCGCCTTTGGTTGTAAGCCATTCTCCTGCTCCTGCAAGGGATTCGTCTCAACAAGCTGCCTGATCTATTTATTTCAGTGTAAGTGGCTTTGTTGTTGGATATTAATGTGTGCATCTTGAGATTAGCCTATTTTATTGTATATTCTGGTAAATATTTGGGAAATTTGTGAGCTTACTCAGCTTTATGCAAACATATTTATCTTCATAACTATGAGATACAGTATATGTGGAATGCTCAGCTTTAACATAGTTTATATCATTTGGTTGTATGCGATGGAATACGCATACTCGTAAGATACCCAGATTTGAAGCTATGTTTTTTCTTAACTTGATAATGTTAAATGCAGTGCATTATTTTGCTAGGATTAGTAACAGATCAACACTTACATGCTGTGCGTGCTGTGAAGTTCTGCTGTGATACTATGTTTTATGGTTACTACTCTATATTATGCTACAAAGGGATTCGGAGTTTAACTTAGTTTTTATAGAACAGACAATTTTTAAATGGGCCTTAAAGTTTACAGTGTTTAAAGGGAAACATATGAGGTTTTCCTTGTTTAGGTTACCCGGGGAGAGCGAGTCTTTGAATGAGATGTATGTGGCCTAACCGAGGTATCCCCATGACCGTTTCCGACCCTATTCTTGGCCACCTCAAGTTGTGTACCTAGTGAGGTTTGAACCCTAGACGTCAAGTAGAAAATTTGATTGACATCATAATGGCTACTGTGTCACTCTTCATATATAGACACGTGATCCCAGCCAGAACACGAGTGCAATTTTGTAATGCTATCTATCATTTATGAGTTTGTTGGGTGAAAATGTACAGGCTGAACATTCTTGTTGTGTTAACAATTACCATTTTTGTTTCATCATTTCTGTCTAAACTTGTTTTGTGTTTCTGTGTTTAATCACATGTAGGATTTCTTTTGGGTATCCAAGGCTTTAGAGCTCTGTTGGGAGGGCATTCCAGGTTTCTCTTTTGATAGCAGCATTAGTACTTCGTAGTTGATAAAGGTTGCAGATCATCCAGTTTAGTTGAGGTATGCATAATATGGAGGAAAGTTGCTTGTTTCTTGAAGATACATAGATCTGTAATGTTCTAGCTATCGACCTTCTCATGATCTTTTTAGAATTCACTTTGTGAGTCCAGAAGTGAAGTACTGTGTTTTCTGTTGGCTTATTTATATGAGTAAAACTTAAAATAACATGAGACAGTATCATATTTAATACATTGAAAATGTCACATACATGTTTGTGGTCATGACATATTAGTCCTTCAAAAACAATGAAAGCAAATGGCTGTGTTGGGCAGACATTAGCTGTATTAGTTGAGCGAATGTGGAATCAATGTTATAATATCTGATTTTCTGAAGTTAACAAATGTTCGTCGTCACCGACGTAAAATTCATACATTCTCTTTTAAAACATATCAAATTGATCCATGTTGTATATTAGAGACATCTAAAGCTTATCACTCTAGCAGTTTTATAAATCACGTGTGATCTTTATTAGCGAAAATGTTCAGCTGCACTCCTGAATTCTGCACAGTCCTTTAAACCAGACCATGCAGTGATGCAGCCCAAGAACCCAACAGAAATTGAGCAACCTAATATTGTAGGCATATGCATATCTTTGATAAAGTTAGTGGTGAACTAATAGTAAAAACAGTGATAAGTGGGTGATGCTTTAAATTTAAGAGTTTGACCCTAAAGTATATATATCGCCATATTTGTACAAGTCAATGTTTGCAAACAAAGTGGCAGCTCAGATTCCCTTTTCTGACAAGTAGTTAAATAAACTATAACTAACGTAAAAAAACAAAGAAGGACAGACTAAAAAAATGCTGTCATTGTTATTCAAAACATAATAAGTTCAGTTTGTTAATTTAGTTTGGGCAAGTGTCAAAATGTTATTAGGCCTATACTCTACATTGTAAATACAAATACTGAAATACTTGTTTGACAATGATAAACCACATGCAGATATATGATGTCTGTAATAGATGAGAAATGTTTGGGGACTTTGATATCTGTGGATATAGATAAGAGAAAAATATGGATTAACCTAAATTGGCTATTAATTTAGAAATGAGAACTTTACGCTATGTTTGTGGCTAAAAGTTGGTTCAGTTTGTTTGTCTAAGTTAGCATAATGAATGTTGTAGGAGTATTTGCATTTTAAGGAATGCTACAGGGGAAGAAATTACAAAGAAAGAGAATATATTTATATTTTACATATGCCTATCTTTGACAAAGCATATAGCAATCAACTAAAAAGTAAAATCATACATCTAGCACCAAAATATGAATTTATCTAGAAACAAATACACTAAGCTTCTTCCTTTCGACCAATGTTTGCCTTCTTCACTTCCAAATCATCAACCATTTCAATATGCCAGTTTTCAATCTCTTTATCCTGACTATTATTAGGTCCTCTATAGTTCTGCACTTTGTACTGATGTCTTGATGCTAAAACTAGAAAAGCCAAGAAGTTTATTGATGCCAGAATTGCTAGCAGCCAATAGAAGTTCTCCAATTTGCCTCTGTTTAAGTTGTTTGTAAGCCAGTTTCCATTGGTTGCCATGTCTGTCAATGACACTAATACGCTGCTAAAAAAATACCCCATAGCTAAAGTACTTAGGAATAGGCCTGTGCTCATAGATTTCATTCTTTCGGGTGCTTCTCTAATGAAAAATTCTAGTTGACCCACATAAGCAAAAGCCTCACCCGCACCAACCAAGAAAAATTGAGGGACTAGCCAGAAAGCGGAAATTTCAATCTTTTGATTGTTGTGCATTCCCCTTCTTTTCTTCTCAACAAGAGCAGAAGCAACCATTCCTGCCACTGAGAGGACAAGGCCAATCCCAACTCTTTGTAAACTTCTGAGTCCTTTCGGATCATGGGTGATCTTTCGAGCTATACGAACAACTACCCTTTCGTTAAGAGAGGTAAATAGGAGAATTGATATAAAAAGGAAAACCGAGAAGGAGCCTGCAGGTATGCTAAAGCCCGCAACCTTCCGGTCCATTATGCTAGCTTGCTCAATTGTGAATGTGTTCATTTGAGAGTACACTGTCCAGAAGAGGATACATGTGGACCATATAGGGATGAGACTTATAACCATTTTCACTTCTTCAACTTGTGTTACAGTTGAAACTATCCATGAGTTTCTTCTATTTTCATCTGAAGCTTCATAATCACCTAGCATTGCAGCCTTGTCAAGAGGCCTGTATCACCAATTGTAGAAGAAAATGATAGTCAGTTGGTTTCCATGAAATATTATATAATATTTTGATAGCTAGTATGATTTATTTAGAGAGGTGATTCTGTTCAATGTGTGTATTGGTGAAAATTCTTCTGATTTTAGCGAAGAATATTATATAACTAATCTGTGGTTTTAACAGTCTGAACACAAAAGTAGCATTTCTGAGTTTTACTTGTAGGGATCAGATGCCATGGAGAGATTCTTGAAATTTGAGGAGTCTAGCTGAAAGTTAATTGATCTCTTACTCTCTGGTGCTTCTTAGGGGAATATTTGGTAGTATGTTCTGAAAGTTATTATATGATGGTAAACTATGAGGAATTATATATATAGCTTTGGTAAAGTAGAAATTAGTATTCAAATGTTTGGGGTGTTTGAGAAATTGCGGTAATTTAAAGAGTCATCATATACAATGACCCCCATACCCAGTTCCGGCAGGATTGGGTGTTGTTGTTGTTGTTGATCATATACAATGACCCAAAAGACATTTTATGAGAATATGAAAGCCTTTTTGTCGAACGGGTGTAATTGTCCCTCAAATTAGGTTAAAGCAAGGGGTAATTTTATCTCTCTTTTGATAATCTTATTTGTTTGACCCCAAATTATGAAATTCATAACCTCCCCCAAATAATCAGATAATCTATGGCAAAAAGCATTTACCCAAACATTGAAAACTATTGCAACATGAAGCTGCAATAATCAGATTATCAGTTCCAAACACCCCTTAATTGTTGTTGATGATGACGATGTGGGAATAATTTCTGCTACAAACATGATCAATAACCCTTTCTTGTTTTCCTCAAAATCCTTTGGCGCAACTATGATTTTCTTTTCCTTGTCTTTTATATACAAAAATACATTAGCATCTCTTTTCTTATCTGTTTACTTACCTTAGGCTTGCTTTAGTGCACATGTTTATATATAGAAGTGCATGTGTATTATATACCTGAACTTAGTCGTGTGTGGAACTGTTGAGTTGCTATAGCCATTGAGGTAGTCCGGGTTTGCAGGGTAAGTGAGGTTCCTGTTCTTTATAGCCAGAAAAACCACTCTCCATATGACAGTAAGAGGGCTCCCCTGTGGTTTCTTGAACCGATACAGAGTCGTTCCACAAAGCAGCACAATAACAGCTATAATCATAGTCCCAGCCGAAATCCCATACCCCCATCCTCTTCCCACATTATCTTGTATGTACACCAATACAGTTACTGCAAAAAGAGATCCAAGACTGACACAGAAATAGAACCTGTTGAAAAAGTAAACCATTGCCTTCTCCTCCTTAGGGTTAGAAATGTCAAATTGGTCAGACCCAAATCCCGAAACATTAGACTTTATGCCACCACCACCTAATGCTATGGTGTAAAGAGCCACATATAACATTGCTAGTTGACTTCCATTGGCTTCTATACATTGTTCTTTCCTTGGGTTGTCACAATGAGGAGGCTTCATGCTGGGGATAGTTGTTGCTATTGTCAATAGTGTCACACCCTGTTTCACCAATAAATAGCGGATATATCAAGTTTTGAACCTTTTCTTACTATTATGCAAAAGATGAAGAAAAAAGTCACTACCTAAATGACCCAAAATGTTAGCTATTGTGAGAATAGGAAGAAATGTGTTAAAGCTCCTGTTCTACCTAAATCATACTTTTATTTCTTTTTCCTTTATATAAAATTATACTAAAAGTAGCTGCATCTAAAATATTACCAAAAATGGATTACATGTGTACGAGGAAAGAACAACAAATGTTGTTATGCTTGATTTCTTACCACTGCACATATAGATGCAAAGATAGCAATGGTCAAGTAACGACCAAGTTTAGCATCTGCCAAGAATCCTCCAAATAGGGCTAAAATGTTAAGTGCTCCCATGAAATTTGTCACTGTGTTTGCAGATTTTGATGAGGAAAGATGCAGCTCTCCGACCAGGTATGTCACCAAATTCATTGATATCCCCATAACACATATCCTTTCGGACAACTCGGTTCCTACATAAATACATAGGGCATATAATTGTATTTAAGTATGCATATATACATGTATAGACTGAAATGGTACATTAGTGACATGATAGGTGAAATTTGTTGCTAGTATTTTTGTTACAGTTTGTGGATATAGGTGTAAGTTATACCACCGTATCCAAGTACCTAGTATGAGCCCGGCAGCTAGCCAGCCACCTGTTTTAGAGTTGTCAACAGGATTTCCTCTATAATCCACAGAAACCGCATCATCTTTGTTGCCTTTTGAAACAGCTAAAACCTGGTTAAAAAGCATAGAATCAGAAGATTAATGATATGAAGATGATATATATATACATATAAGAAGCTTGATAATGAGGGGAAGTTGTTTTAGAGAACTATTACCATTTTGAAAGTGTGTGTTGGGAGAAAGATATGTTGATGATATTTACTTAAAATCTCTTTAATATATAGGAAACTCGTAAGGACAAAAGGAGATGAGGAAGGTATAGTAAAAGGAGGTAGGGGAAAAGTATGATAATTGATAAGATTTTATAAATAAATAAAAAAATGTCTCCCAAATCTTTGGGTCTACCACTTGATGCTGTTCTCAGGTGGTTATTCCTTTTCGAAGTTCTCTCATCCACAATAACACCGAGATTTACAAAAATTATCTTGAAATGTGTTAAGTTTTCATGTTAACTTATCTCGTGTATTTAGTGTTTGTGTGTCATTTTTATAACACACGGTCTACACGGGTTTGCTGACTCGGGCTTAGATGAAGTAGTGGTGGTGGTTGAAGTTCATTAACTGGTTGGTTAGATTTGGATTGATTAGTAGTTTGTCCTGTTTATGTATGTGGCTTATGATGAAAATCTTTCTTGTGGCGTTAATGGTCACACCTAATGAGGTGATACATTGCTGGACCCTTTCTACTATACATTGCAAATTTGGATCCAATCTCTGAGTGGGGCCAAGCCAGCCACCAAGATCCCTTTGCACCTCTGTTTTTTTGACAACTTGCAATTTGAACATGTGCCTTTTATGTGAGATTTCTACCCCTTGATGCATCCTTTGTTGATGTGGCAAAATGGACGGAGTCGGCATGGTGGATAATGAGCTAAAACAGGTCGGGTTTAGATAATTACATTATTAAAAATACTCATCTATAATATTAAACACTAGGGATTAGTAACAAGGTTTTATGCTTTTTTCAAAGTGAAATTCTAACCTCCACTTGCCTGATATTCTTTAGGTTGCTCATATTAGTCGTAGAGGCTAATCCATAATTGCTACTAGTATTAGATATGTGTCGTTTTATGGACATTGCGTAAGCCAGTGAATGGTTCATATTGATTGATGTTGTGGGACTGCTTATATTGTAGATCATTTCAGGATTTCACCAATACAACATATATTCTTGTTATCTTAGAGAAATTAGATAAAATATTGTGCCAATGTTTAATGCAAAGTGTGGTCCATAGATAGAAGAATGTTTGGCTTTATTCATGTTTTGGTTTTATCCTTTTCTTTTGGACCATGAGGCTGCAGGAAAAATGTTGCAGTATTTTATATCCCTGACAGTCTGACACCCATAAAAGACCTTGTAAGCATGCATCTAATTTTTTTATGTGTTACTGAATACCTCACAGGACTAAATTAGTTTGTCCCCAATCTGTGAACTGAATACAGATTTTGGTGTTTTACTTTAGAAAAATATATAAAATCTGGATGGGAGTTTGTTTTAAGTTTCCAATAGAAAATTTAGTTGGGTCTGCACCCAAAACCAACCTTTAATAGTTTGTAAGAAAGTTTAAAAACCTTAGTTACACCAAGTACCAACCCGTACTTCATACCGGCTCCATGCTAAATTGCTAATAGCATGGTGAAAGTATTGTCTTTTTACCCTCTGGTGGTGTCCTAGTGACAAATTGTGTCAAGGCTAACACACTCGATTGGTGCGTGGGGTCTTAGGTTCAATAGTTGAAACGCGCTGTATAAACCTTGTGGATCACAAAATATAAAACTGGAAATCAATGTGTTTTATTTGCTAGATGCCGTTTTCTGTAGCATGAAAGAAAAAAGGTCACGTTAGCATGTCGATGGATACTGTATTAGTTTGCTTTTGATTTCTTGGAATATCAGATGTGATAGTTGATTTCGTGTATTGTGATTAGATGTAATAGTTGGTTTCATGTATTGTGATTAGATGTAATAGTTGGTTTCATGTATTGTGATTAGATGGATACAAGACAACTTGTCAATTCTTCTTATCTAGTGCACCGTTTTCCCTTGGTTATCATTTGTGTTGGTTATCTTGTTGTAATCATCTTTTGGTTGATCTACTCTCTACATTATTGACTCTTACCATATGATGAATTCGTGATCTCTAAAGTCATGATTATCAAATAAATACATAACCATTGTGTGGCAAGAGTCACTAAGACAAGAGTCGACACTTAAGGTGATGATTTGCAAATAGTAGCGCACCAATAACCGATTTAGTGTCGAGATGCATCACTATAAAACATTATGAAACAACCAACGATGTTGTATATTTTTGGGTAAAGGGTATTGTTATTCGGAAGGTTTTTTTTTTTTTTTTTTTTTTTTTTTTACATGATCTCTTTTCATGAATAAACATTTTGATTTTCATGATTCAATCTGGATAAACAGTTCATATTTTGATTATTATTATTTTTTTTCAACTCATATAATTCATTTCACATGCTTCATCTTATTTCTGTCTTTCTTTCAATCATTATATTTAGAAGCTCATTCTACTCCCAAAAGAATAATCGCAGATTTAAACAACATAAGCACACTCGTCATCAACTGGTTTTTATCATAGTTAATTACTAGTATATGATTATGCAGTCATATAATATTATATAATCATTATGAAAATCCATGTAGTAAAAAATGATTCTAAAGTCATAACAACATACCCAATTCCACCGGGGTAGGGTATGGGGATTGGATGTCTAAAGTACTACTCAAGATAAAAACATAGCACATCAAAATTGTCGACAACTGAAAGTTACTGATTAATAGATAAAACATGTATGTTAATTACGGATTGATTTTAGTTATTTGTAAAACTCTTTTCGTCAATTCCTGGGTGATTTGCACGCAATTTATTGTGTAATGATTAAAACTTAGTACTAGCTCAACTGTTTACTTTCAGTAGAAATATTACTCTTCAACATGTTTGACCCATTTATATTCATGAAATCAGTTAATTGTTATATTCTTGTTAGATAGACGAATTCATCCGTCGACAAAAGGAAATCTTGCACAGCTTTAGAACGATTTGAATTTGTAACAAGGCAACTGGAAATCGAGTAAATGTTACAGTGTTTAATCGAATAAACAAAAGAACGTCAAACATATCATATCTTTTTCACCCACGATGGTTAAAGCATCAATCTTTGTAGTGCTTTTGGACATTTCAAATATGCTTAGATGTGACCATTGTGCATTCAAGTTGGAATCGAATAAAAAGACTGACGGCATGGAAATAGGTATGAGACAAGTTTGAGTTGATCCTAAAAAACTTGCAAAAATCCTTTTGCGAATGTTTTTGTTCTTGATGAAAAGGACGAGATGTTGCATCGAAACTTAAAAGTGTTGCTCAATTTGTAGATGATAACCATTTGGGGCGATTGCTGCAAATATCACATTTTCTTTATCTAGAAATTCAGGTTTTGACTTGAGACATAACTTACGTTGTTGACTTTTAAGCAAAGATACATACGTTAAACAAATCGAATTAAACAAACGTTTAAAACGTCTCTATAGTATATATAACTATATAAGCAATACGTGATGATAAACAAATAATCGAATTAAAAACTACTCCGTAATAAGAATTGTCCTCGTGGTTTGTCCAAATAAAAGGCGCAAACTGAAATGATTAAAATTGGTTTGAATATCGTCACTTGCCAAACCAAAATGACTAAAATAATTTTATTCAAGTGAAAATTAGAGTGGTTAAAGACTAGGGTATTTTAATCATTTCAGTTCGGTCATGAACGATATCTAATCAAAAGTTTCTTATATACATTTTCGAGGCTCTAAGCAGTAGCTTGCGATTTTGACAAACTGCATAAACGCTTTTTGCAAAAGAAAAAAATTACATTGTTTTTACTGAGGTAAAGAAAGAAACAAATGATTCGTTAATAAACTTGGCTTTTATTCAGACCTCGTTTATAATTACAATGATTCAAATAATTACAACCATAACATATGACCTCAAAGGATATTCTTGATAAGTGAACAAGATTAGATTAAAAAATGCATTTCTAAAGCTTCAAATAAGATGCCTTTACAACCATACACATGGAAACATGATCGACTTATGCAACAATATTTTTTTGGTTTTATGTTACGTGTCCCTTATGATATTGCACGAAGGCCTTGGTATTTGTGTTTATATATTTATATACAATCTTTATTTTGTAAACATCACCTGAAAGCTGTTATAAAACGACTCATAATTCGTGTCTCACTTTAAGTGGTTGTTGTTAAATATAATATTTGCTTTTACGTGTGTTAGAGCTAGGGTGTCATAAAATCCGACCCGACCCGAACCGGTTCGGTCAACTCGGGTCGGGTTAACTCGGGTCAAAAATCATATTCGGGTCAATTAGGTCAACCCGAATTGACCCGAGTTCTAAACAAGGCTGGGTTCGAGTATTTTTTTAGCCTTGACCCGACCCGAACCCAAGTTGACCCGACCCGAATTTTAAACAGGGTCGGGTTCGGGTATGTTTTTTGGAGGCTTGACCCGAGTTGACCCGAACCCGACCGGGTCAACCAGAATGACATCCCTAGTTGCTTGTCGTTTGGGGCCCACTTTCGCCACATCACCTTACATCCTCTTTACAACTAACCCCCTCCTCACCAGCAACTAACCTCAATTTACTCATTTGGGCCCACCACTTACAACTTTATTTTTTTTTATTCATTTCATTTTAATAAACTAAATTCATTTCATTAATAATTAACATTAAAATACAACACAACAAATATTACACACAACTAAAAATAACGTAATGAAAAAAAAATACGATACGAAAAAAAAATACATCAATTTATAACGAGACTAATTATTCGCATTCTTTTGTTGGAATTGTTCCCATTGATGTCGTTGCCAAACATGGTCGATGAGACATCGTTGAAGCTTTGCGTGTGTGCTTTTATCGTGTAGTTCTTTGGATTTCTTCTTTGCACATTACAACGTTCAATCCATGTCTGTTGCATATTTGGGGTCGGAGGAATATTTCGGCAGCTTCAGATATTGCAAATTTTTGATCTTGCAAAATCATGTTATGCATTATAATGCACGAGTACATGATTCTCCGTAGCTTGCCTACAGTAAATGCACGCGCCGGTTGAGCAATAATATGCCAACGTCCTTGGAGGACACCAAAAGCTCTTTCGATATCTTTTCGAGCACTTTCTTGTTTCACTTTTTAGGCGGCGTTTTTTGGGTTGCTTGCAACAGTAAAGGATTTGACAAACGATGCCCACTCTGGATAAATTCCATCAGCTAGATAATACCCATGTTTAAATCTACGACTGTATACTTTAAACGGAACCTCAGGACCAATGTCATCAAGCATGTTGTCAAACAACAAAGAATGATTCAAAACGGTAAGATCGTTATTTGCACCCGCGACACCAAAAAATGCATGCCAAATCCACAAATCCTACGGCGCAACTGCTTCAAGCTTTATACTTGGATACTTTTTATCACCTCTATGAAAGTGGCCTTGCCCTTCTTTAGGACAATTCTTCCATTCCCAGTGCATACAATCGATGCTTCCCAACATTCCCGGTATTTTATGAACCTCGTTATGTGCGTCGTATAAGTTGCGAATGTCATTCTCGTCTGGCATTCATAAAAACTCCCTACAAAACAACTGTATTATGCACATAGTAAAAAAATCTAGACAATCGCGTGCATAATGTTCACCTATTTGTAAATACTCATCTAATGCATTCGGTGATATCCCATAAGCCAATTGGCGTAGGGCACATGTGAATTTCATAATCACACTAAAACTCATTAGGCCCGCATTATTGGGTCGTTGCCGAAAGAAATCAAAATGCGCAGTACGTTTCAATACCTTGGACTATTTCTAAAAATAGTTTACGCCTCATACGAAAACGAGGCCGAAAATACTCCTCCGTATATTTTGGATTCTCAACAAAATAGTCGGCCCTTAGATGTGCTTCAGCAGCTGCACGTTCACAAGGGATGTATCTACGGCGGAACGACGGACCGACTTCTTGATTTTGCAACCCTTGCTCGTTTTCAAACTCTTGGAGAATTAGCTGTAGCTCCTCTAACTCTCCAAAGTCACTAACATCGGAATAAGATGAGTCGCTCATGGTTTTTGCTTTTATATATTTAAGTGTTTTGAAATAAAAGTTGTGTATATTTGATTGAAATGTGTAAAATATGTGTAGTATTTACAGGGGTAAAGTGTTAGTTTTTTAGGGAAAAAAATATTAATGTTTAAAAAATAAACGTTATATAACGTTTATATGCTGACACACTGAAATAAAGAGAGGAACCAACCCTCGTTGTGCAGACGAGTAGAGGTTGTTTGGCGAGCTTCAACGAGGGGGAGGGGTGCAGCAACAAGGACGACGAGCTTCAACGAAGGTTCAGTGTGGAACGACGAGAAGGAAGAACGGGCTGAACCTTGTGCTCTTATATAGTCCCGCATTTTTTTAGTTTTCCCAATCACTTTTTTTTATAAGCATAATAACTAACAAGGTTTGAATTTTAAACATCTTTTGTTTATTTTACTACAATTCAAATTTAAATACTCGTCAATTCATATTTTTTTTTTGGAACGGTTCTTTCGGAGAAATTCTTGACCAATTCGAAACCCGATGGGGGGAAAACCTTCAACTTAAGCCGCCCGAAGGCACGCCACTTAATTTGAAGTAAACCCTGCCTTCTCCAGATTCGAACCCTAGTGGGTTGAAACCTTCATTGAAGGACTTTGAAAGCCTAATATCAACAGACCATGTGGTCAAAGAGGACTTCCCGGATGGTCACCCATCCGATACTACTCTCTTTGTGGCACACTTAACAAGTTAAGTGTTTACCACTAGACCATGCTAAAACCTAATCCGAATTTGTCCTACAAAAATAAATTAAATATTAAAATTTTGTTTTTTATTGTATTTTTTTTCTTCATAATGCTATTAATATAATAACGTTAATATAAAAAGTTTACGGTAAATTTGTTGTTTTACTAAGTTTTAAGGTGTTAAAACAAGTATTTAAAGGTTTAAAAGATAGAGTGTTATTTTACGAAACTTAAATAGTCTTTTTAACTTCTTGAAAATCTACAATTCATTTACATTAGATTTCAAGTTGTGAAATGTAACTTTCAGAACCTTGTGAAATTAAAAGAACATGAAAAGAGTGACAAAAAATAAGTTTGTCGAAAATATATCAAAGTGTTAATCCATTGAAAATATTTAAATGCCCCGTAATTATGATGTAATTTTTTCCTTTAATGATTAACAGTTTAAAAGAAAGAGAGAATTAATTTTCTAGAAAGGAAGTGAATATAACTTTGTTATTTATTACTAGTTATAATGCCTGCGTACGCACGTTTTGTTTGTTTTTTTTTTTTTTTAATTTTTGAATGATATATTTTTATTTATTAAAAAATAAATAATTTAATCTTTGTTTTATTTGATTTCTGATTTTTAATTATATTTGTTTATTATTAAAGATAACAATTTAAAAAGTTTAATCGTATGGTTAGTTGCATTTTATCTATATTTTTTTGTATTTATTTTCTACTTGTGTAATATATCAACAAAACGAATTTATAAAATTTTAAATTACAAAATAATAATCAAAATATTACCTAATAAGGAAATAAATTTTTTTTTGAAATGCGAAAGTCTCGCTTGAGGTTTTGTTTTATTATATAAAAGATTAAAAATGAGTTACTAGTATTTATCATTTAATATAATTTTTGGTATATAAAAGATCTTTATGCTTAAAAAAAAAAAAAAAAAAAAAAAAAAAAAAAAAATCTAGCAAAAGTTATGGTCTTTGAGGGTCTAATATTTAAATATTTAAAAGTTTAGTATGTAACTTTTGCTTTCATCATACTAACAGGATCTAACAAATATATAAAATTATTTACCTTTTTGTTAAAAAGTTGTTTATGTTCAATGGTTCACTTTCTTCCTAAAAAATATTGAAGATGCAACAATAGATCTTTTATCTCTAAATCATAAAAGCACTATGAATATTGTAAAGTTTGAAAATCATTTAAGATAATTTATCTCGGAGTTGGTCGACATCAATTATAAATAACAAATAACCACAATAGTTTTACAGATCTATATACCACGAATCACATATATATCAGACAAGATCTGACCCCGTAATTTTTTATAGACCACTCACACATCAATAAACCAAATGCGTTTTGATAGCATTTTTTTTTTTTTTAGTTTTATTGGGACTTCATATAACAACTTTTAAAAAAAACTTCAGTGTTTGTAATAAGTGTAGTTAGTTTTTATATAATATCAGTGCATACATCACATGATATTTTTTTAGAACTTTAGTTTACAACTTTTCATCATAATTAAATTTATCAAAAAGTTCAAATATTTAGTCATAAATTTGATTTAGACATCGAATAAATTATTCCAAGTAAAATATTTAATATGAATAAAGAAACTTGAGTTGAAATTAAAGTGGAAAACAATTATAAAGAGCTTTCAAAATATCAATTTTACGTGTACATCGCAACAAAAATTTGTGAATAATTAGAAATAGAATTGATAACGTATAGTCTATATTTGGGTCACGAATCCAAATAATATACACTACTAGCGCCTAAGTCCACCACAAGTGGGCTGCCATGACAATGGTTTGGGCCGCAATATCATTAGCTTGGGCCCACGAGGCCCAAAGCCCAACTAAACCCACCGGGTACGCGATAAGGATTATCTATTTATGGAATAGATATCCTTTCCCCGGATAAGCACTACGAGTGCGAGGAGTAAGGAGCAAGAAACCCACGCGGTTTCAGCCCCTATATAAGGAATGATATATTCTCATTCAAAGGTACGATACAAACCCTAACTCTCTACGAGAACCTTAAATCGATTACTTACTCTCACGCCGGAGTCTAATCGGGGGAGACAATCCCTCGATAAGCCTAACGGTGTTGTTTATTTTCCTAGTGCGCAGGTAACAAGTACTAAGAAGCGAATTGGTACGAGAGCAAGAGCCAATAACCAGGAACGCCCAACTTTTGTATCAACAAGTGACGCCATCCGTGAGACCCTACTAAGAACTAGAATGACAAAGCATAAGAATTCAAGCCAGCGGACTCCGCAGTCAGAAAAACGTGACCATCAGAGGAAGAATCAACAAGATCCGACCTCCAGACAAGTTGCTGGGACAACCAGCACACCTGGTTACCAAGAGGCGGGGACAACCCAACCTCTTCCAGCGGTAGAACTACCTATAAGGACTACCCAAGTCACCCCAGTGGTCCTAAGCGTTGAGGAACTCCAGCGTACCCTCTTCACCACTCCTCATCAAACTGTACCCGCAGTGAACAACACTGTGCCGCCAGGCGCGCCTAACCGAGATAGGGTGCCTAATACTGAGGCAGAAATTCTTGCAACAATTGAGGACGCACCCGATCTAACTTTGGGAAACTTTGTATCCCAAAATTATGAAACCCTAACCGCCCTCATGCAAGAAGAAGCAAGAAAAAGGGCAAGTACGAGCCTACAAGCTCGACTCAATTTTGGTCCTGAACGCGAACCATCACCACTGCGCCACCCACGAGGAAGACGCGCAGAACGTACCAATATCCATGATAGGTTGGGTACGATATCTGATTCACAATACTCAGAAGACAGCGAGAGGCGTACTAATGTTCACTCCAGACTTGGCAGTCGGGGAGTACACGATCGATTAGGGCCTCAACATTCGCCAAGCCAAGGATCTTCCAAACCTGGGAGTAGGAGGATTCAAGACAGATTGGGGAGAAGAAGATCCCCAAGCAGAGATCCCTCAAGCTCTTCTTCTGAGAACAGCCGGCGCAAGCGCCGAAAAAGAGAGTACTTTTCTTCCAGTGACTCCTCGGACAACGAGGATAAAGAAACAGGACACTGGAAGACAAGAGGAAGACGTCGCGAGGAAGAGAATGAAGATATGTCTCTCCCATGGCGTCGCCAGAAAGTTGATGCGTTTACGCGGCGCATCAGCGATTACTCAGATCGCAAACGCAGGCGCATGCCCACTAACGTGAAAACATATGATGGAACAGGTGACCCCGATGATCACCTAAAAGTTTTCGAATCAGCCGCTACTATCGAAAACTGGCCACAGCCTGTGTGGTGCCACATGTTTAACTCCACGTTAGTAGGAAATGCGCGCACATGGTTTAGCAAACTCCCACGTAGGAGCATCGGTGGGTTTGAGGAATTACGGAAAGCATTCCGCCTCAACTTCACCCAGCGAAAGAAGTGCGCTAAAAACCCTGTGGAGCTAGCGAGAGTAAAACAGCGTCAAGGGGAATCAACCAGCTCTTTTATGGAACGTTTCAAGGATGAGTGCATACAAGTCAAAGCATGTCCTGAAATCCTAAAAATTTCAGGGTTCATGAATGGGATCAATAACCCAGAACTCATCCGGAAGCTGAACGACAAAGTTCCACAGACTTTTGATGAGCTAACAAAGCGCACTAGATCCTTTATACAAGGAGAAGCAGCTGCTGCGGATAGCAAAAAGGGTTATTCAAACTATAGGCAGCAAGAGCAGCCGCGGAGACAATCCAATGATCAGAATAACAACCGCAGCAGGAATTACCGCAGTGGAAGAGACAATGACAAATATACCCCTCTTACAAAAACTCCGAGGGAAATATTTGTAACAGAAGGTGCGAACTTCCCAAAACCACCACCAATCCACACTTCAGAGGAAAAGCGCATAGGGAGCGGATACTGCGAGTACCATGGCCAAAAAGGCCATACAACTAACGAGTGCGTCCAACTAAAACAACTAATTGAAAAGCTCGTAAGAGAAGGCAGGATGGACCACCTCGTAAAAAACATCAAAGAGGGAAAAGATAAACAGAGAGACGGGGGTAAGAAAGAACCCCCCAAGGAAAAAGCTGATACTATATACATGATACAATCATGGCAACGCAAGATAAAGCAAAAAGTCAGCCAAAAATTCTCTCCAGAAAAAGAGATATCCTTCCATACTATAGCTGCGGACAACACAGTCGTGGAGCCTCTAACTATTGAAATACATACAGGAGGACATGATATCCACCGCATGTACATTGACGGAGGAGCATCCGCAGATATCCTGTATGACCACTGTTTCAAAAGACTGCGACCTGAAATCCAAAGTCAATTGATACCAGCAACAACGTCATTAACAGGATTCACTGGAGAAAAGATCTGGCCCATGGGGCAGTTACGCTTGTTGGTGGTCGTAGGAGATGAACAACACTCAACCGCAACATGGATAAACTTCATGGTAATAAAATCCCCTTCACCATACAATGGTATCATAGGGAGGCCGGGAATATCATCCATGCGCGCTGTACCATCCACAGCGCACGGAATGCTTAAGTTTCCAGTGGAAGGAGGAGTTGTCACTCTCTATAACACAACAATACCACCAAGAGAATGCATTGCGGTAACAACTGAAGCAGAGACTATTCCAGAACAACACACGGAAAAAATGCCAAATATAAAAGTCGCTATTCATCCAGATTACCCGGAACAACAAGTTTTGATTGGGGGATCTTTATCTGACAAAGGTAAAGCAGTTGTATGCGCACTCTTGCAAAAGAACCTAGACATCTTTGCATGGGAACCAAAACATATGACGGGAGTACCGCGCTCTATCACAGAACATAAGCTGCAAATCCGACAAGGATATCCTCCAATACGACAAAAGAAGCGCGGCCAGGCCCCAGATCGTGCAAAGGCTATTCTGGAAGAAGTACATAAGCTCGTAGACGCAGGCATCATGTGCGAAGTATACTACCATGACTGGCTTTCTAACCCAGTTATGGTAAAGAAGAGCGATGACAGTTGGAGGATGTGCGTGGACTTCACGGACCTCAACAAAGCATGTCCACAGGACTGCTATCCACTGTCAGAGATAGACTGGAAAGTTGAATAATGAAGGCTGTTATTGATCTCTGTTAGGTCACCATTTAGTAAACACAAGCATAATAATGATAGAAATGAGATGAGAAAAGAGATTGGGTGATTATATGATAAAGAGAAATGTAAGTGCAAGAGTTTCCTTAAGAAATCAAAATAACCAACCAAGTTTACAAGTGACCTAAAGGTTCTATTTATAGGGAAGGAGCTAGGGCAACACTCCCTCTCCTCCCTTTCTTCAAATCGTGTGGGCTTAAAGCCCATGGACCTTTTGTCTAAAGTCTAGTAAACTTGTAATATTACATAAGTGTAAATAAATAATAGTTAAGCAACCTAGCATTATTACAAATGACCGAGACTTGATAAAATAGTGAAAACTATGATCCCAACAATCTCCCCCTAAGGGTCGGTCATCACGGTTGCTTGACGTCTTCATATTTGTCGTTGACTTGTGACATGTAACACTCTAGACGTCTTCAAAAATGATTAGAATGATAATGGATGTACTTTGCCCTTTGTATTTGTTCTTTGGTGATGATGTAGTGATTGTATCATGAAGTAGTCTGCCATTCGTCACTCCTGCGTCTGTAGTGGTTGAACGCCATTCCAACATACTCATACATCTTTGGACTTAGACTTTCACGTACAAGAAGTTCCTTTTCATGCATTGAGATCTTTGTCTTTATACTTTGTAGATTCTTCTTTATTGAAGTAGAATCATTCTTTGAACTTTGTGGTGTTAAGATCTTTGGGGGAGCTTTCTTTCACTTCAAGATGTATGTATGAGCATGTTGGAATCTACCATCATGGAAGTGAGGTACCTGCGAGTAAACAGTTAGCAATAAAACAACCGGTACTTACGGATAAGGAATTAGAGTTCATCAACAGCATATTGTGAAGACTCCCTCTAGTCCTTATCCTGGCCGTTCCCATATCAGATACTCCCGAAGGAGCTTACGAGACCTACTAAGTAGCTCAATGACTGGGTGAGTCGCTGGGGATCACTCCACGACTGTAGACCGCTATGGAACTACCGCAAACACTAAGCGTAACCCTTGTGAGGTTACCGAAGTGACCTGCTGTCAGGGCTGTTAGATGTTGACCCTGGCAGGATTTCCATTCAATCATTGAGAAATACTTACGTAATCCTCTCATAAACGTTCTCGGCAGATTGCTAAGATCTGCGAAGGACTCGATAATTTACACCTGATGCCCATTGATGTAGAACACCAGTTGTAGAAATACTAAGTGTTCCTAAGAGATCTTTGATGTATCTCAAGGCTCTAGACTCTATAAGTGCACACCTAGGTTTCCTATGCGGAGACTGAGGAGGAGTCTCCTGCTTCAATATCAACCGCCTCTAAGAGATAGGTCGATAGGTTACGCGGGTTCCCCGTGAGAATGAAACAAGCTCTTTTAAGAGAACTTGAGTGGTTAAGAAGGTTTACTGCATTGCGTCACTGGGTCCATGACGACTTAATCTTCAATACCGGTGTTGTCTTTTGCAACAACCAGTAGCATATGTATTGAACCCGGTGTCTGCCCTAAGGTTGAACATATGGAGGGCTATTTCTTTTCACCCTTTTCTTTACTTTTCTTTTTAATGCTTCAACTCCTTCTTTCCCTTTCATTATTTTCTCCTGTTTCGTATCATACCTAAGGACTTCTAATTCTAACTATTGGAGATGTCCTTGGGTAGATCCCTCCGGCTCTAGCGGATCATAGGACGGATATTCCTATCTTAATCACCTTATAACTCCGACAGTAGCCAAGAAACCTTTGATTGAAAATCTCTCAAAGTGTTTTTGTTAATCAAATATTTTGTTTAACACTTTGAGAGTTTTGTGAACACTTTTGAAGGGCTCCCCCTGCACATGTGCTCATAAGTGTTTAATAAGTTTGCACATGCGGGAGGAGCAAGCACTTTTGAATTGATCCACTTTCTGTGAACAAGACCGATTCGAGACATGCTTACATCACTAGTTAAACTAGCTTGAAGTTATTACCCGGCCTGATCAAGTTCACAGAAAGTTTCTCAAGACGGTACATTTCTACTAAGACTAATCCTTTTCGAGACACGCTTACGTGGTTAGTTAAAGAGATGTATTGTCAGCTTTTAGGTGACAACTAGCTCTAATAACTAACTTGATGTTATTACCCGTCGAGGATAAGTCCTTTCGATATTACTAACTTTTATTGTCTCGTCAATTCCTGGGTCAATACTGAGTCTAGCTCACACATGATACAACTTTTAAGCTTTGACTTCGTATATTTTAATCACTTTTTCATTTTCTCCCCCTCAAAAATAGCATATAGAATGATGTTTTTGACAAACTTTTAGATTAAAATATGCCTTTTGAGTCTTACGGGGAGATTCACTAAGAACTTTTGATTTTAGAGCAAAGTATTTTGTTTTTGACAAGTGCTCCCCTTCAACAAGTGATTAGGTCTTATTGAGGTGAAATACTTGTCCTTTTGAGCAGAATTATGAAAAATCAGAAACATTTGATTAATTCTACTCAAAAGTAAGAAGCCTTCGCTCCTTATATGAGGATTGAGGCACTGAAGCGTACCTCAGGGTCCTTTCTTTACAAGTTCGGGTTGTGCACTGTAATGCGTACACAAGCCATTATGAAAAATGAGTCAATCAAATGAAATAACCAAATGTACCAAGTTAATCTGCGTCAGGAAGTGGAGCATCAAAGTCAGTGAACTTGGGTTCTGGTCTTTCGAAGAGTCTGATGGGAAACGATGGTCTAACACCGATATAGCTTTCCAGTCGTCTGATCTGTTCCCGTCGAAATAACCTTTCTTCAATCTTAAAGACAAAGTTACGAACTTGTCTTCTTGTGCTGGATTTCCATCTAGGTTGTTCCCCCTTTGCTATCTTTCGGCGATCATCATTCAACCTTTTGACAAGCCCATCACGAACAAATTTGAGTGTGACATCACAAAATTTATGTACCTCATCGAACCTCGTGAAACTTTGTAGCTTTTTGCTGTTGATGTAGGTGAAACCAAAAGGTTCTTGGTTGAGAGTAAACTGTGGTGTTTGATAGATACCATCAAAGTAGAATTGCGGCTTTGTCAAATTGATCTTCTGTTGGTAACTTTCCACTCCAAGCTGAAGATCTTCCACTCTTTCTTGAACAATCAATCGTCGGATGTAAATAAGTAGTGATGCCATGAAGTTGTACTGTACATCTCTGTCAAATCCACGCATTCTTCGTTGAACCTTTTCGAGATACATGTCTTCTATGTCATTGAGATTAAGGTCAGGAAAGTCTACTTCGGAGAATTTGTACTTCTTTTCATCTTGTCGTTTAACAACAATTTCACGCATGAATATGTAGTTAAACCGTTTCGACTGTTGAATCTCCAAGATAGCGATGATCTTAGATTTCTGCTTCACATTTTCCAATGATTTCTCTCCTAATCTGCTGGTATAACCTAGACGACGACGTTCTGGCCAGTGTTGAATTCCATGTAGTGCATCTCTGTCGTAAGCTACGATGGAGTTGCTGAAAATACGAGTGGTTTCTTCAATGGCAGGAATTTCGTATCTTGCGGCAGGTACTGAGATTGTGAGTGAGGAAGCATATTTCTTCTTGGATGTCTCCTGAGTGAGCTGGATGTTACGAAGATCTTTGTTGAAGAAGAAGCTGTAAGGTATCTTAGGTTTGTCTGGAAATCCTTTCAAAGGTAATGGTTTGGTCCAGTCAGTGAAGTAAGGTTTTTCATGATTCTTGGAACTGAGATCGATATTCACTTCTGGATTTAGCCAGTCAAAGTCGGCAGACATTGCACTAGCTATATTCTGCATATGATACTCGTATTCGACTTTGTTTCCAGATCTTTTCTTGAGGAATTCTTGTGCATCCCTATTGATTCTTCTGAGCTCTGCCTTTGTGAGTTTGTTGATATGAAGATCCTTTATAATGACTTGGGTAAACTGTAGAGTGTTACCAGGAAGGGGTTCTTCTTCTTCGAGAGGAGGTTGAGCTTGGACCATTTCTGTCAGCCAATCATTCTGAGGAGTGTCATCATTGTCGAGCCATGAATGACATCTTTTCTTCTTTGATTTCTTGGTCTTAGATGTAGCATCTTTGTCTTTAGCCTTGGATGGTGACGATGGTCCAGCATGAGAATCAGGAATAGGTGGAGCACGGTAATCGGTGTCAGGTTGACCCTGGTAGTCATCTGTAGGTTCCATGAATGTTTCCTCTTCTTCAGTTTGACCTTGACCAGTAGCTGAGGGTTGTTGTTGATTTCCAGGAGTGGTGGAGTCCTTTTGTGGTTGTAGAGAGGATGAAGGACCTGTTCCAGACTTAGGTTTCTTGCCTTTAGAGTTTGGGTCAGGATCGTCATCTTTTCTTGTCCTTTTCCGGGTTCCAGCTGCATCTTTGCATGACTCCTTGGATATGTAAGCCACCATAGCATCATAAAGTGCTTTTTCTTCAGCAGTCTGTGTGGTTTTGGAGGCAATGTTGTCGAAGAGTTTGGAAAGCATGTCATTGAAGGACAATTCAGGGACGGTTGGAGCCACAGTAGAAGGTTTTGCTATGTGAAGCGTGAATGGTGTAGTTGACAACATTTTTCTCGTAACACTTCTGATTCTGTGATCCAAGTTGTCATTGATTGGTTCAAGAAGGTTTGCTACTTCAGGAGTGATCATATCAACCAGATTTTCAGTGAGAAAATCATGTGTTGCAGTTCTGATAAATCCTGTGTAATCAGAGTTCAAGAACTTGTCGATCAGCTGCTTTGACTCCTGGAAGTCCTCAACTTGTTTGGTAAGACTGGTAACCATGTCGGTGAGTTTGTTGACTTGCTCCTGAAGATCAACTGGTTGTTTCGGTTCATTGATTGAATGTTGTTTTGATGCGGTTTCTGAAGGTGTGGGAGATGAGTGCTCAGGTGATGATTCGGACGATGACTCGTTGTGAGAGTTTGAAGAAGAAGCAGGAGGAGTCGGATCCTTTGGTGGAGAGTCTTGAGGAGGTGGAGGTTGTGCTGAGGAAGTCTGCTGAGAAGATGACTTAAGAAATATGTTGGTGTCGAACGCGTTCTTCTCTTCGTTTTCTTTTCTACGACGTTCATTTGCTTCCTCTGCTTCTCGTGCAAGAAACTCTGGAGTAATGAGGTATTCCTGTTCCTGATCCGTAGCTATGTTCTCTTGTCCGCCAACATTCTCCTCTATATTAGCAGTCTCTGTCATGTTGACATCTCCTGTTTTGTCTGTATCTTTAACGGTGTCATCAGGCTGTGGAGCTGATTCTGACGTTGTGGACACAGTGGGAGGAATCATGCTGCTTGTAGCTCCTACATGTTCCGACTGATCGATAGGTGGTGGTGTTGGAGGTTGGGACATAAGTCGGCTTTCAAGAGTTGCTTTCCTTTGTTCTTTCCGAAGTCGCTTTTCTTCAGCTCGAGTGTCGACAACTATACTTTTCAGTTTTCGTTTATCGACCAAAGGTTCATCGATTGGTTCGTCTTCATTATCATCATTAGGCTCATTAATAGTGACTCCTTTTCTTTTCCTTGTGTCTTCTTCATAAGTTTCAAGACTTTGTTGTATGGCAATCTCAGTTGCAGGGAATCTTTCTTCAGGTGCTCTTACTCTCAGTTCATAACCTGGTTCTTCTTCTTTAGATTCCGTGTCGAACTCGGATTCGGTGTCAGAAGGTGGAGGTGTAGGTTCATCATGAAGAGTGTATTCAGGAGTTACCTTCTTCATTGGCTTGGTAGCAGGTTTGGGTTTGGATGTAGGTTTAGGTTTGGTGGAAGTCTTGGGTTTTGACTTAGGAGCAGCCTTAGATCTAGTATGAGGTGAGCCAGTGGTGCTTGTAATACTCCCAGACTTTACACCTCCTTTGCTACGAGTCTGAATGGTAGCTTCTTCCTGTACCCCTTTGTAAGCATTATCATACAGCTTGTAGTTCAGACTTTTCTTGATTTTATCATCAAGAAGGTATTCGGGAAGCCTCATTCCTTTAATCTTGGTTGAGGAAGTGGTCGTTTTGATGAATGAGGTGGTGAAGTCGTCCTCGAAGAGGTGCTTCGGCTCATTAGGATCAGTCATCCTCTTGATGAATTCTGGAGTGTCTTTGCAGAGATGTTCTATGAGAAGCTTGGTGAATCTTGTGAATGGTATCATAGTCTTCACACGTTCGGTTTGAATACTGTGGACTATATCATTCATGATAGGAACTGCAAAGTCAATAGGAGTCAGAGTCACCATTCCCCAGAATGTTTGCAAATGTTCGAGCCTAGGATGTTCATGACCACTCTTTCTTCCTGATATTGATCTTACAACCAACAGACAGAATGTTCTCCAAGGCTGAGGGATATTCTTGGCATTGAATCGGGAAAGCTTGATTAGCGGTACGTCATCATCAACCTCATATCCTAACTCAATGAAGAAATCAAGAAGATCCAGTTCAGGTAGTATAGGAGCAAATTCGTTGTCAGTTTGGGGCAGGAGATGAGCTGTACGAAGAACATCGTGATCTACAGTGTAGTCTTGACGATCCAATGTAACAGTGAAAGACTCATCATCCAAGTTAGCCTTAGCAGTAAGCCAGAACTGATGAAGGTAGAACAGAGGAACTGAAGTAGAACAGATGAGCAGATGTTTGCATGGATGTGCAAGTAGAATATCTTTCACAATCATGCACGAGTTCTCTGTAATTTTTAGTTTGTCGAAATCAACTCGCGGATTGTTGTTGCCAATCGTGACATTGTAGTTTTCGGGAGTGATGTCATCCATGGTGAGTAATGGAAGAGCTTGTTCAGTGACATTCTCGTTGTGTTCAGCCATGTTAATCTGAAAAATATAGTCATAAACCAAACATCCAAATTTGTTACGTGTTAGCACAGTTTTGAGTTTGGTTATAGATCTCTACTTAAGACAATTAAGCACGAATGTTTCAGTTTGTTATGTGTGAAGTGTCATATAATGCATACTTGAAGAATCATTGATCATTTAGAATCACGAAATCAATTATACAATGCAATGTCTCACATATAAGCACAATTGATATACACAATTCATTGTTACATCACATTACACAACAACAATGAATCACAACAAAGTTACATGTATACAAAATGACAAGGCCTAAATGAGATTTCGAAAAAATATAAAACACTTTTATCGCAAACCTGTATTGAGAAAAAATTTCGAAAAATGTTACTAAGAATTTTATCGAGAAAATTATTTTATCGAGAAAATCCTTATAAGTAAGATTTTTCGAGATCATTCCTTATACAAGATTTGCGAAAGTTTTTATGTTTTTGAAAAAATCAATTCTCGATAAAACTTTTTGCAAACATGCTTTAACCTAGTGATTTCGAAATCTATGTTCAAAGAGTAGTTTCGAAAAATAATAATTTCGAAAAAAAACTGATTTTGAACAAAATTATCGAAATTATGAGTTATCATAATCTCGAAAAGTTTCTCAGAGATTGCGAAAAAAACTTGAGTTTTCGAAAAAATTCTTATACAAGAATCATTCGAATTTGAAGTCAAACGTACGTTTCTTTTGCGAATATCTTATCCAATGATTCAGGCCTGTCACAGAGATTGATAAACACCAATTAGATATAACTAATATGCTCTTAATCTAAGATCTCGATAATTCTCAAGAAGAAGTTCTCGATATTAATTCAAATTTGAGACTAATGAGCATGAATGGTTCTAGCATATCACAAACATATGTAAGAGACACGTTATAACAGCATACAACACATTTTGACTCAGTTAGATCGAATATAACTGTGATCGAGGCATACTAGCTTATCGAGAACCAAGCATCAATGGTGTAGATCAACAAAAATATATCTAACATGTATACAAGTGACCATAGAAGCATATCCCACCAATAAAACAAAGCAAGCAAACACAGAATCAAACAAACTCAAATCGAACCAAACCCTAGATTTCTCAATCGTGATAAACATGAAGGAATGCATGAGAAAATGATGAGGATATGTTAGAAACAAGTTTTTTAACAAAACCCTATCAAGAATCAAACTCCTAAACATGATTATAGCAAATTTCGAAATCGCAAACCCTAGTTTTCGAAATCAATTTTTCATGAGATTAAACCGTTGGATTTTCAATTAAACGAGATCCTATGATTGAAATACCCAAGTGATTACTTAGGAACTTACAGATTGATGATCACAAGCGTGGATTATTCGTTTGAATTGGGACCGTAGGTTTCAGAAGGGGTTTTAGGGGTTTTGGATATTGTGATGTTGGGAAAAGAACAGTTTGTTTGTTTTGTAATTATAAAACTTTTGAATTTTTGTCTCTTTTGGTCCCTTAAACTTATGATATACTAACTTGAGTCCTAAAGTTAAATGGCAAACATGTGCAACATAAAGATATTCTCCTAACCGCTTATGTCAATGAGATTTTAATCGAGATGAGACGAGACAATGAACTTAGTACTTCCACATTTTCCGAGGAACCGTATCATAAAGAAAAATATGCAAGTATATCAATTGGAGAAAAAAATGTGAGGCATTTTGAGCTTATCTCCCCCTCAACATTTGTAAGAAATGACACAATGTTGAAGAGAAGTGATATACTTGCATTTATTTTATTTATTTTTTATTTTTTTTATTTATTTATTTTTTTAATAGAAAAAATGAAAAATCTTTTTGTGTTTTGATTGGTTTATGTTTAAGAAAAATATTAACAAGGATAGTTTTGATGTTTGACGATCAGTTGTGTTTTAAAAACTTTTCCAGATCCTCTGGAGTCAAACATCGCATACCAATTTGGTGAACTAGACTAGCAAACCTTGATGGTGCTAAAGATTTGGTAAGTAAGTCCGCCAATTGATACTCAGTTCCAACAAAATAAAGTTCAACGGTACCCTTTTCCACATGCTCTTTGATGAAGTGATATCGGAGATCGATGTGTTTGGATTTGCAATGATGTACTGTGTTGCAGGAGATAGCAATTGCACTCTTGGAATCACAGTAGATAGGAATCTTGTTGAATAGGTAGCCATAATGCTTAAGTTGTGATCTCATCCAGATGACTTGAGCACAACAAGCGGACATGGCTACATATTCAGATTCTGTTGACGATAGTGATGTGCAGTCCTGCTTCTTTGATTGCCATGACACAAGTTTGTCTCCGAGAAATTGTAATCCACCAGATGTACTTTTGCGTGTGTCTAAACATCCTGCATGGTCAGCATCTGAAAAAGCAATTAGTTCAAAACCAGAATCTTTCAGATACCAGATTCCCAAGTTAATGGTTCCCTTTATGTATCGAAGGATTCTTTTGACCTCACTGAGGTGTTTTTCAGTTGGTTTGGACTGATAACGAGAGCACATGTAGACAGCAAATACTATATCAGGTCTACTAGCTGTGAGATACATGAGGGACCCAATCATACTGCGGTATTTGGTAGGGTCAACTGGAGTCCCATGTAAGTCAGCATCTAGTTTTGTGGTATAGCCCATTGGTGTATTGTAAGTATCACTGGTCATCATTCCATGTTTCTTTAATATTTCAAGAGCGTATTTTGACTGATTTATAAAAATTCCACGGGGTGATTGATGAACTTGTAGTCCTAGAAAGAACGAAAGTTCACCCATCATGGACATTTCAAAATTATCTTTCATTAATTTTGCAAAATCATTAGAGTAACTTCTTTTTGTTGAAGCAAAAATGATGTCATCGACATATATTTGAACAACAAGTAAGTCCTCCCCGTAGGTTTTTGTAAATAGTGTTGGATCCACCGATCCTTTAGAAAATTTATTGGCTAGTAAGAAAGTGGACAATTTGTCATACCACGCCCGTGGGGCTTGCTTCAGTCCGTAGAGTGCCTTTTTGAGTCGGTAAACGTGATTAGGACGCTCAGGATCAACGAAGCCGTCAGGTTGGCTCACATACACTTCTTCACGGAGTTCTCCATTAAGAAATGCGGTTTTCACATCCATTTGGTAAACAACCATGTTCCTGTGTGCAGCATAGGCCAAAAAGATCCGAACAGCTTCATGTCTAGCCACTGGAGCAAAGGATTCATCAAAATCAAGTCCTTCCAGTTGAGAGTATCATTTCGCTACCAGGCGTGATTTGTTACGTATGACAGTTCCTTCAGCATCAAGCTTATTCTTCCAAATCCATTTTAACCCGATGACAAAGACTCCGTCAGGTCTTTCAATTAATTCCCAGACTTCTAATCTTATGAATTGCTGAAATTCCTCTTGCATAGATTCAATCCAGTTGTCATAAGTCATTGCTTCTTTAATGTTCTTAGGTTCTTCGTGACAAACTGTGAGTGCATAGATACAAGTTTCTCCATCCGTGTGAAGTCGTTGTCTTGTCATAACAGGTGCATCTGGATGGCCAATAATATGAACTAGTGGATGGTCTCGAGTCCATTTGTGTGTTGAAGGGTGCAATTGATAAGTATCTCGCATGTTAGCAGGATCCAAATTGCGTGTTGACGACTCAGCTATATCAGGAACTGTAGGAGCCGGTGCAAACGGGTTAAAGAACGCATCAGGATCATGCTCTGCGGGTTGTGGAACTGATTGTGGTGTGGGATCTTCAGCTGAATGGTGGGGAGAAACAGTTTGTTCTACTGTAGATGGTGATGCAATTGGAGGACCGTTTCTCTCAACACTTGTGGTAGTTTGTTGAGGTGAGTCTGGTACTGGAATGTTTTCAGGTTGAGCAGCGGAATTAGGTGAGTCCTCAGTAGAACGGTAGACAATTGTATCATCAAATAGTGGAGCAAACAAAGTTTCCAATTCTTTGCGGTTGAGTGGCAATAGTTCAGCCGAAGATGCCGGAGAGTTAAGACGGTTGAATTCGGGTCCTAAGCTGTGTTGCTCAGAAGCCATTTATGTGAGTTCATCAAAATTAGCGTGAATAGTTTCTTGAATTTCTCTTGTACGACGATTCCATATCCGAAAACCTTTGGAATTTTCACAGTATCCAACGAACACTCCGATGTCAGCCTTTGCTTTAAGTTTCCCTAAATCATCACGATCATTTTTCGGATAACAAAGTGCTCCAAATACATGAAAGTAGTCGATGTTAGGTTTCCTTTTGTGAACAATTTGATAAGGTGTTTTGCGATGGCGTTTTGTGATCATGCAACGGTTTTGGGTATAACATGCAGTTGAAACAGCTTCCGCCCATAAGTAATCAGGTAATTGAGCATTAATCAACATAGTTCTAGTAGCTTCCACTAACGTCCTGTTGCGTCTTTCAACAACTCCATTCTGTTCTGGGCTTCTTGGAATAGATGTTTGATGTTCAATTCCCACTTTCTCGAAGTATGACCGAAGTGTCTGATTCTTAAATTCAGTTCCATTGTCAGTTCTGACGATTCGTACCGTGTTGCGAAGCTGAACTTGAATTTTAGTGAGAAAGGTGATGATCATTGAAGGAGCTTGATCTTTACTTCGTAGAAAATAAACCCAAGTCCATCTGGAATAATCATCCACAATTACAAGAATGTAGCGTTTACCGTTGATACTTTGAACACGCATTGGTCCACACAAATCCATATGAAGCAGTTGTAGAACATGATTCGTACTATGCTCAGGTTTATTTGGAAAATGAGCACAAGTACTTTTTCCTTGTTCACAGGCTGGACATAAGTGATCTTTGGTAAAGCGGAATCTTGGAAATCCATCAACAAGCTTATAACGAGCAAGGTCAGTCATTGTTTTGAAATTCAAGTGCGAAAGACGTTTGTGCCATAACCAAGATTTAGTTGATTATGCTTTGGAGAGAAGACATATCGGAGATGTTGCAATCATATCTGACATTGATATTGTATAAAGATTGGAGCCACGTGAGCCAGACATTAGATCGTTTCCTTGTAAGTCACGAACAAAGCAAGTTTTCTCACGAAATGCAACTTCGAGATCCCCATCGCAGAATTGACCAACAGAGAAAAGGTTGTGTCCAAGGCCTTCCACATAATATACACGACTGATTTCAATGTTCCCGCTGATATAGTCACCATATCCCATGATTAGAGCGTAATGATCATTCCCGAATCTGACAGTACCAATAAACTTTGACACAAAGTTGTGTAACAGTTTGAGATTGCCTGTCATATGTCGGGTGCATCCGCTATCAACAATCCAGAGAACGATCTGTACCACCTGCATCACAAGAAGAAGACACAGATGGAACAGAAGTAAGGGTGGAACCCAAAGACAGTGCGGGTTCCTGTTGGTTAGTAACACATGTATTCAACAATTTAGGAATCCATTTAAAGTTTGGTTTGTATTGTAACCAACGTTGCCAGTTCCAACTAGTTTTTGCTTTCTTAATGTTAAATGCACTAGTAGTTGGCTCATTCCTAGATTTGTTCTCGGCACCTATGGGGGTAACTTTAATTTCATTAGAAACCGTAGAAGACGGCTTTCCTAAGTTAGACTTAGAGGCAGTAGTGGGCCTAAAAGGAATGCGTGTCCTACGTTTCTTATGACGATTGAGAAGAGAATTAGCTAAACATTTTGTATGATCACCAGATGATACGCTTTTACGACAAAACACACAAGATGCATTAAAATTCAAAACATTCAAAGGTTCATCATTCGTTACATTTAGATTTTGATTACAATTTGCCAGATTAGAATCTAAATCGGATGCAACATGAGTGTTATTCAAATTCCTAAGTTGATCTTCTACTTCTTGAGCTTTTAGTTGTCCTCTCTTACGTTGCAAGATCCTATTCTTCTTTTTACTTTTTCGCTTGGGTCTGCTAACGCTATTAGTGGAGACTAGTCCTGTAGAAGTGGAGTTATCAACATTAGTGTTTTGAATGACATTTTCTTCAGCAGTTTTGTTTAATTGATACATTCCTGGTGCTATCACCGTGGTGTCAACCATTTTTCCTTTTTGAAGTAGCTTAACTTTCTCTTTTAAATCAATGATGATGTGATTTTTATCCTGAATTTCAGACTCAAGTAAACCATTGCAATATTTGATGTCATCGCGGTTTTGTTGCCATTCGGCATTTTCAATTTTTAAATCCGCAATTTCTTTCTCGTATTTGAGACAAAGACTTTTGAAAGACTCATTGGTTTTGCAAAGCTGACAAGAGTTTGAAATATTTTGACTTTGAAGTTTCAATTCCCTTTCAAGACTTTGAGCTTGACACCATTCAATCCGTTGTTTGAGTTGACAAATTTCATTTGAAAGTTGTTTTGTCACATCATCATTCTTAATTCTCAGCTTTTCATTCTCATTTTTCAGTGTCTCAATTTCCACATTCAACAAGTTATTATCAACACAAAGATCATCCATAAGCATAGAAGTACCAGATTTATATTGATCATTCATGATAACAGACAAAATATCAGCATTGAGAACTTGTTCCAAGAGTCGATCAGCATCATTTTTTAAAACTCTATTTCTTTGCTTTTGAACCAAAATGTCATTTTCAGTTGCGTTGAAAACGTTTATCATATTTTTTACCTCTTTTTGAAGTTCCTGATCCCAACGTGTAGCACAGAGACGGAGGTGTTTGACAATTGGCTTCATTTGTTTTTGAAAAATATCCCTCTTTTCTCGCTCGTAAGCGGATTGAAAAGTTTCAATTTTTATTTCAGAATTACGTTCAATTGTTTCCTCCAAAATTTCAATGTCTTCCATAAAAGTTTTGAAGTAATTTAGGACACGACAAGTTTTTGGTAATGGTGTAAGTTCACCGGGTGATGGTAAAGGACCATTTATTTGTGCTACAGTTTGGACAGGGGCCCTATTGGAGGATGAAACATATGACTCTTCGACAAACCATGATTTCTCAGGTAAGTCCTTTTAAGTAACAAAAGATTTAGAAAGAGGTGGAGCTTTTGAGTAGTCATATGGTGTCCAATATTGAACATAACTCATTTTTGATCGACTCTCGTCTTCAAGTTCTTCTTCTTCCTCAGTATCAAAAACAACAACACGCACAATTGTATTATCAAACATGTGATCAATACTGTAAATCTTAGGATTTTTGTTAAATGCTGTGTGAAGAAACATTGATTTGAAATCGCAAAGTGCAAATCCTTTATCGGGTCTCGATTTTAAAGCAAATTTCTGAATTGTTGTGACAGAGTTCCCGTGTTTGTAAACAATGTGACGAAATTCTTTGAGTTGTTTTTCAAGATCAACAATATCACCGAGTAAGTCATCTATATACTTCCTTTTCCGTATTTTATGTTCACAAAACTCCTTTTTGCAATTTGACAATTCTGTTTCTGTTTTTGAAAGAGCTGTTTGAAGATGTTCAGCTTGCATTTTCAATTCACACTTTTCACTTTCGAGTTTTGAAATCAACTTTCCGTTTGACTCAATTAAATCTTGCATTTTACGTTGAAGATCTTGTTCTTTGTTGTAAGAATCTTGAAAAGCTTTTTCAAAACTTTTTGCATTTTTAATCTTGTCTTCCTGATTTGAAAGTTGAATTTTATAACATTCAATATCTCTTGCAAGTGACTCATTTTGTTCTTTTAAAACTTTATTTTTCTCGTTGCATTTTATGATTTGCAATTGTTGAGCATCCAGTTGTTTAGATAACAATATGAGGTCAGGGTCTGGATCAAATGATGGTTCATGTTGTTCTAAATGATCATGTTTATCATTCTCAATAGGATCATCAAATGAGACAACTGTGTCATCATCAAATATGACAACTGTGCTTATTTGTTCATCTGTTTGAGAGGATGAAGATGATTTAGATGGAACAACTTGCGCCATATCTGATTCAGAAGCAGAGGGTGAGGCTATTTCATGTATTAAGCATGCTTTTTGGTCATGTACCTGAGACAAGCCGTCAGTGTCATACACTGGACCTGAATCATTAAGCTGAAGTTCCTGCATGTTGGCCATAAGCATCACAGCTGCATTAGCTTCCAGATCTTCCATGTCATCATCATTGTGCACATTTGCCATGAAGTTGTTATCTTGTTCAGGGAAATGTCCATCTTTTTCATCTTGAAGAGCCATGAGTAATGCCTGCTTGTGAAACTTACTACCCCGAGTTCTTGGTTTGGGACATGCTGTCGCTATATGACCTTGTTCATTACAGTTATAGCACCACACTGCATTCTCTGAGTTGGAGTTTCTTGTTGCAACTGGTTCAGACCTTTGCTGAGAAGATCCTGAGTTGTTGCTGAACCCTCCATTGTTACTAAACCTCTGACCATTCCCATAATTTCCTGAAGAGCTTCCTGAGCCAGATCGACCATAGTTACGATTCTGAATTTCCACTCTTCCATCATTGACAACAGCTTGATTCCTTGTGTTAGAAGATGAACGTTGACGGTTGTTTGTTTTGTTGGAGAATTTGCTAAAAGCACGAGCAATAAGAGCAAGTCCCTTATTCAATGTGTTAAAGTCATCATCGTCATCGTCATTGGAGTTGGAGTAGTACACAGCATCATTGTTGTTTAACAGAACAAGTTGAGTAGAGGCATTCTGTGGAGATGAATCATAAGGGACCATTTGGTTCGAGGTGGAAGATTGTGGATAACTGAAGTAGTTTTGCTCTTGAACATATGCATGATTTGACATTGGTGGTGGAGCATAGGGAGATTGAGCTACGAGAGCCAAAGAATTTGGTGTTGGTGTGGGTGTGTATCCTCCTCGTAGAGCTCGATCTTTTTCCACTTCAGGTTCATGGTGTTTCAGAAAATCATACAACAAACCATATGGAGCATCATGAAGATTCTTCGTTTGACGAACAAATGTCACATATTTATGCCAATCAGGGCCAAGACTACCAACAAATTTGGAGTTCACAGCGATCCTTGGTACTGTGATTTTGTGACGTTCCAGATCATTGACCACATTTGTGAAACGATGATAGTAGGATTCAAGTGACTCTCCTGGTTCAATTGTGATGTCAGTGTATTCCATGTAGAGTTTGGATTCCATATCATCTTTGTTCAGTTGAGTGCCTTCCATAAGGAGATGAACGTGTTCCCACATAGCTTTGGCTGTTTTCTGAGCATCGACACTTCGATAGATTGGATTAGGTATACCTTGAAGTATATAAGCCATTGCATACTCATCAGCTTCACGATGTAGTTTCTGTTCTTCAGTAAGTGCAGATTCTGGAAGGGGTCTATCACCAGGAGGACGTGGAGGATCAGCATGTGGATCACCAGCTTCAAATCTTGTTGGCCACTCAAATGGTCCTTCAAGTATCACTTGCTTCAAGAATTTCCCATGAGGTTTCTTTAATTCAAGAAATCGTAAGAATCGACTTGACCATTGAACATAGTTCCCAGGTGTTAGCATTGGAGGTGTTTCAAGTGATCCTGCCTCATGTCGGGATTGTTGAGTTGTAATAACTTCACACATTCTGTCAAACCAGTGAGGTTGTTTGGAGGAAAACTGAGTGTTTTGTTGTGGCACTTGATATGGTTGTTGTTGATGAATGATCTGATGTTGTTGCATCATTAGGTAATGATGTAGTGGATTATACGTATGTTTTTGAACGTGTGATTGTGAAGGTTGTTGATACAGTTGCTGTTGATGTTGCTGAGTATGAGGGAAATAGTGATTAGGTGGTTGAGACATCTTAGAACACTTGTGTAGAAATGGATCTTGTAGAAGGTATAGGTTTAGCCAAATCTCGAAAAACTTTTGCTCAACTTCGGATTGCGAAATAAGTCTTCAACTGTGATTGCGAAAAATAGTGATTGCGAAAAAAACAGTGATTGCGAAACTTCTGATAGGGATTACGAAAATTTCAGGTTCTCGAAATTAAGTGATTTCGATACTTTTAGAAAGTTTTCGCAAAACAAGGAGGTTTTCGAAACTTAAGAAATTTTTGAGAAACTGTGATTGCGAAACTTATACAAGTTTGCGAAATAAGTGTGATTTCGAAAAAACTGATGTTTTCGAAATTGTACAATTTCAAAACTTTTACCAAAAGTCGAAGTTTTTACTTTCTTATACAAGAAAGAAAATACTGAGTCCACAATAACGAAGTCGAAGTAGAGCACTTTGAGTAGATCTAGAAATAGGGACAATTTAAGTTCTCGATAACCTTGGCGAGTAGTGTTTTCAAAGAAAGCTAACCTAAAACGTGTTTTTTCTTAAAGATTCTTGTACTTTTAGGTATAAAATGAAGATTTCTTGAAGAAAGTTGAAAACTTGATAAACTTTATAAGAAACACAAATGTTTTCGAAAACAAGTACAAGAAACCCAAGTCGAATTTTGTGATAAAAGTTTTGAACTTTTTGATTGTTTTGATTTGTAGAACAAGTTTGTAAGCAAAGATGTGCTAAAAACCAAGGAACAAGCAAGAAAGTGCAAAAAATTTAACAAAAAATTCGATTGAAAAGAGAAAAAAAAACGTTTAAGATTAAAACTTCAATGAAAAAACTATAACTACACCTTCTTCCGACGAATGATACCACTTGTTAGGTCACCATTTAGTAAACACAAGCATAATAATGATAGAAATGAGATGAGAAAAGAGATTGGGTGATTATATGATAAAGAGAAATGTAAGTGCAAGAGTTTCCTTAAGAAATCAAAATAACCAACCAAGTTTACAAGTGACCTAAAGGTTCTATTTATAGGGAAGGAGCTAGGGCAACACTCCCTCTCCTCCCTTTCTTCAAATCGTGTGGACTTAAAGCCCATGGACCTTTTGTCTAAAGTCTAGTAAACTTGTAATATTACATAAGTGTAAATAAATAATAGTTAAGCAACCTAGCATTATTACAAATGACCGAGACTTGATAAAATAGTGAAAACTATGATCCCAACAATCTCCCTTCACCGCGCACTCTCAAAGAAGTCCAGTCATTAAATGGAAAGCTAGCAGGGCTAAACCGTTTCTTATCTAAGTCAGCAGACAAATCTCTTCCTCTCTTTAAAACACTCACGAAGTGTACTAAAAAGGGAGACTTTCGCTGGACCAAAGAAGCGGAGGAAGCTTTCCAACAACTTAAAAACCATCTGGCATCTCTTCCCAAACTTGTCGCACCGCGACCAGGGGAAGAACTAATCATGTACTTATCGGCAACCCATGGAGCAGTCAGCGCAGTACTATTGACAGATAGGAACTCCGTCCAGACACCCATATACTTTGTAAGCAAAGCCCTAAAGAAAACAGAGACTAACTACAGCGCTATGGAAAAGTTGGTCTTAGCTCTAGTATTCGCAGCCAAAAGGCTGCGCAGATACTTTCAAGCGCACCCAATAGCTGTAATCACTGATCAGCCAATCAAACAAGTTATCTCTAAGCCTGACGCATCAGGACGCTTACAAAAGTGGAGTGTACTGCTAAGTGAGTATAACATCTCATACAGACCGCGCACTGCAATCAAAGGATAAATCTTAGCCGATTTTATCGTGGAGAAGCCAGACAGCGACAACCCGACATCCGCAACTAAAACAGATTTACAGGAACCCTGGATTCTGTTCACAAATGGGTCCTCATGTGTAGATGGATCAGGTGCAGGCCTTATTTTTACAAATCCAGAAGGTATGGAATTCACCTATGCGCTACGCTTTGAATTCACAGCCACAAACAATGAGGCAAAATACGAAGCCCTACTAGCCAGACTACGTATCGCAATCCAAATGGGTGTACGCAACCTAGAAGCAAACGTAGATTCGCGACTAGTCGCTAACCACGTGCTAGGTGAATATGAAGCCAAGGATGAACACATGATCCAATACCTGGAAAAGACAAAATCCTTGATCAAAAACTTTGATAGGTTCACAATAAAACAGGTGCCTAGAGGAGATAACAGGAAGGCGGACGCACTCAGCAAGATCGCATCCACAAGCTTCGCACACCTCTCAAAACAGGTATTGGTAGAGACCCTAAAAAACAAGTCAATCTTGGAAATGGAGATATCCACAGTGATAGAAGAACAAGATCCTACATGGATGACACCTATCATTGAATTCATTAGCAAGGGAACCCTGCCCCAAGATCATAAGGACGCTCGAAGAATACGGCGCACAGCGCAATGATTTGAACTACGAGACAACGTACTCTATCGACGTTCTTTCTTACAGCCATGGCTCAGATGTGTTGGACCTCTTCAAGCAGACTACGTACTCCGAGAAATTCATGCTGGATCATGTAGTATGCACTCAGGGCCACGATCCGTAGTGGCAAGCGCTCTAAGGTCAGGGTATTATTGGCCAACAATGCATTGCGACGCATGCGATCTGATAAGAAAATGCAGCAATTGCCAAGTACATAGGCCAATTCCGCGCCGACCACAACAAGAGCTAACACAAATTACCTCACCATGGCCATTTTACAAATGGGGTATTGACATTGCAGGACCTTTCCCTGTAGCAGCGGGAGGAGTAAAGTTCCTCATCGTAGCCATAGACTACTTTACGAAGTGGATCGAAGCAAAGGCGGTAGTGAACATCACAGGAAACCAAGTCAAACGCTTTGTATGGGATAACATTGTCTGTCGCTTCGGACTACCGGATGCGATCATATCAGACAACGGAAAACAATTCTGTGATAACCCATTCAAAGATTGGTGCGCACAATTGAACATCACACAACACTTTGCTTCAGTAAAACACCCACAAACCAATGGCCTAGTTGAGCGCGCAAACCGCAGTCTAGGTGAAGGAATAAAAGCGCGCCTTGACAGACACAAAGGAAGGTGGGTGGATGAGCTCTCGCATGTCTTGTGGGCGCATCGCACAACAATCAAAACCAGTACTGGCGACACGCCATTTTCCCTATTCTACGGAACAGAAGCCGTCATACCAGCTGAGATAGGAATGCCAACTATACGTACCGCAGAGGTCAACGTCACAACAAACGACGAGGAATGGCGCATAGACTTAGATGTACTGGAAGAAAGACGCGAACGCGCAGCTATACGCGAAGCAAAGGCTAAGGCAAAAATGAAGAAGTATTATGATGCAAAGGTCAAACACACTTCATTCAGACCAGGAGACTTTGTTTATCGCGCCAACGATGCGAGCCACGCAGAAGACACAGGCAAGCTCGACCCTAAATGGGAAGGACCTTACGAGGTCACAGACGCGCTCGGCAACGGCGCATACAGACTGCGCGATATGGAAGGTCACGACCTAACGCGCACCTGGAACATCTGCAATCTTAAAAGATGTTACCTTTAGGCTACGGCCCTCACACAGACACCCTCGCATCCTACGTGATGCCCAATAAGTGTTTGTTTTTTCTTTCCTAGGAACTGTATTTTTATTTTCTTTAAAAACTTGCAAGTATCAATAAAATGTTATGGTTTTTAGCTAACTCCATAGCGTATTTTACTTTATTGCGTACATACTAATATATGTCAATATTGTTATCTTATATTGCCTACATGGCGTGCATGCACCACTTAAAGACCCACGCAGGCATAAAGGATGAGTTAACCTACTAATTCACTCGTTGAGTAAGAGGGTTGCAAACCCATCAACATTGGATCACGTATCCTTGCTAAGCGCCTTACTCTTGAGATGTCGAGGTAAGTTTCGCGTGCGCACCCCACGACGGATGCGCACATACTAAGTACACTGTACAAGCTTAGCAACATAACGAGCCAAGACACTTGGTCAAATAATAAAACTTCGCAAACAATGCAAGTATAATTTTTAAAGTCACGCACTTAACGAGCCAAGACACTTGGTCAAATAATAAAAACTTCGCAAACAATGCAAGTGTAATTTTTAAAGTCACGCACTTAACGAACCAAGACACTTGGTCAAATCTTCGCAAACAATGCAAGTATAATTCTTCAAAGTCACGCACTTAAAACACTTGGTTAAATAAGTTGGTAAAACAACGCAAGTATATTTAAGTCACGAACTTAAACAAAAAAGTATCTTATTCCACATTTATTAATAAAAATTACAAGGAAAGATACATAAATATACAAAAAGCCTACACGCTAGGGCAATGTTCGGGGTCATCTTCATGAGCAGCAGAACTCCCTGCTCCTACGCCGCATAATATGGCCTTATCCTTGACCCCTTTCTTCATCGCAGCCCTCTCCGCATGCTTTTCCAACGCTTCTTGAAGAGGGACTTCCCTCTCAAGTAAGTAGGGGTTCAGAGCATCACGCGGCTGCGCAAAGATGGGAACCTGCAACTGCGAAACATCAGGCTTCAAATAGAAATCTGATAGCGACTCTGCACCCTCCGCCGTATGCCGCGCCAGAGTCAACCCTTGCATTATCACAGAAATTGGGTGGTCCTGGTTACGCTCCACTTGGGCAATATGAGGAAACTCCAAATGCTTCAGATCTTCCAAGGCTTCAACCAGATCACCATATGCATTGGGGTTATAACCAGGTACCTCCATAGCAGGAACGGGTATTACCTTCTTCTCACAGAGCTCCTCTATGGCCTGCGCCCTACCGCACTCACACGCGCACTGGACAACCCTCCCAAAAGCCCCAGTAACTTCTTGGGATTCCAATGTGGTCATAACAGCCAGACGCAGCCCATGACTAATTAGCCACCTGAAGAGACAGCATAAAAACTTCATACGGCAACCACAAAGATAAGACAAAATTAACAAAAGTGGAAAGAAGCATTACCTGCGTTCCGCAACAGAAGAGACTAAGTGAGGATATAGCTCCTCGTCAAACTCTATATTCATCCTGCACAGCTTCTCCTCTTGCAGTTGGTGCGCAGTCATGAACCGTTGACGCAGCGCCTCAACCTGGGCAAGATGCTCTGCCTTGTATCGGTCCATGAGGCCAACAGCCCACTCGCAAGTGGCTTTACGCTCGTTATGAGCTGTGCGCTCAGTCTGCAAATCAGCCCACAAGGACAACTTCTCATTACGCACCCTCTGGCTGCTAACTTCTAAAGCCTCGAGATCCGCCCGAGCACTCGCCAGCTCTGCCCTAAGACTGGCAATCTCTTCATCTTTCTGGATAGCGCGGCTACTTTCGCCAGAGTAGCTAGCCTTCACACGCGCCGCTAAGGCAACTTGATAGTCAGCGGCACGTCTCAGCTCATCCATAAGAGTATCCATAGGAGCATCTCCAATGGTCCCTAAACTCACCTCCTCACGCCTTTGCTCACTAGCGGGCGCAAAAACAGGCTTTGGAGGCGACTTCTCCACAAAGACAGTAGCATCTTCAGAAGCATCAACACTATAAGAACAACAAGTTCGGCGGTTATATAAAACTAAATGGAATAACTTGTACACAGAAAGTTACAGAAGACACTTACAAATGCAGAGGAGACTCAGTCGCATTTTTTCCAGCATTTGAATGTAATACACCCTCTTCGTCAGACTCTTCCTTCGAAAGTGATGTCGCTGTACCGCTCACATGGCGCTTCCTTCCAGAAAAGGACGCGCCACCATCCCCAGACATGGGTTCCTTGCGCTTCTCACCTCTACTACCACCCTCGGGAGCATCTACAACCTTTGTGATCTCCACGCTATCGGAAGACTCAGGTATAGACTTCTCAGCATCAGGCTGCGCATCCTGGGCCTGTACATTACGTCCCGCGACATTGATGGGAGCCACATCTAGAACAAGAGGAGGAGTCTCGCCTGAACCCTCCTCCAAATTAAGCTCCATCACATGTCCGGCAGTAGCCTGGAGAATGGGCGCTTCACCTGCCCTCAGTGGACGTTGCCCAACCTTCACCACTTTTGGCTCGGCTAGACGCACCACGCCGAATAGATCCATCTCTGCGCAACAGTGGCATCAAAATAAATGATGGTTAGTTAAAACACACAGAACAAAAAAGGGAATACTTACGAAGTAAGAGAGGAAGACAGATGAGCACCCACCCTGATTATTCACATCCAAAAACATGGGCATCTCGTCGTCAAACCCGAAATAATTGCGGCTAATGCCGACGCATATTAACAAAGCTTCGGGATACGAATTTATGGGGATACGGTTGGCATCTATGGTATACGCATCGCCCGTATTATACATCTCAGGTGGTGGGCACTCATCCTTTGGCAAACTGCCGTGGGTATAAAAATCCAAATCCCATGGAAAAACCTTTTGGTCTACCCAAAAGAATTTTTCCCTCCAGCCCCTGAGCAAGTCCACACCCATAGTATAACATTGCAACTTCCCATGACGCTTCGCAAAGGAAACCCACCCATTTGACCACGTCGTATGATAAAATGCGCGGAACAAATTTACAGTGGGATTAATCGCTAACAAGCGACAGTTAACCTCGAAGTTGGTTATCTTACCCGCACCTATACAGTGCAACTGCGAGATGTGTATACTGTAGTAGCACAGTACCTCGCACAGGAACATCGAAAGGGGCACACGCTGGTTCGCCCATTCAAAAAAACGCGTATACACACCTACCTTCCCTTCGGGGAAGTCGGCTATTGATACGCCTTCATCCGGAACAACCGGATGCACCCCGTACGGGATATAGTAATCAGATTCGAAATGACGAAGTTCATCATATTCCATATTGGAAGAAAAATCTGAAAGTTGTCTAATCATACTTAAAAGCTATTTGCGTACGCGCCTAATACCTTTGAAAATAAGTATTTTTTCCGATCGGAAAGAAAAAAAAATGAAGAATTTTGGAAGATTTTTCACTGTACCGTACCAAGTGAAAATGACAAGGGCTTAAATAGTCTTTAACGCACCACAGATGATCGACACGTGGATCCCACTTACGAAACGTGTGGCCAGGAAACGAAAAGGTACAACACTTTTTCCCGAATCTCTAAGCACATGTGGATACCACCTCCACTTTTCGAGGTATTGTTTAAAGATATTTCGGACTAGATATGTAGTCCCGAGCAAAAGGGCGGGAAGCGTTTTATCTTTCCCGCCACGCTTACCGCTTGATCCATTAGTCTAATATCCGCAGCTACGCGCTGCGCACACTAGACTGGGGGGACATGATGACGTATAGTCTATATTTGGGCCACGAATCCAAATAATATACACTACTAGCGCCTAAGTCCACCACAAGTGGGCTGCCATGACAATGGTTTGGGCCGCAGTATCATTAGCTTGGGCCCACGAGGCCCAAAGCCCAACTAAACCCACCGGGTACACGATAAGGATTATCTATTCATGGAATAGATATCCTTTCCTCGGATAAGCACTACGAGTGCGAGGAGTAAGGAGCAAGAAACCCACGCGGTTTCAGCCCCTATATAAGGAATGATATATTCTCATTCAAAGGTACGATATAAACCCTAACTCTCTACGAGAACCTTAAATCGATTACTTACTCTCACGCCGGAGTCTAATCGGGGGAGACAATCCCTCGATAAGCCTAACGGTGTTGTTTATTTTCTTAGTGCGCAGGTAACAAGTACTAAGAAGCGAATTGGTACGAGAGCAAGATCCAATAACCAGGAACGCCCAACTTTTGTATCAACAAGAATAAAGGAAAAAGAAACCCACTATAATTAAAATCTCAAATTAATTGATTTAGTGGGTGATGCAACACTTCTTCTTAGGCTTGTAGCAGTGGATAAGATGTTTTCGGTCAAGCTTGGTTGACAACCGATTTGCAAATCGGTTGAGGCCTTTGTGGGGAAAAGTTTGAATATCAGTCGTTGGCCTACAAATGTGACAATCGATTGTTTTTACGACCCATATTGACAAACACAAAACTCCAATTTACAAGTATAAAAAATGGACTGTTTGTAAAAACTTTAATGCTATTCACAATTTGACCGTTTGTAAATGACCGTTTCTATATATATAAAAAAAATAAAATAAAAAAAAAAACTTTTTTTAAAAAAAACTTTACCACTTTTCATACTATAAATACCAACATCAAACCCACTTTCAAACACACAATTTCAAACACAATTCAACCAAATTCTCATCAATATTCACCATGTCGTCTTACGAGTTTTTGTTTGGTTCTTCGTCTTCCGACGACGATGATGAAGTTATGAGTGAGTTTACGGAGTTTGTTTGGAATGCTAATCAAGCATACCAGCCAAAAGTTTCAAGAAGGTACATACATAGGGATCATGTTGCTGCTCATAATCGTTTAGTGACGGCATACTTCTCCGAAACCCCGTAGCTCGACGAAAGAACATTCTGTCGGCGTTTCCGAATGAGCCGAGAACTGTTCACACAAATTGTTCGAGAGGTAACCATTTATTCTACTTATTTTCAACAAACTAATGATTGTAGGGGCTTACCTAGTATTAGCCCATTGGTCAAGTGTACTGCGGCCATTCGTCAATTGGGATACGCGGCCGTTCCTGATTCTCTTGACGAGAATCTGGTAGTGGCCGCAACAAGAGCCCGTGAATGTCTCCGTAAGTTTTGCAATGTTATCATGGAGTTATATGGTGCTGAGTATTTGCGAAAGCTCACGTATTCTGACCTTGAAAGATTATATGCTCATCACGAGCATAAGCATGGGTTTCCTGGGATGATGGGAAGCATTGATTGTACAAGCTGGGAGTGAGAGAATTGCCCAAATGGTTTGAGAGGTTAATATGGTAGGGGTGATCATGGGCCACATCCATTCATTTTATTGGAAGCGGTCGCCTCCCAAGATTTATTGATTTGGCATGCGTTCTTTGGTGTCTCCGGTGCGAATGTATCATATTACATAATATGATCATTCAACACAAGCAAGGGGCGATATGTCCTACATGGTTTGAAATGAGGTCCACCAACCACACGATCCCTTAATGACCTTTGAAGAATCTTTAGTGGTTACTCAGGAGCTAAAGAACTCACTAACTCATCTAAACTTAAAATCTGATTTGGTTGAACACATTTGGAGAAATCGTAGAAACCATCAGCTCAATCCAGAAAATGAAGACAAAGATGAGGACGATGAAGAATTTATGTGATCTTTTTAATGTTATTTCAATAATTTACGTAAATGTCATTTAATGTTTAATGATCTTTTTAATTTGATTTGGTATTGTAATGTTTTTTTATTTTTAATGAATTTTAAATTTGTTTTTTAAAATGTTTGAATTTAAAAAAAAATATGGGTCACTACTGTGGCACTTGGGTTGTGTCTGGTTGTTGGAGAGAGAAAGTTGACGTGACAACCGGAAAGATGATGCAATATGGGTCACCTCCATGGTCGCCATAAGTTTACATGCATTCATCTTATACATCAACGCCAACTAAGCTTTTTTTTCATCTCACTCTCTCTCACGTTTCACATGACATGGTCACCTTACCCTCACCTTTCATTAATATACACACTTTACACAAATATACCTCACTAAAATATCTAACACACACAAAATAAAAAAATAATAAAACAAAAGAGGGCCCACTTCACTCAATTGTAGTTTAAGGGTGAGTCACTCACCTTTTCTTTCTTTTTAGCCTTCACTACGCTTGATTTGTGTTAGTGTTTTGCGTTTCATGTGTGACTTGTGGCTCTAAGTGATTATTCACTCCCATGCCATCCAGCCTTAGTGCATACATTTTATAATGATATTCAATATTAAACAACAAACATGAGGTTAGCTGGTTAGGCAACAACTTTCCTCTCTTGAACTCATTGAATGTATTTTACTTAAAAACAAGTTGAGATATTCAAAAATGTCGTCTCTAAAGAAAAACTTTCTACAATGTGTTCTGATGCGTGGTTTTGCAACCTTGCAAAAGGTTTTACCTCTCGAGGGATCTCGAGAAGCTTGCAATCCCCACCAGACAGTGTACCTGACCGATGTAGTATAGTGTAGTGGCAAGTACCGGGGGATTGATCGTTCTACTTGGGGAATAGTGTTCGTTAGGATTGAAACTTAATCCAACTAGGTCTAGATGTGAGGGATGATTCTTTTTGTATTTTTATATTTTATGGAAAGCAAGTAAAAATCTCGGGTATTGGAAGAGTGGGCAGAATTAGTTGCTAGTCAACTAACCCAAATAACTACAAATGCAATAAAAATAAAATAACAAGAAAATAAATGTGAGAAATACCTAATATGGAGAGAAACGTGTTTACTTAGATTTCACTACGCCCTAGCTATCTTTCATTAATTGATTAGTTTGTTACAATTGCGTGGATGACGGGTTATATTCCTTAATACTATTCGTGGGGCCGTGTACGATCTTCCCCAACTATATAAGCTTCTACCTCTTCCTATGTGGAGCCAACAACTAGCTCCTAACATGGCCTCCTTAGTAGTCACTTATGCATTAAATATAACCATTAAAATGTAGTAAACATCCGATTCATGTTTCTTAAGACGTTCAAGCATGTTACCAATTGGAGATTAGCCAGTTTCCTTAAGTCTAACATCAAAATCATTCATCCAACAACAATTAATAACAAACAATCAATCAATAATCAATAGCTAGGTTTCATTACATCTAAGCAAACACAAATAAACCTAGCCTAACATGTTAATATAAAGACAAGCATAAGATAAAATCAAACAACACATAGACATATTGAATGATTATTGGAAAACTTATATTTAATTAATCATGGATGAAAGAAGGGTTTGAAACCCTTACAAAAAGGCTAAAATTCGTCTTAGGGTTTATGGTGAAGTTCCTCCAAAAGTTCTCTCCAAAGTTCTCTCTTTAATGAATGAAAATTAGAAAACTATATATAGAGAATACAATCTGACGGCGTCACGTTATACATGCGACGCCGTCAACTCGCCGCCAATGCTTTTTTCGAATTGCCTAGATCGAGATCTAATGCCGTCATCTTATATTCTTCACTGGCCGTCACCTTATAGATTGTACGTAACGGCCTAGGCGACACAAAGGGTGACGCCGTCACTCTTTAAATCCAAAAATCTTTCTGGCGCGTCTCGTGTAAACTTCATATCCACCACTTTGCCAATGATGAGGCGAAAAGTGTACCGCTTTTAAGGGGTCATTTAAACCCGAATTCGTGATTATTTGATCAATTACTGCCCAAAATCGTTCCTTTTATCATTTTAGGTACTTTTGAGGAGAAATCTGGAAAAGGAAGCATTTTGGACGTTTTTGGAGCATAAAAGTGAAGAAAACGGCAAAGTCTCAAATTCCTTGCTGGGAACAGTACCTGACGACGTCAAGACTTCACACATGACGACGTCAAGCTTGGCAAAAGAGGTGGAAGTGGAAAATACACGTGACGGCCCAGAGCATCTTCAAGGCTATTTGGCCTGACGGCGTCACCAAGGCCGTCAGGGTCAAAACACATGTGACGGCCCATAGTATATTTACACATGAAGGCGTCAAGACTGGATCAAGGAAATACGAATTTTATATTGGCGGCGAGTTGACGGCGTCAGATGCTACAATGTGACGCCGTCAGGATGTATTCTCTATATATATTTTTCCAATTTTTTCATTGTAAGAGGGTGGAACATTAGGAGGAACTTCACCACAAACCCTAGGTCGAATTTTCATCATATTGTAGGGGTTTCAAACCCTTCTTTCATCCATGTTTGAATAAAGATAAGTCTTCCAATAATCATTCAATATGTCTATGTGTTGTTTGATTCTATCTTATGCTTGTCTTTCTTTTAACATGCTAGGCTAGGTTTTTATTGTGTTTGCTTAGATGTAGTGAAACCTAGATGTTGATTATTGGTTGATTGTTTGCTTATAATTGTTATGGATGATTGTATTCGATGTTAGGCTTAAGCAAACTGGCAGACTTCCATTGGTAACTTGCTTGAACGTCTTAAGAAACATGATCGGAGGTGTACTACGATTTTTGGTTGTATTTAATGTATAAGTGAATTCTAATGATCCCATGTTAGGAGCTTTTAGTCGGCTCGACATAGGAGTGAAGTAGGATCTTATAGAGTTAGGGAATATTGTACACGACCCTACGACTAGTATTAAGGAATATAACCCGTCATCCATGCAATTGTAACAAGCTAATCAACCGGTAAAAGATATCTAGGGAGTAATGAAATCTAAGTAAACACATCTTTTCTCATTATTGTTTCCACCACAAAATCACATTAGTTAATTTTCATTTCTTTTATTTTATTTTGATTGCATTTGTAGCTAATTGGGTTAGTTGGCTAGCAACTAATTCCGCCCACTCATTCAAAACCCGAGATTTTACTTGCTTTTATAAAATATAAAAAAAATACAAAAAGAATCATCCCTCACCTCTAGACCTAGTTTACTAGGCTTTCTAATCCTAGCGACACTATTCCTGAGTTGAACGATCAATCCCCCGGTACTTGTCACTATACTATACTACAATGATCAGGTACACTGCCTGGCGGGGATTGCAAGCTTCTCAAGATCCCTTTAGAGGTAAAACCTATTGCGAGGGCGCAATCCCGTGTATCAAGTTTTTGGCGCCACAGCCCGGGGAATAATTATTGTCTAGGTTAGAATTTCTTTTTATTAGGTCTACTTGCTAGATTCCTTTCTAGTAAGATTTTTATTTTTATTTTTAGGTTTTCTTTAATCTATCTCATTTCTTTGTTTCTTTGTTCGTAACCTTTGCCATCCGCCATCATGGAAGGTGGTAATATCTTTGAACCCATCAATCCACCATAACAAAACCACCCACAAAACCCACCACTAGCAAACCAACCTCCTAGACCCCGAACTTTAGGAGAGTATTCCCGTCCTAGCCACCAAGGCTATCGAAACACCATTGAGCTCACTCAAGGAGCCAATGTATCTCCCTTGCGATCTGACACCATCCGGTTGGTGCAAAGCGGATGCGCATTCCATGGACTTCGTTTCGAAGATCCTAATCAACATATCAAGGATTTCCTAAAAATCGTAGATTGCATAGATCTTGATGTTGTAACTAGAGAGACGACCCGATTACGTCTATTCCAATTCTCTCTACGTGACCAAGCTAGCCAATGGCTTGAACGTTTACCCGCGGGATCCATCACCTCTTGGGATGATCTCACCTCTCGTTTCCTTGCTCAATTTTTCCCACCGGGGAGAACTACTAAGCTTAGAAATGATATCTTGATGTTCCAACAACGTCAAGGTGAAACTCTCTATGAAGCATGGACTCGTTTCAAGGACTTACTCCAAAAAGTCCCTCATCATGGCATAGATCTTTGGCTCCAAGTCCAAATCTTCTATGACCATATCGATCTCTCCATAAGGCGAACCATTGACCAATCGCCCGGTGGCAAGCTACGTGATCTAAGTGCAGAAGAATCATGGGAACTCATAGAAGATCTTGCTCTCTATGACAACGAAAGTTGGAATGATCCCCGTGATTTGAACAAAACGGTCAAGGCAATATCTTTGCCTTCGAACAATTCTAGCACTCCCGACTGTAGGATCATGGAACTTGAGGACCAAGTTAAGTTTCTCATGAAATCCTACGAAGCTCCTAAGCCTTCAAGCCAAGTGAACAAAATCACTTCTTCATGCGAATTATGTAGTGGTCCCCATGACACTCGTGATTGCGTGGAACTCCCCGGACAAGCTTTTGTGGATTACGCATCCTCGCGTACCGACGAAGCGGGAGACAAGTGGCACACTTTCAAACCCGAGAAATACCCTTACGGTGATTCCTACAATCCTTCTTGGAAAAATCACCCGAACCTTAGGTGGAAACAAAACCAAAACATGACGCAAAACAATTCTTCGAATCCACCAATCATTACCAACCAAACAGTCCACCCTCTGACCGTACTTTCAACAACAATCCTTCCAATAACTATGGTAGTACCAATGATCTTGAAGGATTGATGTCCATGTTTATGGCATCTCAAGAAGCTCGCATAGCTAAATTTGAAGCCGATTTCAAACAAAAGCAAAGTGAGATGACCAATAAAATTGACACATTGTTGAAAGTTCTCAATGACCGAGAAATGGGAGCACTCCCAAGCGACACGATCAAGAACCCGAAACTAAACGTTAATGCCATATCATCGGTTTCGTTACCTACTTCTTGTCCACAATACTATTCGGTCAAAGCAATGAACACGTGGTTCAAGCAAACCCAAATTCTTCAAAAGGACCAATCAAATAAAACATCCAATATTAAACTGGTCAGGTGCATAATTGAAACACCTCCTACACAAAACCTTGACGATGAATTCAAGGAACTTCGCCTTGAACGTCCGGTTATTGAAGTTTTAGCAAGAGCTCCCTACTACAACGCCCTTTTAGAGAAATATAAGGAGAAACTTAAGTTGGGTAAGAATGGGACCGCATTCGTTCAGAATAAGTTGCCTAAGAAATTAGATGATCCGGGCATATTTGTTTTACCTTGTAGGATTAGGAACTCCGGTACTTTTGACACACTAGCCGATCTTGGGTCAAGCCTTAATTTACTTCCTTTGTCCCTTTACACCACTCTTAAGCCGGGACAATTAGATGACACGGAGGTAATTATAGGTCTTGCGGATGGTAGTGTAGCATATCCGGTAGGGGTAGTGAAGGACGTACTAGTGCATATAGGGAAATTAACTATACTAGCCGATTTCCATGTCCTTGATATGGTTAGTGACACTACATGCCCTTTGTTAATAGGGAGAGGATTCTTAGCTACCGCAAGTGCGATGATCGATTGTAAGGAATCTAGGATTGCGGTAGGAGAAGGAGATACTTGGTCGGTCTATGATGTTAAGAAGCATGCTTATGATACTAATGAGGAACTGACACCTCATTGGGTAGATTTGAATAGGAAACCATCTAGATACGGACCTTGGGTTAATGGAGACTTTATAGGACCTCAACGCCTATTTTATTTAGAAGAGGAGTTTATAAATAAAATGCATTCGGTACATCAACTCATAGCCAGGGATGAAGAACTAAACCCTTTTGAGGATCCCTTAGTCTTTAGAAAAATGATTGACTTCCTAGGAGTGATGCCTATCAATTTAGGAATGAACAAGTGGAAAAGGGAAAGGGATAAGTGTAAATGGAATTGGGACAAGCCACCTAAGGAAGGTGATGGATCATGGCATATGAAGATGATTCTATATGATCCGGATGGAGAAAAGTTTGAGAAGTCATACCGTACCAAAAAAACCGATAGGAAATTGAAACCTAAGTTTGATCCCAAGGATGTCCTCGACGAGGAGCTCACACATATAGGATAGCCCGTGACCTTGAGTCTAGCTACAAGACTCGTAAATAAAGAAAAGCACTTCTTGGGAGGCAACCCATGTTTTGTGTGTTTTTATTTGTTTGATTTTATTTGTTTCCGTATGCGTGTCTTATTTTTATTGTTGGTAAATCATGTTTCAAAATAAATTGTGAAAATGCTTTATTTTGTTTTTAACTTCATCTTAATTACATATAAAGGTATTTTGCAAAAGCTAAGTGTAAGGGAAATCCAAATTTGTTTATAAGAACGAAAATGAGCATGTTTCACTACAATATTAAATGAGCATGTATACTAGTATTTGTTAGAGTCAAATGCTTGTATCGAGTCATAATGATGTTTTGCAGGATTTTCCAGGAAATAAGGCATAAGTTTTCCCAGAAATTTTCCAGAAACTTAACATAAGATTTTCCCAGGAACATTCTGACGGCGTCAGGAGTTACAACCTGACGGCGTCAGGTACTAAAATTTTGAAAAATTTTGCGAGTTTTTTTTAAACCGGAGTCTTAAAGTTTTTGTTGATTCTTTAGTTTTATAAACTCCAGGAAATCTGCAAACATTCATTCCACAAACATTATATCTTGATTGTTTTCTAGGATTTTTTTAATATATATAGATTGCCGCCGATTTTACGTGAGGTTTGCCTTGATTGTTTTCTCAGGTTTAACAGGTTATATATGACAAGAAGGTGATTTATATTTCTGGAGGGAAGCTTTCAAAGTTCATTTTCTTGGAGGAAGATCTAACCTTGTTGACACACTATCCACACCGAACGAATCAGGGGAGTACTTGTTTTCATTCTTTACCCGCTTTACTTTTACATCCTTTAATTGAACATTTAGGACAATGTTCATCCTAAGTGTAAGGGGAGGGTAAATGATGATACCTTATAGAATACAATTGCACTTGAGTTTGTATGTTTGATAGTAGGTGTGTAATAAAACCAAGAGAAATACTTGCTAGTGCAATTTTAGCGCCAAATTTAATTTTTTTTACAACATTTAGGAGTGAAACTTTAGCCTTAACAAGCGTCTCATGGATAAGAGTTGTATGACTAGCACAAAAACCGTACCACTTAAAAAAATTTTCCACCCAAATACGTGAGGTTCGCCTTTAGATTTGATAGGAAAAGCATTCATTATTAGTGCTTATGAGTGTACCGGTAGTATTTAGATTCTAGAACTTGCGTTAGTGATGCATCCCGAGACCGCTAGTGAGACTACATTCGTGTAGTAGGATTTACTACATGATAAGAGCCATTTGGATCACCCTTGTGTTTAAACCCGTATCATAATTACTTGACCATTTAAGTCATATTACTTGACTAGCGAAGTCAACTAATTTTTCCCACACCTTAGCGTTGTACTCATTTTTAGTACACGAAACCCCTAGTACACCCCTCCGAGCCTATCTTTTCGTTTCTAACTTTAAGCATCTTACTTAAAGGAAGAATTTGTTTACAATCCACCCATATGTGCAACCAAATCGCCTAAGCCTTCCGTGTATGCACTCATCTTTAGTGCATTATTGTTATTTGTTTAAACCCTTAGTTAATTGTCTAATTGATTACATGGTTGCTAAGTCGAGTCATATCTTGTACATATTGTTTTGGGACGATTGGGACTCATGGGTAAAGTACTAGTGTTATGGAGTATTGGGGAAGAACATCATATATTACCCCCATATGTGCGTGAATCTTTGTTGAGGCAACATGATCAAGATCTCTTTATGTTTTAATGATGACAAATAAACCATCAAAACACATAAAATAACAAACGTTAGCTCAAAATCGCCGGAGCCAATGTCTGCTCCTGGCGCGCTGCCCGCGCGTCAACGCGCGGGTGACGCGCCAGGAGTCTGTATGGTTCCGGGTGAATTTTGAAAGTCGGCTTTCCCCTTACCCGACAAATGTGGATCTTTCAATACAGGTATGAATATGTTATGTGCTTAATTGAGAACACTCGAAACGAGTTTTGAGACTTGAGAGATCCCACTTTTAGAACACCCATTTACGGGAAAATGCCAACTCATATTTTCTAACTATCGCCTCTAGCCAAGGCTTTTCTAAACTTAGGGAGCTTATATATTTCACGTGACATCGTGATGAAGCATCCATATGCTCATATCCCGTGCTTACGTCTTCTCTAATTACGTAACGGGTTTACTCCCTTATTGGTCAAACTAAGTCAAAGGTCACTGTTGATATAAATAATGTTTAAAAACGTTATTAATATTTCTCAATAAACCTATGTTTTGATAATCACAAAACTCAAATCAAATTAAGTCAAGATTAAGACGTAAACAAGTATTTAGTAACAAATATTTACCTTCACATCAAATATCACTTAAGGTATGCATAAACTAAGCATCTTATGCATTACATGATCAAAGGAAACCTTGTCTTAAGACATAACATTTTATAAAATGATATAAACATTTTATATATATTTGTAAATCATTTTTGGTATTGCTATATTAAACTACAAAGATATGATTTCAAATTTCCAACCAAAAAGGGCAAATTTTATCCAGAAAAACTTTTCCAACGTTCAGGAGGGCGGCCCCCTTAATTTTACTAGGCGGCCCCCTTAATCATTAAGGGGACCGGCACGCTCCAGAACAGTATTTTCTGGCCCTATAAATATTGGATCATTCCACATATTTTTCTCACCTTTTTGCACTATAAACTTTCTGATCCAACCTCCATTTCTATATCAAAAATCATTTGATCATATAACTCATAAGTCTTTGTTTCCAAGTGATCCAAAGCTTCATCCACTCAAGTGCAAGAAGAAGAACACTCCTCTACATCCATCTAATTGTAGTAGTGTTGTGATTAGCTAGTTTCATATTGTAGTAGTGTTAGATATTTGTAAAAGTGTTGTGTGAATTTGTTGATTGTAGAAACTAGGTGTGTTGTAAAGTAGTTTAGTAGTTGTGACTTAGTTGTGCATAGAAGAAGGTGTGAAGTTAACAAGGTGTGAAGTCTTGAAGAAGGTGTGAAGGTGTGAAGAAGGTGTGAAGTCTTGAAGAAGTTGTGAGATTGGTTCTAGCTACGATTAGAACTCGACATTTAGCTTAGTGTCGTTAACTCGTGTAAGCCAAGGTGTGTAAGGTTTCTCCACCATAAGGAGTTTGTTGACATAGTGAAGAAAACTCTCGAGTGTGGTACTCGGGGAGTGGAGTAGGGCAAGGAAGGTGTCCTTGTAGCCGAACCACTATAAATTCGCGTGTTGTGGTTTGATCTTTCTAACTCAATCTTTTCTTCATTATATTTCAATACTTTCATTAGTAGATTAGAATTGCTTATATTGGTTGTTACTTGAATTCACTTGAGATCGAATCGAAAGTTTTTAATAAGCTACAAAATATTTTGGTAATAAATTTAAAAAAGACGTAAAACTATTCAACCCCCCCCCCCCCCCTTCTAGTTTTCCACAATTGGTATAAGGAGCCACGTCTAGCAAGATCTTTAAAATATATTGTATTTTAAAACTTGTAACGATCTATGGAATCTGAAAAATATTTAGAAGGGCAATCTATGCAAAGACCACCACTATTTGAAAGTGATGGATTTTTATATTGGAAAAATCGATTCGAAACTTATGTGAAGTCAAAAGATCTAGATCTTTGGCATGTCATTACTAATGGTGATTTTTTACCTATTCAAAATAACCCCGAAACAAAGAAAGATGAAATCGTACCTTTTGAAAAACAAAATGATGATTTAAAAAGAAAACTTGCTAAAAATAATGAAGCAAAAATGGTTATTTATAATGCGCTACCACGTAAAGAGTACGAAAGGATCTTTATGTGTGAAACCGCAAAAGAAATTTGGAACTCTTTACTAATAACTCACCAAGGTAATAGTCAAGTCAAAGATAATAAGATAGATCTACTTGTTCAACAATATGAGCAATTCACGATTCTGAAAGACGAATCAATTGATAATGCTTTTACTAGATTTAACACTATCATCACAAGTTTAAAAGCACTTGATGAGAATTTTTCTAGTAAGAATTTTGTTAGGAAGTTTCTTAGGGCTCTTCATCCAAAATGGCGAGCTAAAGTGATGGCTATTGAAGAATCAAAGAATTTATCAACATTGCAACTTGATGAATTAATTGGAAATCTAAAAGTCTACGAAGTTATTATTAAGAAGGATTCCGAAATGGTAAAAGAAAAACGAGAGCAAAGCAAGTCAATCGCCTTGAAAGCTAGAAAGGAATCTAGTATCGAAGATAGCTCATCTTTCGAAAGTGATGATGAAGAATACGCCATGGCCGTAAGAGATTTCAAGAAATTCTTCAAAAGGCGAGGAAGATTCGTAAGACAACCGCATAATGAAAATAAAACATTTCAAAAGAGTAAGGATGACAAGAACAACAAGAATGAAAGGAAATGTTTCAAGTGTGGTGATCCAAATCACCTTATTGGAAAATGTCCAATGATGACAAGAGATCAAAATCAAATAGCATTTGTTGGAGGAGCTTGGAGTGATAGCGATGAAGATGAGAAAGAAACGACAAAGGAAGAGAAGTGTCTTATGGCGAATACATCAAATGAGGTACGTTCCGAAACCGAATATTTTAGTGATGAAAGTTTATCATTAGATGAAAAAAACCTAGATAATGAATATAATAGACTATGCAAATTAGGACAACTAGTAATGGCCAAAAACAAATCACTAAAATACATAAACAATCAATTGGAAAATGAAGTACTAGAACTAAAAATTAAAATACATCAACTTGAAAAAGGTAAAGAAATTTTTAAAGAATGTAAATCATGTCAAGAGCTTAAAGGTGAAAACGAAATACTTAGGGAAGAAATTCGCAAACTTGATAAATTTGAAAATAGTAGTCACTCACTTAGTAAAATAATAAGTATTCAAAGAGTATTCGGAGATAAAACCGGTTTAGGATTTAATTCAAATGAAGCTTCAACAAGCGAGATTAAAAATGTCAAATTCGAAAATGAACTTAATGAACAAAAACCTCTAAAATCTAATCCTAAGTATATACTTATTAATGATAGAAAAATACCTCTTGCCAACAATGAAGAAGTAAAAGCCTTTTATAAACCGTCTTTAAAAAACGAAGTAGGATCTTCTAAACCTAAGGCAAGATCTAAAACTCCACCACCTAGAAAACCAAATAGTCCTCATCCTAGGTCTAAAACACCTCAACCAAGAAGAAACCAAAATAGGCAAAACTATAATAACAATAGTAATCAAATGTGGAACTACCAACAAAGCTACAATCCTTGGGGTATACTACCACCTTTCATGCATCCTAGTCAAATGTTAAACATGTTTGGACCAAAAAACTTTGGACCAAAGAGGCAATGGGGACCAAATAGCTAGATGAACATTCCTTGAGGCAATCTTGAAGTTTTTCTCAATGTAGACTTTTTCAAAGTCTATATGTAATCTTGATGATTTTGAAGATTCTTTGAAGACCACCGGGTACGCCATTCTTTCACAACTCATTGTCATGCTTAGATAAATATGCTTTGTTTGTTTACGTTGTTTGCATAGATATAGCTCGCTATGACGCTATCTTCCTCTATTTGTTCGATCATATATATACATATATATTCTCATACCTATTATATTATATATATATATATATATATATATATATATATATATATATATATATATATATATATATATATATATATATATATATATACTTGCACATAACCTAGATACATCATTAGTTGACTTTCTAGAACTCCGGGAAATTGTTCGTTATCGAACCCTTTCCTTCCCCTTCGCGAAATTCTATTAAGTCCACTTTTAGAAGACTCATGATGATGAAGGGATATGAGTCAAGTGGACTATTATCATGTAAGAACGCCTTCGCACGTGAACACTATGGATGAAACAAACTCCTTTCGCCGACTATATTCTATCTCCGTTATCATCTCTCAAACCTCACCCATCAACCCATCATTCACTCACATTTATACTTATATATATACATATATACATATATACACATATTCCCGAACACACCTCAAACCCCTCATCAACTTAACACTTTGATCATTTTATCCAAAATTGTCAAAGGTACATTTTAATTATCGAAACGGTAATTAAAAATTGTTAAGTATTTTATCATCGTGCCAATAAACGCTTACGTATTTTTGATATATTATAAATCTAATTATATACGTATAAATATATTTGTTCTAGAAACTAATTCCGCGAAAATTCAAAAATTTCAAGGGCGGCCCCCTTAATAATCAAGGGGACCGGCTTGTTATCGGGGGCGGTCCCCTTAATGTTTAAGGGGGCCGGCCATCTGACACTTTCAAATTCGTTTTCCACCTTAAATCTTTTCCCAAACACTCCATTTTCTCATATACTCCTCCCTCACCACTGCTGTGAACGAACCAAAACCACCAAAATCCTTCACCAAATCACCAATCCGGGGTTGTTTCGCAAGGGGCAAACGTTATCCAATCGTATAACAGCATCTTTTGTAAGTTTTCCAACATACATTTCATCACATTTCATTCAATTTGGTGTCTAATCAATAATTAGGCATTTTATTAAAATTTATTTTAATTCGAATTTTAGTGATATAGAAGCTAGGAATTGAACAACCAAATACTTCCCATAGGATTAGGATGATGTATTGCAACTCAAACTTAGTATAACATATCATTTTGTCAAAATCGTTAATCGCCCATAAACCCTTGTTGAATTTCATTTTTCAAAAGGCACATTGATATAACTCTTAAAAACTAGTTAAAACATACTACATTATATTGGTTCAATGTTGTAAACAATCAAAACATACTTCTCAATTCGTTATAAATTGGTTCATGAAGACAACATAGGTGTTTGGTTCATGAACAAATTATAGTTATATTTAGTTATTTGAAACTTAAAACTAGCTCATAAAATTTGTTAAAACTATTAGAGTCAATAGATGTCATCAAGATATATAATCAATATATATATTGATGTTTTAGGTTATTTTTATCTAGTTAAGGAAGCGTTTGGTTTATCTCGAAAAAGATATTTTGAAAACAAAAATTCACATTTTAACCTTTTTAAACATGCTTATATTGAGTCAAAATCTTATGAAAAGGAAGATATATAATCTAATATATATCTAGCCTTACTTCGAAATGAATTATGATATCAAACTCTTTGACATCATATATTCTAAACGAGTTTAAAATTAAAAATACAAGGAACATTGTGAAACTACTTCATAGAATATTTTTTTTTGTGTCGAAGTAGAATTTCGTTCCACAAATATTGCATATAATTATATACATATATATAACATATGCATGATAGTTGTTTCTATCTTAATTTTTTTTTTGTGGTTATATTGTTTAGGTGAAAATGCCTAAGACCACGGTCGGTGATGTCTCCAAAACCAAACAATACATTCCAAAAGTTTTCTCTACTCCCGGCATGTCTCCTTCAGTTGCATGTTTCTATCGTCCCATTGAAAATAGAAACATTCACGAAGGAAGAATTGTCGATCCATCTTTCTATGAATCTGATCAAACCGAACAAATGTTCTCCAATATTTGTTTTGAATGTCTTTACCAAATCAACGAACCAATCATTCCTCATTTTATCCTCGACTTCTATAGCCAAGTGACGGTGCAAACCGATCCCTATGGTCATCTCCTTATTTCCTTCATGGTTCAAAATCAATTCATCACTCTTACTCTTGCTCAATTTGGACAAATTCTTAGAATCCCATACAACGGCCAAGCCGTATTCTCAAATGAATGGGATCTTTCCTCTCTTGAAAGAAATCGTCCTCAGGATGGCCCATACTATTCTGAGATTCCTAGTCCTGAAGACATTCGTCGAATGCTTGAACTAGAACGTCATACGACTAGTCGAGTAATCAAGTCGAAGAATGTCGATATTCATGCAAATCAAATCCTCCTCAAAGAGCTAAGCCAAGATATGAAAAAGTGGGAAGAACTCATTCGCGAGAATGCGTTTGGTACTGGTGGTCACCGTGATCATGTCACGGCGAGCATTGCCCACATGTTATATTGTGTAGTTGCTGAAGAGCAATACAATTTGGCTTATCTTGTTGTTCATCGAATCATGTCCGCCAAAAACACCCCAAATGCCAATCTTCCTTATGGTATGTTCCTCACACGACTTTATCGTTATTTCATGGAACATTACCCACATCTTCAAAGAGATTACTACGTTCATATCCTTCCTACTTTGAACCAACTCACTCTTGTTCGTACTCGTCGTTCTCGAAGTGACAAAGGAAAATCTCGTGTTCCTTTGTATTCTAGGCCTCGTGGTTCTACATCTCATCATGACGATGATGATGATGAGGAGGAGGAAAACACCTCACGTGTTAGTACTCCATCCCCCACGACCTTTGTTGAAAATCTTTCCGATCTTGACGAAACCGAGTATCAAGTTCCTCTCCCTCATGAATGTACCGATGAACTTCTCTTCACTCGTCAAACGTCCATCATCAACCGACAACAACAAATGCATGAAGAGATTCGAGGAGGATTCAAATCCGTTGGAAAGATGTTTAGGAAGATGATTGGGAAGAAGAAAAAGTAGATGATGTTGATGTATTGCTACTTATTATTATTAGTTTCTATTAGACATTTGTATGGCTTGTTATTTGTCCGACTTATTCGGAAGTACTTGTGTTATCTCTTGTTTATTTCTTGGATGATGTTTAGACTTTAACTATTATCATGCTACTATCTTAATGTTATGCTATGTTTCTTTTCAAAGTGGAGTATAATATGTTTATTTGCATGCAAAATTTGGTTATATATATATATATATATATATATATATCATCATTCCTAGAGTATATACTTCCAATAGAGCTTGCTTGAAACACACACTTGAAAAATCACCCATTTCTGCAAATTTTGGGTTTCTGGTCGTCTGGGAAAACACCAGATGGGCGGCCCCCTTAATTTCCTAGGAGGTCCCCTTAATTATTACGGGGGCCGGCCTACAATTAAGGGGACCGGCCATCTGGAATTGGGTTCACTGTTTTCTTTTGCATCTTGTGAACCCTTTCTCTAGTATCAGCTACCATTTCCCATTTTAACCCAACTGATTTTAGAATCTCATTCAACCATTTCAAATACATACCTAAATCAACCATTTCCATACTATAAATTCCCTCCATAATCACCATTCTTCATCTCATCATTCATCATCTAAATCATCATGACTCCACCAAGCACCTCAAACTCCAAAGCCTCTAAGAAACAAAAGCTTGTGATCATCCCTCCAAAACAACTCTTCATTGACTTAACAAATGAAGACAACAAAACCCCATCACCTCTACCAAAATGCTCATCTCCAAATGCACCTAATGCACCATCCAAAACACCTTCCACTCATGGAACTTCCTCATCCTCCATACCCTCAACCTCATCAATCATTGATTACATCAATTCACACTTGTCACCATAAGTATCATCACCACATCCTACACAAGAACCTATCTCCACCCATCTTACCATCTCACTTTCACCAATAACACCTCTTGATGCTCATCTCTCATCTCCACCAATTACACCACCATTCTTTGCCAATCCCGTGCCTTAGAGGCTACTTGAATCCCATGGGGATACTTGTCTTTGTTGCATCCACAACCGCACCGTCATCTTTGGTCTTAGAGATGAAATTCAATATATGTTTTCATATATTGAACATTTGCTTACCAACCCACCACCACCACCAACTCCACCATCCTCTCCAATCATTCCTCCACCACAATTCTCACCCATTCCTCCACCATCACCATCATGCTCTCCAAATTAAGCATATGATATGCTTAATAAATAAAGCCTCTACCACCCTTTTGCTTGCAAGCTCTATGAAGACCATGTACTCTTTGCATGATGATGTATTTTTCTAGTTGTTAGTTTATGTACTAGCTTTTCTACTTGTAATCCTTATTAGTGCTACTTGTATTGTTGTGTCTTGACACAACCATTGCTTTAATATGAATGCTTCTTTTCAAACATGCTTAATTATTTTCTTGTCACCTTATATATGTTTGCATGTATATACTTATGCTTCTAATATTTTTGTTTTGCAAAGCATTCCATAGCTCGTTCTCTTGGTGCCCCCAAACGAGGGGGAGTACACATCAAGGGGGAGATGTCTTCCCGTCAACTTTTCATGTTTGAAAAATTGTCGGCATAACCTTTTTGATTCTACAAAAAGGGGGAGAAGTAAATATAAACTCACTAAAATACTTGTTTAAAAACTAATTTTTGAGTTAATGAGTTTAAGTTTTGTAATCATCAAAAGGGGGAGATTGTTGATATAAATAATGTTTAAAAACGTTATTAATATTTCTCAATAAACCTATGTTTTGATAATCACAAAACTCAAATCAAATTAAGTCAAGATTAAGACGTAAACAAGTATTTAGTAACAAATATTTACCTCCACATCAAATATCACTTAAGGTATGCATAAACTAAGCATCCTATGCATTACATGATCAAAGGAAACCTTGTCTTAAGACATAACATTTTATAAAATGATATAAACATTTTATATATATTTGTAAATCATTTTTGGTATTGCTATATTAAACTACAAAGATATGATTTCAAATTTCCAACCAAAAAGGGCAAATTTTATCCAGAAAAACTTTTCCAACGTTCAGGAGGGCGGCCCCCTTAATTTTACTAGGCGGCCCCTTTAATCATTAAGGGGACCGCCCCCTAATTAAGGGGACCGGCACGCTCCAGAACAGTATTTTCTGGCCCTATAAATATTGGATCATTCCACATATTTTTCTCACCTTTTTGCACTATAAACTTTCTGATCCAACCTCCATTTCTATATCAAAAATCATTTGATCATATAATTCATAAGTCTTTGTTTCCAAGTGATCCAAAGCTTCATCCACTCAAGTGCAAGAAGAAGAACACTCCACTACATCCATCTAATTGTAGTAGTGTTGTGATTAGCTAGTTTCATATTGTAGTAGTGTTAGATATTTGTAAAAGTGTTGTGTGAATTTGTTGATTGTAGAAACTAGGTGTGTTGTAAAGTAGTTTAGTGGTTGTGACTTAGTTGTTCATAGAAGAAGGTGTGAAGTTAACAAGGTGTGAAGAAGGTGTGAAGTCTTGAAGAAGGTGTGAAGGTGTGAAGGTGTGAAGAAGGTGTGAAGTCTTGAAGAAGTTGTGAGATTGGTTCTAGCTACTATTAGAACTCGACATTTAGCTTAGTGTCGTTAACTCGTATAAGCCAAGGTGTGTAAGGTTTCTCCACCATAAGGAGTTTGTTGACATAGTGAAGAAAACTCTCGAGTGTGGTACTCGGGGAGTGGAGTAGGGTGATGAGTGCTTAAACACTCATCATTTTTGGTCAATTCTGAACTGCAAAACATACAAAAACACTCAGAAATGCATCAAAATACCAAAAATATTTCAATATTGTGTTTTATATGTTTTAGATGCAAAACGAGTAAAAACAGATGAAAAACGTACAAAGTTTACAAAATAGGCAGTTTCAGTCCCCCAGCTTTCAAAAATTGGCAAAAATAGTCCCTGAGCACTTATTAGAAAAGAAAAGTCACCAAAGGTCCTTTTGAAATCATAAGTTGTCATATTTAGTCCTTTGGTGAAAAATCTGAAAAGTTTTGGAAATTTACAGTTTTGGTCCCTGGAGTTTCTGATTTTGGCAGATTTGGTCCCTGGTGGGATTTTTTTGGATGAAAAATCATTTTTAGTCCTTGGAAATTCAAAAACATTCAATATTGGTCCTTGGATAAAAGTTTTTCACAAAATGGCAAGTTTAACCCCTCAAGTTTGAAAAATGACAATTTTGGTCCTCGGGGTTTCAAATTTTGGAAAATTATAATTTTGGTCCTTATATTATTCACATGTGACATATATGATCCCTATGGTAAATTTTGGAAAGTTACACAACAGGTCCCTATATTTTTCAGAATTACATAAATGGTCCTTGTGATTATATACTTAAAACAAATGGACCCTTGTGTTATCATAAACCATAAACCAAACCCAATATAATCTGATCCAACATAAACCCCCCAAGCCCAATCCACAACCGGCCCACTCCCAACCATTTTTAATAATAACCTGGTCACTTGACCTGGTCAAACAACCATCATCCCTAACCTCCCACTCTCCCCTAATTACCAGGCTCATGTCTCCCCCCCCTCCATGATATCCTCACCAACCTCAACCCTTGTCCCCTACATCCCTCCTCCACATTTATTACCCTAACTGCAACCCCTAACCCACTCAATCCTGCCCAATATAAATTTCCCGCCAAAAATTGCTTCAAAGGCCAAGATCAAATCTAGGCATCCAACGGCTGGAATTCCATGTGGGAAAGTAAAAGAAACCCTCCAGGGTCTATAAAAGTGAAGTGGAAAGAAGAAAGAAGGAGTCTTAGCTTAATAGTAGTGTAATTTAGTTTTACTATGTCGTAGGTAGTATTTTTTCATTTCAAGTTGTATTTTTCAGCTTAAATTAGTTTTACTCAGTTCTTAGAATGTAATTTGAATCTTTTTCATTATTAATTCCAAGTTATGTTCATGAATTCAGTTATTGGCATTTCTTAGCAAAACTGACAACTTTGCTATCTATTGTTAAATATTGTTTTCATTGTTTCTTTAAGCTCTTTCATGTTCATTTAAAAGTTTTCTTAAGTTTATAAAACCTGTTAACTAGTTCAAGTTCAAGAAGTCATAAATTCTCAAAATTACTATATAATTAGCTAAGAAATCAAAAATCAGTGTATTTGTTGAAGAAAGATGTAGAAGGAGATGGTGACTGCAAAGGTTTAGAATCTCAGGGAGATATTAGGATAAGGATACATGATTTGTGTTTGGTTTTGAGCAAAAAGGATCCTTTGTAAGTCTGCTTCTCAGTACAAGTATCAAGCTTTTCAATATATTGTGATTTCAAGTTGTAGTGGTTAACTACTGTTAATGTTTATTTATTTGTGTTAAAAATAGCTTAGTGTAACCTTAGAATTCAATTTCAAGCTTTAGTTTGTAGGATTGCTTCTTTAATCACCATAACAGATTTTATAGGGGGTGTTTGGTTTAAGCTGTAATGGTGGCTTCCAAGCAGGTTTAGAGATAGTAGTTGCTTTAGACAGTTTCATTTAGGTCCTTGTAGTGTAATATAAACATAAGATTCAAGTTCTTATAGCAAATAGTCAAAATCACCACCTTATGCCCCCAACAGTTAACTGTTGGGGTATATGGGTTTCAAAACCTACCCATTTTGACTAGGAAGTTGTTTTTCAAGCTTAGTTTACTCTCAATATAACTTAATACATCATATTCAGTCAGTGGATTGAGATCAAACTTCAAAAAAGTCAACATAAGCTCATTTTCTTAAAAGTCAAATATGCATGTTTTCAGATTTTTCCAAATGTTGTAGGATTTTTATTGAATTTTCTGTTTGGACTTAAGCTTTGTAACTTGTTCCTAGTTAAAGCTTCCCACCTCATCTTCAATTTCCAGCCTTTACCTTATTTTTGGGATTTTTTCTCTGGGCCCCACAAGCCTCTAAAGTAGGCTGCAGGGCTGCAACCTCCCCTGTTCACAGCTGCACATCAGCCCACCACCACCACTTGGTGGTGGTTTCCTGGCCATCGTAGTGGTCTACAGCCTTTCCAATTTGGTTCTTTGAACTCCCCCCTGGTAGGCTCTCAGTATTGACCCTTTGTTTGACCTTGGACCCCCTGGGTCCCACCTGAACTAGCCTCTTAAAGTTGTCCCTTTTTCAGTTCTCAACCAAGAAATCAAAGTGCTTATTCAAGCTTATTTGCTTATTCTGTGTTATCCCATTACTTATTCTAGTTCAATCATGTCCCAATAACTTGTTTGAATCAGAATTACCCATTGTGCGTCCCACCTAAGCCGATTTTAGCTCATTTTCCCCCTTGGTCAACTTTAGTCAACTGTCTCACTAATAAGCTCTCAAACAGCTTATTATTAAGTTATAAAAATTTTGTTTTTACAAAAGTTTGTTGTTTTTAGATGTAAATCAGTTTTCAAAAAGAAAAATCAAGAAAAATCAATTTAATTTTAAGTGATAGTTTCTATTTAATTTTATTTAAATTTAAATTTTCATTTTTATATTTTTATTAAGTACTTGGTGTTTTTATATTTTTATTAATTTCCTTTTATGTTAAAGTATTTTTAGTAATTTTCTCAGATTTTTATTTTCTCATTTAGTATTTATTAGAATTAATATTAGTTTAATTAATAATTAATAAAATATTAAGTTTTAAATAGCATAATTAATTTTTATAAAGTAAGACCTAGTTTTTATATTTTTCCTAGCTTTTATAAGTTGTAATATAATTTTAGGAATTCTTCTAGAATTTTTACTATTCATTTAGTATTTTTTATAATTTAAAATAGTTTAATTAGGTAATTAATAATTAATTAGTAATTAATTAATAGAAAATTCACAAAAAGACAAAAATACATATTTTTAATTTTAAAATTAGTTTTTAGTTATTTTATAATTTTAGAAATTTTATTTTTATTTTTCTAGTATTAAATTAATATTATATTGTATTTAAGTATTTTAAATATTAATAATAAGTATTAAATAGTATTTAATTAATATTAAATAATTAATTAGTGTAAAAATTAATTTCTATTTCTAAAAATTTTCTTTTATCTTTAAGTTTGTAAAGAAGTCATTTTCACCCCCTGGATTTCATTTTTCACGTTTTATTTTGTACGTTTACGTTTTATTTAAATGTGAACTTACGCGTTTTTAGGTTTTAAACGTTTCTGGTTTTTCCAACTTTCCTGTCTTATTCATATAGCTTATTTAAGCTATTTCCTTGTAGATTCCTTAGTGTAATCACTCACAAACCTTTTCCTGTCCAAATTCACCCGATCACAAACCCGTTTGATAACCATCACACCTCGTCGGGACATAACGACCCGGGGAAACACTATACTTCCGCGGAGCATTGACTCTAGGCTGTTTGACCCTGTTGACCATTCCTTGGTCAATTTAGGTTGACCGTTTGGGACCGATCAAATTTTGGCGCCGTTGCCGGGGAGGTGTGCGCGCTATTCTAAACGGTTTTGCGTATTAGTGAACCTGGATATACATCCATTGTACATTTATCCATCCTTTGTTCATATTTTCTTCTTATCAAAACAAAACCGTTCCTGAACACTTTTTAAACTCAGTTTTCAACGAACACAAAAACACAAAAAACATTTTCTTTCTCATTTGTACAAAATGTTTATCCAAAAACCCAAAAATATTCACCTTTACCCTCTCACATCTTTGATTCTTCATTCCTTACCCTCTGTAAACCTTTGATTCTTTCATATGTCGTATCCACACCATTGCGGTTGTCAATGGTGTGGTGGTCCTCATAATGGCGGGAATTGTCCCGGTTGTAGCATGGTAGAGTCAGGAGATGGGTCTGTCTATAACCAAGCTCCCTATCCTTACCATGATACATCTGATTCATCCTACCAGCCACCACATCATGAGATACTGATATATCTGTGTGAGTTTTGTGGCGGTCCTCACCAAGGATTTGAGTGTCATTCCGGAAACACGTTTGTCTATGAACAGTTTTCCGGTGATGCTCAGAACTTTGGTTACGACCAATATCCATATGATTCACCAATCCAGACTCAACAGTTTTACTGTTGTGATTACTGTGGAGGTCCACACTTCAGCTCATATTGTCAAACGGGGAATCCATATCCTTGTGACAATTTTGACACACCTTATTACGACCAACCTCCACAGTACGATATGAATCAAGCACTTCTTCCAGAAATGCAAAATATGATGAAAATCGTTGATGAGCTTAAGGGTTTAGTTAAAGACTTTGCCCAAAGACATACTCATCAAAAATCCATGGAAGAATTGCTAGCTGAAGAGCAGGCTGCTAGAATAAATTCCCAAGATGCCTATGAAAAATCTGTTAGGGAATCAATTGCAAAAAAAAAGTAGCCAGATGTAGCTCTTTGTTCCGTTTTATTCCTGATGACAGTGATGATGAGGATACACTTGATATCCTTCAATTCTATAAAGATCCATCAAGTTCATCAGTGGATATCCCAGCAGTTGAGATTCCATCTCAAACAACTGCTATCACACCCGAGGTTCCCACTCACTCTTTGATCATGGGGGACGAGCATCTTGACACTGTTCCTGATAAGGAATCGGACGAATTCATAAAGTCTAGTGTTGAGAACCTTGTCCCAATCCCAAGAGAGTCACAGGGAACTCTTGAGCATATGTGTGATATTCCTTCCCCTCTTGAGTGTTCAAACGATCATTTTGAGACTTTCTCAGATTTTAATGATGATTGTACATCTCATGGAGACATTGAGTATATCGAGGCATCACTCCCTCAGTCTGATGTTGATCCTCTTCTTGAGAAGTGCGCTGATGAACTTACTCACATCAATCCACTTTCATTAGAAAGTGATGATGGTCTCCTCGACTTTGAAGCCGATCTGGGAGAAATTGAAAGTCTCCTATATCATGATCCGTCACTCACTTCTGATCCCAGCAGTCCAATAGAGAATGATAATCTCTTTGTTCCCGAAATTTTCAATACTACTCTCACCAATCCTCTATTTGAATTCGAATCTGAATTCACTGTGATTTCTAACAATCCAATCTTTGATGGGGTTTGTGATGAGTCTATTTCGGAACATGAGTTCACAAATTCACATCTTGTGAATAATTCTCTTCATGAGGAGTTCTCCGGTGAACTCACTCATCATATCATGACTCCTCCGGAGTTTGATAGCCCGGGGGGAGATGCACTCAATCATGAAAATTTACAAATTCCCACCCACCCTCCCGGGTTGTTTACGAGCTTAACCTTTGAAATCCAAACTCAGGCTAATGAGCCTCCTCTCGAGGAAGAAGATCAACTCATGATTTGCATCATGATTTTCTTCCTTTTCTTCACCTATAAGGTGACTTCTTTCCTTCTTCACTCCTTCGGGAGTGAGGACACCATCTTTGATCCCAGCATTTTCATGTATCATTATCTTGAGCCGGATACTTATCTCATCGGTGTGGAACTTTCACGTGCTTCAAATGTTTGTCCAAACATCTTGAATGAAAGTCCGAGTGAGATTGTTTCTTCCACATCATGCTTCCCCAAGGACAAATGAATTCGGGGTCGAGTCAAGCTAGCGACTCGGTAAACAAAAACAGTAGCATTCATATAGGGTTTTCACCCTAAGTGTGGGGGAGTCCCCCATGCTATGGTTACTTACGAAGTGAAAATACAAAATGGTGTTTTCCACGCTTAGCTTGTAATGTTGCCCTTTTACGTTCAAAGAGTCGGCATAATAGCCGGGACTTTGAATATTGAGGACAATATTCATGCTAAGTGTGAGGGGCTATTTCGCTATTCTAGCGAATTTTATCACATTTTACTATCTAATACCCCCGTTTTTAGCCAAAATCTCAAAAATTTTAAAAAAATTTTCACTGGTGCTTCAAAAATTTTGTGGTAATCAGTCCGCCTTGTCTAACCGACAAAAGGGATTGGCTAATCCAGGATCAAACGGCTCTTGGTAAAGATATATCAAATCCGTTTATGGCTTGCAATTTGCCCAAAATTGTATGGTACCTCAACTCGTCATATCCCATAAAGCGAATGAGTTGGCTAGCCCGCAAGATTATGGCTTGTGGTAAAGGCAGTGAAAAATCCATAATTGGTAATCAGCTCACGAAGATGTTGACTTAGTCCATCAAGAGTTGGCTAGTCCAGAAGCAAACGGCTTTTGGTAAAGACTAATCAAATCCGTTGACAGTTGGTGATTTGCTCAAAATCACACGGCTATCAGGTGTGCCACAGTTCTTACACCTGGCTACTCCAGAAGTGATGGCTTTTGGTAAAGAGTTTAAAATCCATCAAGTTTTCAAAACAGTTATTGCTAGGGACTAGCAATAGTTTAGTGTGGGGGATTGATGAGTGCTCAAACACTCGTCATTTTTGGTCAATTCTGAACTGCAAAACATACAAAAACACTCAAAAATGCATCAAAATACCAAAAATATTTCAAAATTATGTTTTATATGTTTTAGATGCAAAACGAGTAAAAACAGATGAAAAACGTACAAAGTTTACAAAATTGGCAGTTTCAGTCCCTCAACTTTCAAAAATTGGCAAAAATAGTCCCTGAGCACTTATTAGAAAAGAAAAGTCACCAAAGGTCCTTTTGAAATCATAAGTTTTCATATTTAGTCCTTTGGTGAAAAATCTGAAAAGTTTTGGAAATTTACAGTTTTGGTCCCTGGAGTTTCTGATTTTGGCAGATTTGGTCCCTGGTAGGATTTTTTTGGATGAAAAATCATTTTTAGTCCTTGGAAATTAAAAAACATTCAATATTGGTCCTTGGATAAAAGTTTTTCACAAAATGGCAAGTTTAACCCCTCAAGTTTGAAAAATGACAATTTTGGTCCTCGGGGTTTCAAATTTTGGAAAATTATAATTTTGGTCCTTATATTATTCACATGTGACATATATGATCCCTATGGTAAATTTTGGAAAGTTACACAGCAGGTCCCTATATTTTTCAGAATTACATAAATGGTCCTTGTGATTATATACTTAAAACAAATGGACCCTCGTGTTATCATAAACCATAAACCAAACCCAATCCAATCTGATCCAACATAAACCCCCCAAGCCCAATCCACAACCGGCCCACTCCCAACCATTTTTAATAATAACCTGGTCGCTTGACATGGTCAAACAACCATCATCCCTAACCTCCCACTCTCCCCTAATTACCAGGCTCATGTCTCCCCCCCCTCCATGATATCCTCACCAACGTCAACCCTTGTCCCCTACATCCCCCCACCACATTTATTAGCCCAACTGCAACACCTAACCCACTCAATCCCGCCCAATATAAATTTCCCGCCAAAAATTGCTTCAAAGGCCAAGATCAAATCTAGGCATCCAACGGCTGGAATTCCATGTGGGAAAGTAAAAGAAACCCTCCAGGGTCTATAAAAGTGAAGTGGAAAGAAGAAAGAAGGAGTCTTAGCTTAATAGTAGTGTAATTTAGTTTTACTATGTCGTAGGTAGTATTTTTTCATTTCAAGTTGTATTTTTCAGCTTAAATTAGTTTTACTCAGTTCTTAGAATGTAATTTGAACCTTTTTCATTATTAATTCCAAGTTATGTTCATGAATTCAGTTATTGGCATTTCTTAGCAAAATTGACAACTTTTCTATCTATTGTTAAATATTGTTTTCATTGTTTCTTTAAGCTCTTTCATGTTCATTTAAAAGTTTTCTTAAGTTTATAAAACCTGTTAACCAGTTCAAGTTCAAGAAGTCATAAATTCTCAAAATTACTATATAATTAGCTAAGAAATCAAAAATCAGTGTATTTGTTGAAGAAAGATGTAGAAGGAGATGGTGACTGCAAAGGTTTAGAATCTCAGGGAGATATTAGGATAAGGATACATGATTTGTGTTTGGTTTTGAGCAAAAAGGATCCTTTGTAAGTCTGCTTCTCAGTACAAGTATCATGCTTTTCAATATATTGTGATTTCAAGTTGTAGTGGTTAACTACTGTTAATGTTTATTTATTTGTGTTAAAAATAGCTTAGTGTAACCTTAGAATTCAATTTCAAGCTTTAGTTTGTAGGATTGCTTCTTTAATCACCATAATAGATTTTATAGGGGGTGTTTGGTTTAAGCTGTAATGGTGGCTTCCAAGCAGGTTTAGAGATAGTAGTTGCTTTAGACAGTTTCATTTAGGTCCTTGTAGTGTAATATAAACATAAGATTCAAGTTCTTATAGCAAATAGTCAAAATCACCACCTTATGCCCCCAACAGTTAACTGTTGGGGTATATGGGTTTCAAAACCTACCCATTTTGGCTAGGAAGTTGTTTTTCAAGCTTAGTTTACTCTCAATATAACTTAATACGTCATATTCAGTCAGTGGATTGAGATCAAACTTCAAAAAAAGTCAACATAAGCTCATTTTCTTAAAAGTCAAATATGCATGTTTTCAGATTTTTCCAAATGTTGTAGGATTTTTATTGAATTTTCTGTTTGGACTTAAGCTTTGTAACTTGTTCCTAGTTAAAGCTTCCCACCTCATCTTCAAGTTCCATCCTTTACCTTATTTTTGGGATTTTTTCTCTGGGCCCCACAAGCCTCTAAAGTAGGCTGCAGGGCTGCAACCTCCCCTATTCACAGCTGCACATCAGCCCACCACCACCACTTGGTGGTGGTTTCCTGGCCACCATAGTGGTCCACAGCCTTTCCAATTTGGTTCTTTGAACTCCCCCCCTGGTAGGCTCTCAGTATTAACCCTTTGTTTGACCTTGGACCCCCTGGGTCCCACCTGAACTAGCCTCTTAAAGTTGTCCCTTTTTCAGTTCTCAACCAAAAAATCAAAGTGCTTATTCAAGCTTATTTGCTTATTCTGTGTTATCCCATTGCTTATTCTAGTTCAATCATGTCCCAATAACTTGTTTGAATCAGAATTACCCATTGTGGGTCCCACCTAAGCTGATTTTAGCTCATTTCCCCCCTTGGTCAACTTTAGTCAACTGTCTCACTAATAAGCTCTCAAACAGCTTATTATTAAGTTATAAAAATTTTGTTTTTACAAAAGTTTGTTGTTTTTAGATGTAAATCAGTTTTCAAAAAAAAATCAATTTAATTTTAAGTGATAGTTTCTATTTAATTTTAATTAAATTTTAATTTTCATTTTTATATTTTTATTAAGTACTTGGTTTTTTTATATTTTTATTAATTTCCTTTTATGTTAAAGTATTTTTAGTAATTTTCTCAGATTTTATTTTCTCATTTAGTATTTATTAGAATTAATATTTGTTTAATTAATAATTAATCAAATATTAAGTTTTAAATAGCATAATTAATTTTTATAAAGTAAGACCTAGTTTTTATATTTTTCCTAGCTTTTATAAGTTGTAATATAATTTTTGGAATTTTTCTAGAATTTTTACTGTTCATTTAGTATTTTTTGTAATTTAAAATAGTTTAATTAGGTAATTAATAATTAATTAGTAATTAATTAATAAAAAATTCCCAAAAAGACAAAAATACATATTTTTAATTTTAAAATTAGTTTTTAGTTATTTTATAATTTTAGAAATTTTATTTTGATTTTTCTAGTATTAAATTAATATTATATTGTATTTAAGTATTTTAAATATTAATAATAAGTATTAAATAGTATTTAATTAATATTAAATAATTAATTAGTGAAAAAATTAATTTTCTTTTTCTAAAAATTTTCTTTTATCTTTAAGTTTGTAAAGAAGTCATTTTCACCCCTGGGTGTTTTCAGATTTCATTTTTCACGTTTTATTTTGTACGTTTACGTTTTATTTAAACGTTAACTTACGCGTTTTTAGGTTTTAAACGTTTCTGGTTTTTCCAACTTTCCTGTCTTATTCATATAGCTTATTTAAGCTATTTCCTTGTAGAGTCCTTAGTGTAATCACTCACAAACCTTTTCCTGTCCAAATTCACCCGATCACAAACCCGTTTGATAACCATCACACCTCGTCGGGACATAACGACCCAGGGAAACACTATACTTCCGCGGAGCATTGACTCTAGGTTGTTTGACCCTGTTGACCATTCCTTGGTCAATTTAGGTTGACCGTTTGGGACCGATCATAGGGCTAGGAAGGTGTCCTTGTAGCCGAACCACTATAAATTCGCGTGTTGTGGTTTGATCTTTCTAACTCTATCTTTTCTTCATTATATTTCAATACTTTCATTAGTAGATTAGAATTGCTTATATTGGTTGTTACTTGAATTCACTTGAGATCGAATCGAAAGTTTTTAATAAGCTACAAAATATTTTGGTAATAAATTTAAAAAAGACGTAAAACTATTCAACCCCCCCCCCCTTCTAGTTTTCCACAGTCACTTTGCGTAAACGCATCCTTTTCCACTTGGGTTATGCTTTACATCAAGGCAAAGCACTTAACTTGTTTGAACCAAGGTATTAGTTGAGAACGTCGAGTCGTGGAAAGTCACGAGATATGAAACTATGGGTTCTCGACATTGTGTTACTTGAACTTATAAGTAACCTATGATTTTCTCAACTTATAATCTTAATTGTCCAAACCTTTTTCTTAATGACAATTAGATTATGTCTTAATCCTCTCTTAATCCCATTTATACATAAGACAAAACCAATCATATCCAAATAAAATATTCTCTTACACAATCTCTTACACCCTTACATATTCCCTTACACACTACATCTAAACCATCCATTCCCTTACAACACATCTCATCCCTTCATTTTTAACACATGGGGAATTGTTTGAAACCCTAATATGGCTCCTCTCATCCTAGCCATTGAATTCAAATCAAACACATCTCAACCATCCATCCAATCTCTCCTATCTATGCCACCACATGTGCTTGATCTCAACCATTGAATTCAAACAAAAACCATCTCAACCACTGATCTCTCCTTTCCCCCCAAGCAAAGCATATTCCTTGGAATATCCTTCTCAACCTTAACCTAGGCATGCTTGATCTTTGCATTCATTTCGAATGAACTCATCTCAACCATCCACATTCACCACATGCCAATTGTTTGAAAATCAAGGGAGGCTCCCTTTGATCCTAGCCATCCAATTCAAACCATTTCATCTCGACCCTCCATCTTATTCTTCCCCCCAAGCATTGGCATATTCTTTCTCTCGTTTCTATGCCATGTGAGGATATACATTTCTACCCCTTCCAAATTACCCTATCTACACTTTAAACCCTTGGTAATTTGGTTTCTCTTTAAACACTTCACAAATGATTTCCAAATTGGCTATTTGAGTTGGTAAACCTTAGAATGATTAATGTTAAGGTTCAGTGTAAAGTACAATTGGGGGTTTAGCAAGGCTAGGTATTTATAAGATCCAAACACCCAACACTTGGGAAAGTTTACAAAAGCCTGGCACGCTGCCCGCGCGCTGACGCACGGGTGACGCGCCGGCCTCGGTAAAATTTCCCAAGTTTGGGTTCTTGGATTATAAATACCACCCTTGCCTCTTTTATTCCTCGCCCTTTGCCATTATTCTTTCTCTCTAAACACTCTTAAATCTCTATCTCTATCTCAATCTCTAATCTTGTGTTCTTGATTATCACACTAACATCTTTGGAAGAACACATCTACTTGCAAGGGAAGAATCACAAGAACCTAATCCACTCTTGTGATTGTGTCGAGGGTCTTCTTTCTTATACCCTTTCTATTACAATCGAGTCTCTAGGTTAGGTTAGGGCTTGGTTGAACAAACATATATTTATTCATTCAATTGTTTGTAAGGGAAGTCTTGTATCTTGGTGACCAAGCCTAGATCATTGGGGATCTAGTTGGGGTTTGATACTTCCAGTGGGAAGTCTTGGTAGTGGTCTTAGTGACCCCTAGGTAAAGTCGAATCGTGAGATTCTTTTGGGTGGTTTCCGAGGGCGGAATACCATTGGGGAGTAACTCCTTCTTTGTGAGCATCGATATTGGTGAATATCGATGGAGTGAATTGTAACGGTTTGTAGTCCACCGAAAGGATTATACTAGTGAATAGTATCGGAGTCGCGGATTCGCAACTGGATGTACGGATGGTATAAACCCCCATCCCGAACCAGTATATATCGTGGTGTCGTTTACTTGCTTTATATACTTTGTTTGTGTGTGTGGTTGTTTGGATTGATTATACAACCACTTGGTTTTCTTTGAGGCTTAAATTTTTTAAACATCTTAAAAGCCTAAGAAATCGTATTCACCCCCCTTCTACGGTTCTACAATCTTAAAAAGTACTCCAAATGTTTTTATTATCTTAATTCGAGTCATTAGAGTAGTTTATTGTAAGGGGAATGTAAATTCCCTATGATGTATTACTTTGGATGGTAGGGCAAGAGTGTATGCAAAAAGAAAAAAAAATCAAAAAAATCAAGAAAAAGAAAAAAAAAATAGAAAAAGAAAAAGAGAAAAACCTACGGACTACCATCCCGTTTTATTCTATGTTTGTTTTAAGTTTTTGTTATTTTTGATTTAATAGCTTAAGTCGAGTCTAGTCTTGGCTTAGCAACGCCATATTGTACATGTAATTAACCAAGATGATTAACTCGCCACAAGTAAATATTACCTTTATCCAACAAAACCGTGTTTTCCATATCCCTACACCTAACGTTATAACCCTTTAAAAGACCTCTTTGATAGTTTATCCTAGGTGCTTACGCCAAGTGGTGTAGGTTTGATCCTTTCCCAAGCCTATGGTAATCTATTTGCTATGACAGGTAGTGAGAGATGTTTTCCATTTCCATATTGTGATATATACTTTATTACACCCGAGAGATGTGAGTATCTAAACACTATTTGTGAGGTGCTAGTGTATGACCTCCGTGCTTGTTTTTGGATTTTAGTGGAATGATTATTTATTGTAATTACTTTTATATTAGTGTTAAATGACCCCTAACTTGTATTTTGATTAGAATAAAAGCGCATTTGCTTGAGGACAAGCATATCTCAAGTGTAAGGGTATTTGATGAGGCGAAAAGTGTACCACTTTTAAGGGGTCATTTAAACCCGAATTCATGATTATTTGATCAATTACTGTCCTAAATCGTTCCTTTTGTCATTTTAGGTACTTTTGAGGAGAAATCTGGAATGTGGAAAACTAGAAGGGGGGGGGGGGGTTGAATAGTTTTACGTCTTTTTCGTTTTGCTTATTTTATAAAAGATAGTTTCTAAGATGAAACCTTCAAATCACTTTAATACATAAATATATATACTAGTTAATTTATGATTTTGTATAAATATTACTTATGTATAATGTACAATTTCAAAACACTTAACTACAAAAGCACAAATACAAGATTTATTAAAGGTTTTATATATACAATGCTTATGTATAATGTTAGGAAAGAATATACAATTTCATATATTTTATGTAAGCATATATATGTATAGTAGTAGTGTATAGATATAATTTTATGTACTAGGTTGTTTTTGTAAGATTAGTTTTATGAATGGATTTTAGTTTGATCTTTATGTGAAATCAACATATGCACAATACTATCAATTATGACTATGTATGAAATGCAAGTAAGTAATAAATCAAAGAGTGAGGGATGGAAAGATCAAACCGAGACACAAAGGATTTATAGTGGTTCGGCTACAAGGACACCTTCCTTGCCCTACTCCACTCCCCGAGTCACCTACTCGAGAGTTTTCTTCACTAGATCAAAGACCTCCTTTATGGCGGAGAAAACCGTACACACCAATATACACACCAATTTACACACCAATCTTCACACCAATCTACACACCAATCTACACACCAAACTACACACCAATGTTCACACCAATCTACTATTTTCTTCACACCAATCTTCTACACACCAATCTTCTATACACCGATCTTCTATTCTCTTCACACCTTCAAAGTACTAATGTCTTGACACCTTCAAGTCACTAATATCTTTGCAACTTCAATGCACTAGTGTCTTGACACCTTCAAGCCACTAATGTCTTCACACCTTCAATGCACTAATGTCTTGACACCTTCAAGCCACTAATGTCTTCACACCTTCAATGCACTAATGTCTTGACACCTTCAAGCCACTAATGTCTTCACAACTTCAATCTACAAATGTCTTCTAGTCTACTCCACTAGAGATCCTTAATTTCTTCACTACAAGCTCCTATTGCTACAATCTCCTATCACCACTACTATCTAACCCTTCTTCTTCACTTCAAGTCACACTTCACACTTACAACAATTCTAGATTCTTCAACTAAATCTAGTTAACTAATACATACACCTTATTCACCAAAGTATGAAAGATGTACAAGGAAATGTAAACAAACAACTTAGATAGCAAGATGATACTAAGTTGTAATACTTCTAATAGAAGTATTCTTCTCTTTGCACTTGAAAGAATGAGGCTTTGGATCACTTGGAAACAAAGGCTTATGAAATGAAATGATCAAAGGATTTTTTAGGATTGAAATAGAGATCTAGAACAGAAAGTTTCTGTGCAAAAAGGTGGGGAAAAAATCCAGGTTTAAGGTGGTATTTATAGGCAACAAGTTCTGACAGAGGAGCGTGGCCGGCCCCCTTAAAGCATGGCCGGCCCCCTTAAAATTAAGGGGGCCGCCCCTTATAATTAAGGGGGCCGCCCAACTGTAACGGCCAGAAAACTTGTCTTTTAGTGGGGAAAGTTTATTTGGTGAAAAACTAACTGATTTTGGTTAAATATTTGAAATCATATATTTAGTATGATTAAAACATTTTTCCTTATTACCAAAAGTGTTTTTCAAAAATATATAATAAGATTATATAATTAAATAAACTTTGTATTAGTTAATTAAATACCCCTTTGATCATACATAGCACTAAACACTTTGTTTATTCATACCTTAAGTGATTTGTTGGTGAAAGTGATTATTTATTACTAAATACGTGTTTACGTCATGATCTTTGGATTTGATTAGTTTAAGTTTTGTGATTATCAAAACATAGAGATATCGGAAGATATGAATAATGTTTTTAGTCAATTATTTATATCAACATGGAAAATGAAGCATTTTGGACGTTTTTGGAGCATAAAAGTGAAGAAAACGGTAAAGTCTCAAATTCCTCGCTGGGAACAGTACCTGACGACATCAAGACTTCACACATGATGACGTAAAGCTTGGCAAAAGAGGTGGAATTGGAAAATACATGTGACGGACCAGAGCATCTTCAAGGCTATTTGGCCTGACGGCGTCACCAAGGCCGTCAGGGTCAAAACACATGTGACGGCCCATAGTATATTTACACATGAAGGCGTTAAGATTGGATCTAGGCAATACGAATTTTATATTGGCAGTGAGTTGACGGCGTCAGATGCTACAACGTGACGCCGTCAGGATGTATTCTCTATATATATTTTTCCAATTTTTTCATTGTAAGAGGGTGGAACATTAGGAGGAACTTCACTACAAACCCTAGGTCGAATTTTCATCATATTGTAGGGGTTTCAAACCCTTCTTGCATCTATGTTTGAATAAAGATAAGTCTTCCAATAATCATTCAATATGTCTATGTGTTGTTTGATTCTATCTTATGCTTGTCTTTCTTTTAACATGCTAGGCTAGGTTTTTATTGTGTTTGCTTAGATGTAGTGAAACCTAGATGTTGATTATTTGTTGATTGTTTGCTTATAATTGTTGTGGATGATTGTATTCGATGTTAGGCTTAAGAAAACTGGCAGACTTCCATTGGTAACTTGCTTGAACGTCTTAAGAAACATGATCGGAGGTGCACTACGATTTTTGGTTGTATTTAATACATAAGTGAATTCTAATGATCCTATGTTAGGAGCTTTTAGTCGGCTCGACATAGGAGTGAAGTAGGATCTTATAGAGTTAGGGAATATTGTACATGGCCCTACGACTAGTATTAAGGAATATAACCCGTCATCCATGCAATTGTAACAAGCTAATCAACTGGTAAAAGATATCTAGGGAGTAATCAAATCTAAGTAAACACATCTTTTCTCATTATTGTTTCCACCACAAAATCACATTAGTTAATTTTCATTTCTTTAATTTTATTTTGATTGCATCTGTAGTTAATTGGGTTAGTTGGCTAGCAACTAATTCCGCCCACTCCTTCAAAACCTGAGATTTTACTTGCTTTTATAAAATATAAAAAAATACAAAAACAATCATCCCTCACCTCTAGACCTAGTTTAGTAGGCTTTCTAATCCTAGCGACACTATTCCTGAGTTGAATGATCAATCCCCCAATACTTGTCACTATACTATACTACAACGATCAGGTACACTGCCTGGCGGGGATTGCAAGCTTCTCAAGATCCCTTGAGAGGTAAAACCTATTGCAAGGGCGCAATCCCGCATATCAGCCAACACGTGACGCCGTCACCTAAAGAACGTGACGCCGTCAGGTATTGTTTCCAGCTTGATTTGGAGACTTTGTCGTTTTCTTCACTTTTCACTCCAAAAATGTCCAAAATGCTTCCTTTTCTAGAATTCTTCTCCAAAGTACCTAAAATGACAAAAGGAACGATTTGAGGCAATATTTGATCAAATAATCACGACTTAGTGCTTAAATGACCCCCTAAAAGCGTAAAACGTTTTGCCTCATCAAATACCCTTACACTTGAGATTTGCTTGTCCTCAAGCAAATGCGCTTTTATTCTAATCAAAATACAAGCTAGGGGTCATTTAACACTAATATAAAAGTAATTATAACAAATGATCGTTCCACTTTAACCAAAACAAGCACGAAAACTATACACTAGCACCTCACAAATAGTGTTTGGATACTCACATCTCTCGGGTGTAATAAAAGTATATATCATAAATGGAAATAAAAATTATCTCTCACTACCTGTCATAGCACATAGATTACCATAGGCTTGGGAAAGGATCAAACCTCCACCACTTTGGCGTAAGCACCTAGGATAAACTATCAAAGAGGTCTTTAAAAGGGTTGTAACGTGAGGTGTAGGGATATGATAAACATGGTTTTGTTGGATAAAGGTAATCTTTACTGGTGGCGAGTTAATCATCTTGGTTAATTACATGTACACTGTGGCGTTGCCAAGCCAACCCTCGACTCGAATTAAGCTAATGAAAACTACAAAAACATAAAAAGAAACGGGATGGTAGTCCGTATGTTTTTTCTACTCCTTTTTCTATTTTTATTTTTTTTATACAATCTTTCCTTACCATCCAAAATAATACATCATAGGGGAATTACGTTGTCACAAATTACAATTTCAGGTCATTTTCCAAACCTCGACGATTTACTATTCACAAGTTACTACTCATCATTTACTATTCATCGATCACTATTCATCATTTCACTATACATCATTTTTGAAGTCAGTTTGAGATTTCGAGAAGTGTTCAAAAATTTTACAATTTATGTGACACTATTCATTCCCAGAAAGAAAACACTATTCATGATCATCATCTATCTTTTTGTAAACATAGTTTACGGGTATTCAAATTCACGTAACCAGTGTGGTTTAGCTGCGAAGTCATGCATCATCAGTAAGTACACATCATATAGACTAGAGTAGTATACATATTATCAGTAACATCATCAGTATATTAGGTCATGCACGGGTTTGTGTGATTTTCATTAACGTATGGTTAATTATTTAATTAACGTTACCACTCAGTTTTTTTTACTTCTAACATATACCCGATACTCCCGTCTATGATCCTAATATATTAATTTAGCCGGTGTTTCAAGACCTGTTAATATATTTTCCAGTATACGCTGAAAATTATGTCGGATCACGATATCTCAACACGACAATTATTTTAACACCTGATTCTCATCAGGAATGTGATTTCATAATTTTTACAACGTCGTCATATTTTATTTGGTACCGTTAAAAATTTATTTCTAGCAAACTCGATACCCGGTATCACTTAAAACACTAAATATCTAACATAATCAATCAAAAATGTTACAAAATCTATCATTTTTCTTCCTCCACCTTACCATTGCCCCCCCCCCCCCCCCCATTCCAATCTACTTACACATTGAAAATTATTACTAACTTCATTTAGTATGTGTACTAGTTGTCTTTGAAAATAATACCACTAATAGTTATATTTTTCTTTTATCCATTTACACTTCCGTAATACAAAACAACTAGCAAAATTTTCTCTCTCTTTCTCTCTTCTTCACATGATCGGCCAAGAACACAAGACAAGAAGAACATCACCAAGTTTTCAAGATTAAGTTATAAACAAGTTTCTTTAGTGTTCCTTGTTAGGATTTTGAAATAAAAATCCCAAGGTTCTTTAAGTATTTTCATCCAAATCACCTTAAATCTTCAAGTAAGCTTCAAATAAATTTTCCTAACCTTTCATACTTTCATTTAATATATTTTGATGTTTTAGTAACTAGTTATGCAAATAAATATGTTATACATACCACTTATTGTTTATTTTTCTTTATAAACATAGATTTAAAGATTTTACTTGCAACTTCATGAAATCCACCAAGATTGATGATGTTTAGGACCCCACGACACCCTACGAAGGTGTATGGTAGGATGGAGTACTTGTGGAGTTGATTGAAAGTAGTTTGCTTAAGTTTTGAACAAGCCTTGAACTAGAAAAGTTGATTTTTACAAACTATATATAAGGTTCTGTCCATTTTTGTGAAATGCGTAAAAATCAGTAAACATTGAGATATTTGGCCTTCATATTCAGAAAATACTTTCAAAAACAAAACCATGGCCGCTTGAATGAGTAAAAACCGACTTACAACGAGAAAGTTATGATTTTTCTAAACTTAACGACGAAAAACTATTTTCTGAAAAATACGAGTGCTGTATGCCGAGATTCGACGGACAAAACAAGGCATTAAACGTGATCTAGAGGATCCGACCTACTGAAAATATGTTAGTACATATTAATACGAGACCGTAGATATAAAGAACATAGAAAACGAGCTTATAACGACCAAGGTATACGCGTTTGAAACCCGAAGAACCTTATACATTTTGACAGCTCTATATGAAATATATTCTAAGTGTTAAAACAATATTTTTTCAAGTAACGACAACGAAAAGCCATATTTATTACCCATCGAGGCGCGTATGATCAAAAGTTAAATGACATGCAATTTAGATATTGTTACAAGGTTTTCAAAAACGTCGAGTTTAATCACTAACACTTAATGTACAATATTTCACGACTAGTTTTGCGAGGCCATTTGGGGCATATTTTCCCAAGTTAAGAAAAATATTAAACTACGACAAAAACATAATAATTACCGATAGAACACCAAATAACGATCGTGGAGTATCGTTGCAACGTAATTACACGAAAATTAGTTTATAACTTAACGAGAGGTCAAAAATGTATTTTTCGACGATAAACGTTATTTTCAAAATTAACGAGTGGTATCGATAACATACATATTTGCATGTATAGCATTGTATCATTGCTTACCTTAGATCATATCATTCATAATAGGTCGCGGTTAGAGACCAAGCTATAACAACCCACAAACACCCATTACTATCATTCCCATTACAAATACCTATAGTTGGTATTTCACAGGTAAATTTTTGCTTTTTATATACATTATTACTTGCATGACTCATTAGACCTACTCACGTATCCACACAAGCCAAATAACTCAATACTCACATCCTATAAACCCCAGGTATGTCAAGCATAAAATCATAACAACACCATAATACATAATTCACCAATCTAAAACACTAAACATAACACAAAACTCTAATAAACACTAAACTAAAACTTAAGCAGGATTATGTGCTTATTTGAACCTATATGCTTAGTTTAACTAGTATGAATGTGTCCAAGGCTTAAGTATGAGTTTCCTTAGGAATATTAGGATATATTAGGACTATTAGGCTATAGAATAAACCCTTTAGAACTTAGATACAAACCCCCTAAGCCCTAAACCATAACTAGGTCATAGATAACTAGAATTAGGTCTAAACCATCCCAAAACTTCCCCATAGGTCACTACCACTTAGTATACGCCTTTTAGAACTTAGGAATAGTTATTAGACACTCATAGGACACTAGTCTAGGCACTAAACCATAGGATAAACCCTAGTCTCTCACCAAACACACTTAGGTCATTTAGGTTACAAAACTAGGTCAAACCTTCCCAAACCTTTCCCATAAGTTACCCTCACTTAGAATAAACCCATTAGGTCTTAGGATTAATCACTAAACACACCTAGGAACTTAACTTAGGCACTAAACCTTAGGAAAAACCTTAAACACTTAATATGTAGAACTAGGTCTAAACTTAACTAAAACAAGTAAAACCTAAACATAAGCACCTCAACCTAGCTCCTTAACACCTTAGTCATACCCAAGCACACACCTTAACACCTCTAAGCACCCACACAAGTAGGTGCCTCACCTACTTGTCTAATCCACCACTAATCACCATTAATCCACCCTAAACCACCACTAATCCACCACTAAACCACCACTAATCCACCCCTAATCACCCTAAACCACCCCTAAACACCCTAGGCAGCTTACAAGCACCTCTAAGCTAGCACACAAGTAGGTGCATCACCTACTTGTCACCACATTTTCCTAACCGCCTCTCTCGGCTTCACCACCACCACAACCGTCCTACCCCGCCCCCTAGCTACTGCCATAGCCTCTCCTTGTCACCACTAGACCTGCCACAAAACCCCTAGCCTTGCTTGCTCACCCCTCCCCTTGCTCGACACCTAAACACCCTATTTCACCCCAAACCGCTTTAACGCGGGTATAAATACCCCCTCCTCCCCTCCATTCTTCTTCACACCCTTTCTTCTCTTCACCTTACATTAGAACAGTAGTAATAAGCCCTTAGGAGACCTTGGAGTCGAGTAGCTAGGCCTTGGTTGAGTTGTGTTGTGGTTTGAAGTCGAACAAGTCCTAGAAAACCCTAGAAAACCCTAAAACCCATGTAAACCCCCCCCCTAGCCAAGTAGGTCTTACATTTTAGTATATTTAGCTTTAGATTAGTCTTAGGATAGATTTAGAATGCCTTAGGTACCCTAGGAACCCTTGCATGAGCCTTGAACCCTTTCATTTGCTAGTTTAAGTTTTAAAACCCTAGATCGAGTCATATACTTGCATGCATGCTATAAGTCATTACTTTAGGTCATACACTAGTTATAGATAACCTAGATAAGATAAAATAAGTAAAACATAGGCTAGAAAACTTAGTTAATAGATAAAATATAAGTTACATGCATATTGGGACTAGTTTTGCAAAACTTTACATGCATAAGGGTATATATCATAAATTCCTGAAATTATAAAGTCTAGGGACTGTTTTTGACATTTCCTAGAAGTTATAAGTAGTAAGGACTAGTTTTGCATAATATTAAAACCTTAGGATAGATATTAAAATAAGTATAAACTAAAAAGGACTAAAAATGTAAATATTATAAAGTTAAAGGTCTAAATGGTAAAATATAGAAAACTTAGGAGTCTTAGGTTAGTTGCCTAAAATATAGAAGTCTAGGGACTAGTTGTGTCAAGTATAGATAGTTATAAGTAATATAAATTTAGGGTAGAAAACGTAAATATATAAACTATAAGGGTAAAAAGTGAAAATATCATATAAGTATAAAACCTAAATAAAGTTAGAAGAATAACACAATACTAGGGAGCTTCATGCGAGGAGTACTATGTGGATATTTCGTTTCGACGAGTTTGTTGGGTTTACGAATTAAAGTGCCCTGACTCCTCGAACGATTATTACATATACTTCTGAGATATGATGGCCCGAACGGTGATATGATTATAACTAAACCCTAATAACAACATAACTCAATAATAGGGAGCTTTGTGTGAGGAGTATTAACTTCTGAATTATGATGGCCCGAACGGTATTATGTTGATAACATAATACAATAATAGGGAGCTTCATGTGAGGAGTCATGTACTTCTGAATTACAATGGCCTGAACGGTGTTATGTTATATATAAAACATTAACAAACCTAAAAACAATTACTTGAGAAACATAAACATGATAACTAAAGCTTGACATACATACAAAACCAACAACACACTAGAATACGTGAGTAAGGCGGTCTTGTTTCTGAGTCACTATTTGCATCACTTAGATTACTCTAAACCCAAGTGAGTTTTCGTAGCCTCACATCTTTTTAAACTTTCATTTTAAATGCTTTACAAACCCTGTGAGGGGGATACATGCTAAATGCTTTACTTAAAACCGAATACAAGTCTTTTTCTTTGGTTGTTTGCACGAGTAAACTAACAGCCACCACTACATAACCAAAATTCCTGAATCTAATCATTTGGGATATTTTACCCACGCGAACGCGAATATAGTTGATAGATCTATTGGAGTTTCACAACTCCCGTTGGTATTAACACCCCACTAGGTGGTACCAATAAGTACTATATTTGAATCCACTCAAGGAATAACTTTGGCAAGTTATCCTTCCATCCCCTCATGTTGGGTCTGCAGCCCACATGACCCGGATCGTTAAGGTGTGATTCGTGAGCTTAGTGCAACATACTAAACTCCTGATAATTGTGCATGCATCACAATTATCACAAAACTTGCATTTTCCCAGATAGGTGTAACAACTGAACCCAGGGAACTTGTATTCACTAACCCCTAAACCTATGATTCTCACTCAATACCTAGTGCTGACTTTTTAAGCATGTATTCTAGGTATATTACTTCTACGGATCCATGGCAGAAGGAGGTACTGAACTCAGAGGACTTTTCATGGTTATCATTCAAACACAACCAACCTAACTCTTCGATTTTTGGGACCTCAACAATAATGAAAGTATATCTTTTATAATTAAAACTCTGATAATTATGAATGATAACTAAATTTCCAAAACGTCTCTTTTCGAGTCATTTTCTATTACTGTATCTGTGATTCTATGAAGTAATACCCCAAACACTTTATCTGTTGCGATCAGTGAAAAAAGGGGGTGTTACACAAGCCTCATTCCATCATATCCACTATTGTCATTGTTGCTATCATACCAGGTGAGTTTTCATAGCCCCGTTTTCAATTACTTATTTCATTTCAAAACTCTCGGGGGAGAATACATTGCACCATTTTTAGTACATGCCAAAGTATCAAATTCATTACATTGCTTAAGTTACCTCATTACCACACTAAGTCCCTAGTTTATCATGAACCGTTAATTGCGAGCAAGCGAGAGTAAGTGAATAGATCTATTGGGGGTGACTCCCCCGTCCGTGTTTGGTCGCTCCAACAGAAAACGGACGCATTTCATTTGAATCATATTTGAGTGCCTGGTAAACACTCGGTTTGGGGCTTTCACATTCAGTCTAGCTTCGGGGTCATGAGCTTAAGAGCCAATGTAGCATTTTTTTGACATTTTGTCACTTCATTTTATACTTGTGGCTATTGTACATTCAATTCATTACATAAACCTATGATTTCTCACCAACATTATTGTTGACCGCTTTAGCAATGTATTTTTAGGTATCAAAGGCATACACTTCATGGCATGCATGGATTCATTTCATAGAGCCGCGAGGTTAACGCGTCTCACTTGTTTATTTATGCACTTAAAACATCGTTTGGTTGTAACAAACTTATTTCCACATCTTTTACAAATCATTGGGACCTATACCTTGTAAACTCTGAATTATTTCTATGAATCAAACGATGTATTTTTCAAACGACACTTTAGGTCGTTCAATATAACTGTTGATGTGATGCTATGGCAGTCATGCCCCAGGTATTCCATTCTGCTGCAAATCATGAATTTGGGGGTGTGGCAGATTGGCATTAGAGCAAAGGTTATAGAGAACTAGGCTGCATCATTGACCCTATACTATAACTACATCATCATAGCATCATATCATTTCATCATAAGTGCATATTCACTATTCTTGCAATTTCATACGTACATTATACGGGTTATTTACTTTCATTTCACATCAATTGTCACAAAGATGTTTTCAGATACCCATCCCATCATCATTACTTTAGACTCTGACATGGAGGATACCTAACATCAGTTGACTTTACACTAAACTCATCGCTCATAGCATCCAATACTGAGACTGAACCCTTTGAGGAGGGTGAAGTTGTACCTACACCACCACCAATTGCACTTACACCACCATTATCACCATTGATTTGTCATCGGAACAGGGTTGTTCCTATCATTCAGCCCATACATAGAGTACCGTTTGGTAGGGTATTCAGACTTAATCTTAGTGGACCTGCTAGGAAGCTTATTGCAAGAAAGATAGTATGTTTTCTTTTCTTCACTATTAGGGCACTCACTACTCATGTACTACCATAACTATCAACTACTCATACCACTATTGGTCGTCCCATAGTGCATACCTCAGTTTTACCTCTTAGACGTCGTGAGATAGCGCGAAAAGGGTAGTGTTTCATTCACTATTATCACCATCATCTCCTAACTCACCAATAGGATTTCATCATCATCAATTTCATTCTCATCATCTAGAGCACTACCAGCACCATCACATCTCAGAGACCCTACACCCATATATGACTTTCCGCTTAAGAAGCGCCCACGATTTGACATACCATTACCATCTACCACTAATACTACAAACATTACACCACCTTATAGGTTTGAGGCTGGTGAGAGTTCGAGAGCCTCTACTGCTTGACAACCTACTACTCTTCATCGTCAGACAATGACCTCTAATTATTTGAGATTACACACGAGTGTTTGGACGATACACTCTGAATAATACCACAACCCCCACAAACACAACAAGAACTACAACAAATTGCCCAAGGGTGGCATCCATCGCAAGGACTCTATATTATCTAAGATATGATCGAATCATACCTCCCTGACACAATGAACCAACAAGATGCTTTGAACAATATTATACCATCACAATAGAACTCATCACAACTCTCCCTTCATTATCAAGTTTGATTTCACCACATTCTAAGCCGATGAGTCGGATCACATCATTGGTCGCTTTAGTAACACTCCACCGACCAATGTGGTCACATTAGTGGTTTTGACATATAATTACAACTTTGGGAAGATGCAAGTAAGACAATAGGATTAATAAAGACGATGATGTCTTTACGATTAAATGGTCATGTTGACCAAGATAACAATGACTACCCTAGTTTTCGTGTTTCGGGGATGATACCAATTCAAGTAAATCAAAGTCTAATTGAAATTTTTGTACAAACGAAAAGATTTCTTGCAAACCTTACGAAGTATGACAAATTATTGATTCTCAATGGTTGGATTAAAAATCATTTTTGTTTAAGCATCGATCTTCTTGAATTTCATTTTTCTAAAGACATATATGAGATATTGTTTTTATCAAAGTACAAAATATTTCGTAGTCACATCTTTTTACATGACTATACTCACTACAAACTTCAAATAAGGTTGCTCCAAAATACATTTATGATTAAATTTTCACAATGTTTCACTCAAATAAATGTTGTTAACAAATTTTAGAAACCATATCTCCAAGAAGGAACATGCATAACTCATGAACGAATCTCGAAAGCGACCACTATACCTACTTACTATTTAACCTTAGAAGCGAAAGAAACACCTCTGTCAGAGATTGTTAATATTGATACACCATGCCTCAACACTACTGCTTCAAATTACAACTTTCTCACTCATTCCATTTGATAAGACCCTCACGCTAGTATAAGCTTGGTGAATTAAAAGATCAAGGTACAATTACACAACAGAAATTATATTCTTTACGAAGATCGTTACAACTTAGTCACATTGGGACGAGACCTCATTTTCATGAAAGGATATTGAGAAGTGTCACCTGACCATAAGGCATTTAGCTTTCATCGATAGCAAATCAAACATCATTCGATGTGGTATCTACTTGACTCAGACCACCCGTACAACAATTTCCGTTCTTTATACACCTTAGTCATGTCTAGAGGGACTAAGTATTTGAACCTACAAACTTTATCCGATATGAATTCTTGAATGCTCCAAATCATTGGCACCAAATTCTGCCCCTATATCGTTTAACACATAGACTATCATTTTCAGTAAACTGTAGACGCCTAAACGGTACGTTCATCCGTCATGCTCTCAATATCACTACCATATTCTCCACCACTTCATAATCATATACCATTACCTTGTTATGAACTAAGTATTTACATTCTCTAGATAGTGGATTAGTAGACTTTTACCACCCTATAAAAATGTTCTTCCAAGTATCATACAAGCTGTTTCACAAATTCATTGCAAGTTATTTTGTTACCATCGTACATACTATTTCACAATTTCATACAAGCTATTTTATTATCGCTCTACAAAATGTTCTACTATTACCCTACAAACTAGTTTTGCTACCAATTCATAAACTGTTTTACTATCATGCAAATTGGTTTGACTAGTATTTTACAAAGAGTGACATTAACACTACTTGACTTCTGGGAAACATAACACTATTTTTTCAAAACTAAGCATCACATCATTTGTCCTCAATTATACATAGCCTGATCACCTATGTATAATTCAGGAAGAATCATGTCATGAAGGAAACAAACGTCCTTTCAAACTTTATAAGACAATCTTCATTCAAAACATCATAAAGTCAAAGCTTTGTAAACTAAATAAACCATTCATAAATGTTTCTTTTATAAACATTCTATAGACATTGACACCATTCATCCCTCGCTCAATCAATAAATTGAATTCCTTTATCAACAACCCATCTAGGAAAGACTTTCCATATCATTTACAAGGAGGATTCCTCAATACAAGAAAACAACAAAAGGATTACAGAACCACTAACCAGGACTAGAAGTATACAGTAAGACAATTCATAACTCAACAGAAATCTTAAGATACCACGAGACCCTCCGAACCACCATCTCTGATCTAGTTGTCCAATTCTGTCATTCAAAAGTACTAGCTAGATCGAGTTACAAGATCGAGTGCAATGTGAATGTATACTAAGCAACACTATAGAAATAAACCAAGCCTCCTAACCGAGATTGTAGAGCATTTCATTTAAACGTGGCCTCATCTATACGCAAACTTCCCTAAAATGAGTTTTCTCAAAGGATAATTGAGTTGAATTAAGGATATCGATATAGATTCCCCTAAGGCATTGTGCTCTCTAAAAATTCCAAATAACCTCACTTTTGTATCAAGAGTGGGATCAGACCCGAACATATCTCCCTATCTACATGTAAAAACAGAACAGACATTCATCGACATAGTATAAGTTGATACCTTCATTTTTGCCAACATGATAACAATTTCAATGATGAACCATATCAGGAATACTTAGTTAAGGTTGAATACCTATGCCTGTAGTTTTTGCCTGATATCCACCAATACGCATTATCCAAAATCAGAAACTAAATGTTAGACATCTATGCATTCATGAGAACATACCTATCCGACCATTTCATCATTTGATAGTACTCTCAATTTTAACGAATTTTATTTAAAATGCCTTTATACAAATCACATACCTTGTAGAAAATATTTTCTGAAGTACTTATTTTGACAAGAAAGATCCTTTTAGATCAATCTTTAGCAAAACCATTGTACAATGAGAATTGTTTAAACATCAATCCTTGGTAAACAGTCCTATTCACAACATGTTGAAAACAGTTCTACTTTGCATAACTACCAAAATTTGGATCATCAAGAAAAATAGTACTTAGAAAGCCGTTTATTCAATTTTGTAAATTCATTTATTCGGAAAAAAGATTACGATCAAAACTCACCATCTCGAAAAAAAATTGAAAACCAATCACCGTATTACATCGCTTATGCATTTAGGGTTTCGTGATTTGATAACAAAGAACATTGGAAAATTTGATGAAGGAAATTAGGAGAGATACCATCAATCAATTACAAATTTCAGTAATGGAGACCAAGCACCATAGGCAAAGAGAGACTCATGTCGTAGCATTCGTTAGAACAAAACACAAGGAATCAAAACTGTTACCCATAATCTATCTTCTTAAAATAACACCCTTTTCGAAAGACCTAACGTTGTGGAATTTGTCACAAGATTCATTGTACCCATTTCAATTATTCCTAATAGAGGTAGTTAATTCACCTCAGACCAACGGTCAGAGCGAGAGAACAATTCAAACATAGGAAGATATGCTCAGAGCGTGTGTGATTGACTCTATAAATGGTTGGACTAACCATTTGCCATAAATCGAATGCATTTACAACATTAGTTATCACACGAGCATAAAGACTACACCATTTGAGGCACTCTATGGTCGAAGTGCCAATCATCTATTGACGGACCGAAATCAAAAAAAGCCTAACTCACTAGCCCAGTACACATTCATGAAACAACAAAGAAATTTTTACAGATCAAGAATCTATTACAAATGACAACAGATGGATAGAAAAGTCATGCCGGTAATCGACGCATGTCATTAGAAATATGTTTCATAAGTTGTAAACCATTAGAATTTCAAGTTGGTGACAGGGTTATGTTGAAAGTTCCGCCTAGGAAGGCAAGATACAATTATGAAAAAGCGGAAAGTTAAACCCGATATACATTGGACCGTTCAATATTTCAGACTGAGTAGGCCCAGTGACCTTCAGACCTGAGTCCTTGTCAGAGAACAGTAGGTTACACAAACATGTTTCACGTTTTCAAATCTCAAGAAATGTCTTTTAGATGAGTCACTCATAATTCCATTAGAAGGAATCCAACCCAATGACACACTTAAACCATGTAGAAGAACCAATAGAAATCATGGACAGTGAGGTCAGACAATGAAACAGAGTCAAATTCCTATCGTGAAAGTTCGCTGGAATTCTCAAAGAGGTCATGAGTTTACTTGGGAACGGTAAGACCAGATGCGACTCAAATACCCACACCTTTTCACCGAGTCCACTCCAGAGACCAACACTAGCTGAATTCAGGGACTGAATTCCTTTTTGGGCGGGCGACTGTCACAAATCACAATTTCAGGTCATTTTCCAAACCTCGATGATTTACTATTCACAAGTTACTATTCATCATTTACTATTCATCAATCACTATTCATCATTTCACTATTCACCGTTTTCATAGTCAGTTTGAGATTTTGAGAAGTGTTCAAAAATTTTACTATTCATGTGACACTATTCATTCCCGGAAGGAAAACACTATTCATGATCATCATTCATCTTTTTGTAAACCTAGTTTACGGGTATTCAAATTCGCGTAACCATTGTGGTTTAGCTGCGAAGTCATGCATCATCAATAAGGACACATCATATAGACTAGAGTAGTCTACATATCATCAGTATATTTGGTCATGCACGAGTTTGTGTGATTTTCATTAACGTATGGTTATTTATTTAATTAATGTTACCACTCAGTTTTTTTGCTACTAACATATACCCGATACTCCCGTCTATGATCCTAATATATTTTCATATTCATTATAATGATATAAGAATTATATTATTAATTTACCCGGTGTTTCGAGACCTGTTGCTATATTTTCCGGTATACGATGAAAATTACGTCGGATCACGATATCTAAACACGACAATTATTTTAACACCCGATTCTCATCAGGAATGTGATTTCATAATTTTTACAACTTCGTCATATTTTATTTGGTACCGTTAAAATTTTATTTCTTGCAAACTCGGTACCCGGTATCACTTAAAACACTAAATATCTAACATAATCAATCAAAAATCTTACAAAATCTATCATTTTTCTTCCTCCACCTTACCATTGCCGCCCCCCATTCCAATCTACTTACACATTGAAAATTGTTACTAACTTCATTTATTATGTGTACTAGTTGTCTTTGAAAATAATACCACTAATAGTTATATTTTTCTTTTATCCATTTACACATCCATTATACAAAACAACTAGCAAAAAATTTTCTCACTTTCTCTCTTCTTCACATGATCGGCCAAGAACACAAGACAGGAAGAACATCACCAAGTATTCAACATTAAGTTATAAACAAGTTTCTTTAATGTTCCTAGTTAGGATTTTGAAATAAAAATCCCAAGGTTCTTTAAGTATTTTTATCCAAATCACCTCAATTCTTCAAGTAAGCTTCAAGTAAATTTTCCTAACCTTTCATACTTTCATTTAATATATTTTGATGTTTTAGTAACTAGATATGCAAATAAATATGTTATACATACCACTTATTGTTTATTTTTCTTTATAAACATAGATTTAAAGATTTTACTTGCAACCTCATGAAATCCACCAAGATTGGTGATGTTTAGGACTCTATGACACTCTAAGAAGCTGTATGGTAGGATTGAGTACTTGTGGAGTTGATTGAAAGTAGTTTGATTAAGTTTTGAACAAGCCTTGAACTAGAAAAGTTGATTTTTACAAACTATATATAAGGTTCTGTCCATTTTTGTGAAATGTGGAAAAATTAGTAAACATTGAGATATTTTGGCCTTCATATTCAGAAAATACTTTCAAAAATGAAACCGTGGCCGCTTGAATGAGTAAAAACCAACTTACGACGAGAAAGTTATGATTTTTCTAAGCTTAACGACGAAAAACTATTTTCTGAAAAATACGAGTGCTGTATTCCGAGATTCGACGGACAAAATGAGGCGTTAGACCTGATCTAAAGTAGCCGACCTACTGAAAATATGTTAGTACATATTAATGCGAGACCATGGATATAAACAACGTAGAAAATATAACGACCAAGATATACGCGTTTGAAACCCGAAGAACCTTATACATATTGACAACACTATATGAAATATATTCTAAGTGTTAAAAACAATATTTTTTCAAGTAACAACAATGAAAAGCCATATTTCTTACCCATCGAGGCACGTATGATCAAAAGTTAAATGACACGACATTTAGATATTGTTACAAGGTTTTAAAAAACATCGAGTTTAACCACTAACACTTAATGTACAATATTTCACGACTAGTTTTGCGAGGCCATTTGGGGCATATTTTCCCAAGTTAAGAAAAATATTAAACTACGACAAGAACATTATAATTACCGATCGAATACCAAATGACGATCGTGGAGTATCGTTGCAACGTAATTACACGAAAAGTAGTTCATAACTTAACGAGAGGTCAAAAATGTATTTTTGACGATAAACGTTATTTTCAAAATTAACGAGTGGTATCGATAACATACGTATTTGCATGTATAGCATTGTACATTCCTACCTTAGATCATATCATTCATAATAGGTCACGGTTAGAGACCGAGCCTCATTCCATCATATCCACTATTGTTATTGTTGCTATCATACCAGGTGAGTTTTCATAGCCCTGTTTTCAATTACTTATTCCATTTCAAAACTCTTGGGGGAGAATACATTGCACCATTTTTAGTACATGCCAAAGTATCAAATTCATTACATTGCTTAAGTTACCTCATTACCATACTAAGTCTGTAGAATACTCTAATGTAAGAACATGGATGGGTATGTGTTTAGGATGATTTAATGTGAGGTTTTCTAGTGAGAAGTTAGAGAGAGAAAGAGATGGAACTTTGAGAGAGAACTAGTAATATGTTAGATTGCAATTGAAGGTCCAACCCCTTCCAAGCTAGGGAATAGGTATTTATAGTTACAATAAAACACCCCCTGAAACGGGCTGTGGAGCGGGCTGACAGTGGGTAAAGACCCGACACGACTCCACAAATAAATACTAAACTACGTTCTAACTAATATGATAAATACTACGAGCTACAACATGCTAAACTATACTCGGGTTGACCGAGTCTTCATATGAATAAACGTATTCCTAACAATCTCCCCCTAAGGGAGGTCTCCCCAGAAAATAAATATTGAATCATAGCATTCAAGTCTTTGACGACATCTTTGTAGCTTGTAGCCTTTTGATTCTTCATTGTTGAGATCTTTGTGCATTAAGTGGTAGACTATAGATGACTTGTTCAATGTGATGGATGATCTTTGGAAATAACTTCAAGTTCATCATCCAAATGAGTGTCTGAAAGTCATCTTTGAGCAGTAACGTCTCCATGTGATATGAACATCTTTGTGTTGGCATGCTCACACTTTTCAGGATCATGATCTTCTGCATCAGAGTTATGGAAGCATAAATGAGGCCCAATCAATGATCATGATTTCATAGATTGTGATGTCGAAGTGTGAGCATGTGTTGATAGATCAGCATCTTTTCAGCAATCAACTGCATCCGTCAGAAATTCCTGCAAGCAGACAGTTAGCAACAAATCATCTGGTGCTTATAGGTTTGGAATTAGAGATCGTCAACAGCATAGTGTGAAGACTCCTTCTAACCCTTACCAAGACCGTTCCCAATCGGAAAACCCTGAGAGGATTTACACGAACTACCTAAGTAGATCAACGATTGGGTGAGTCGCTGCAGATCAGTCCACGACTGTTGACCGTCAGTAACCATCGTGACCACTAAGCGTAATCCACAAGGAATTACCTAAGTGACCTGCTTTCAGGGCTGCTTGATGTTGACCCTGGCAGGAATTTCTATTCAATCACTGGGAGTTACAAAAGCAACATCCCTCATAAATGTTCAGGCAAATTGCTAAGATCTGCGTAGGACTCATAAGTTTACCACTGGTGTCCTTAATGTTGAACAACCAGGGTAGAAATAGCACGTGTTCTTATGAGATCTTTGTATGCATCTCGAGGCTCTAGACTCAATAAGTGCATTTGGTTTTCCTATGCGGAGATTAGGGAGAGGTCTCCTGCTTCAATATCAACCATCTCTAAGAAATAAGTCGATAGATTACATCGGTTCCCCGTGAGAATAAAACAAGTTCTTTTAAGAGAACTTGAGTGGCTAGAAGGTTTAATGCAGTGCGTCACTGGGTCCATGACGTCTTGTCTTCAATACCAATGTCGCCTTAGCAACCATCAGTAGATTATGAATTGAACCCGGTTTCTACCCTATGGTTGAATAATTGGAGGGCTATTTCTTTTCACCCTTTCTTATTTTATTTCTTTTTAATTCTTCAAACCCTTCTTTCTCCATTCTTACATTTCTCCTTTTTTCATAATCATACCTACGGACTTTCTAATACTATCTATTTGATATAGTCCATGGGTAGATCTCTCCGGCTCTGGCGGATCATAGGACGGTTTTCCTAACCTTAGCCACCTTATAACTTCATGACTATCCTATGTTGCCATTTACCAAATCATTGAAAATTCTCTCAACGTGTTTATGATTGGAAACACATTTAGTTAACACGTTGAGAGTTTTGTCATTTTCAAATGCTCCCCCTTAACATGTGCTCATACGTTTTATTTTAAAAATTTGCACATGTCGGGAAGAGTTGCACTTTTTGAATTGATCCTCCTTAAGTGAATATGAACGGGGCATTCGAGACACACTTACCTCACTAGTTAGACTAGCTTGAAGTTATCACCCGGCCCGATCAGATTCACCAAAGGTTTCTCGAAACGGTACATTCTACTTAGACAAGTCCTTTTCGAGACACGCTTACATCACTGGTTAGACCAGCTTGAAGTTATTACCCGTCCAGGACTAGTCCTTTCGATTCAATACAGTTGTGTTTCATTAATTCATGAGTCAAATCTGAATCACGATCTCTTAATATGCAAGGATCCTTTTCCACAAGTCATTTGCTCCCCCTTAATATGTGCATTGATATACAAAAGAGTTTAGAACATAAGGGAGAGCATACATTTGGGTTCAAAACATCACATTTTAATCAGTTTTTCATATTTAAATCACATCTTCTCCCCCGATCAAAAATTTCAAACCAATTGAGATTTGTGATCCCAAGTGATTTAAATAAGTCTAAAGCTTTTGGGAGAAAGATGTGTCAGATTTAAGAATGACTGGTTTTGAGACGATACATTAGCTCCCCCTCAATCCATGAGGGAGCATGTTATGCGTTAGAAATGATGAGTTTGTAAATGATTTCGAGTTTAGCAAGAAACTCATGAGAAATTCATATACTAACACATAACAATCACACTTAATACACAGTATCTATGCACAAAGATCTTGTTTTGATGATATATAGTTTTGGAAATCATTCTCCTCCTCAATCGATGATGCATTTTCAATTAAATATTTTGCACAAAAGATTAATCTTTTAGCATCGATTGAGTGGCCAATTTTTAACAACATTTCAAGTTTGTTTGATCTTCAAAAACCATGGTAACTCCAAGTTTGGAGCAAATACTTTCCCGAAGAATCATTGAAGGAAAAATATTTGAGATGTAAAGAATACTTCTCTTCTTTTACCAGAAATGATGCACTTAAGCGTACATCAGATCGAAAAGGCATGAATATAAAGTAATTCATGCCTTTGTTAGGAACAGTCGTCTTTTTGGTGATGAACTTTCCCTAATACTAAGACTGGGTTGCTATCTGAAGTAATAGCAAACCATTTTGAAGGAGTTTTTGGGAAACGACATGTTTTAAAAAAACATTATTTGGAGTAAATAAAAACTCATGTTCAATCATATGTATGATTCTGTGCCATTATTGAATGGCATTTCTAGAATCGTACATAATATTGATTACACATGAGACATGTCGTGAGAAGAATATTTTTGGGTTTTGTGATTTTTCAGATTTTTTTGGTTTATGTAGGTTTTATATTTTTCTATTTTCTTTTTTATATAAACTATGTACACAGGATATGTGAAGCAACCCCTTTACTCCTCCTGATCTTCCTGAAGACATTTGAGATCCTCAAGCGTGAGACTCTTCATTCCAAGACGAGGGAGGATGAATTGAAAACGTTCCCTAGGGAGTGCTTTGGTGAAGATATCAGCAAGCTGGAACTCAGTCCTCACGAAGTAAAGTTCCACAATCCCCTTCTCTACTTGTTCCCTGATGAAGTGATGTCGAATGTCAATGTGCTTGGATCTAGAGTGCTGGACATTGTTGCAGCAGAGAGCAATAGCATTTTTGTTGTCACAGTACATGGGAACCTTGTTAAACACAATACCATAGTCCGAAAGTTGTTATCTCATCCATAGGATTTGAGCACAACAAGATGACATGGCAATGTATTCAGCTTCTGTGGAGGAGATCGAAGTACTCATCTGTTTCTTTGAAGACCAACTAACCAGCATATCACCCAGAAACTGTGCATCTCCAGATGTGCTTCGACGAGTGTCTTGACATCCCGCATGGTCAGCATCTGAATAAGCCGTGAGCGCCATAGCGGTGTCCTTGGGATACCAGAGACCCATGTGGATTGTTCCTTTAAGATACCGAAAGACCCTCTTGACTGCTTCCAAGTGCTTCTTGGTTGGTTTGGATTAATATCAAGCACACATGCAGACGGCAAAAAGGAGGTCCGGTCTGCTAGCAGTGAGTTACATTAAGGAGCCAATCATACTCCGATACTTGGTTTGGTCGACCGGAATCCCAACATTGTCTTCATCGAGTTTTGATCTTTCAATCATGGGAGTATCAACAGAGTCACAGGATTTGAACCAAAATTTCTTCAAGATTTCATTAGCATACTTGGATTGATTGATGAATATGCCATTGGGATTTTGAGATACTTGCAAGCCCAAAAAGAACGACATTTGACCCATCATGGACATCTGAAACATAGAGCTCATCTCTTGGGAGAAACGATCACACTCTTTAGGATCATATGAGGGAAATATGATATCATCAACATAGATTTGTACATGAAGGTAGTTTTTGCCTGTTTTTCTGGTAAAGAGTGTAGGATCAACAACACCCTTGGTAAACTTGTTGGCAAGAAGGAATTTTGACAATGTATCATACCACGCCCTAGGAGCTTGCTTAAGCCCATAAAGAGCCTTCTTCAAACGATAGACATGGTTAGGACGTTCCGGATCTATGAATCCTTCAGGTTGACTAATATACACCACCTCCTTTAGATCGCCATTTAAGAATGCAGTCTTAACGTCCATTTGATATACCACCATATTCTGACTGGCAGCATTAGCAAGAAATATTCTTATGGCTTCAATTCTAGCAACTGGTGCGAAGGATTCTTCAAAGTCTATTCCTTCTTCTTGATGGTATCCTTTTGCTACAAGCCTTGCCTTGTTCTTCAATACATCTCTATGCTCATCAAGCTTTACTTTAAATATCCACTTGAGAGCAATGATCATAGCACAATCGGGAGGTGGTACTAATTCCCACACATCAAGTTGATCAAACTCATGAATCTCTTCTACCATAGCGGTGAACCATGAGTGTTTAGACATTGCATCTTTGACATCCTTGGGCTCAGCTTTGGAGAGGATGGAATTGAAAAAGCACCAGAATGCATCAGTAGCAAGCTGTTTACGGGTTGATACCGGACGAGAAGGGTTACCAATGATGTTCTCAATTGGGTGATCATTTGTCCATTTCCTGAGATGCTCATGGGGTTGAGGATAGTGAATTGAGGTCGCCGTGTTTGATTCTTCTAAGGATGTTGCATCATTAGAGGATTCAGGAGCAAAGATGTTTACAAACGGCTCGTCATCAGGTGGAGCGAAAGGGTTTACTTTAAAAGAATTATCCATAGCTGCTTCTCTTCGTACAGATGAAGAGTGAACATTTGATGTAGAAACTGAGTGACTGATAGTGGGGGCTTCTGGATCTAATGACATCGATGTGGATGGTCCAGCATTATGGAGTGGAACATGTGCTACACCAGCCAGTTGTGGAACGACTGGAGCTTCAAAAGCAGCCACATTTTGAGGTTCAAAGTATTCATCAAACATTGGGTCAAACAGTTTCTTCCAATCTTCACTTGTAGGAGGCACAAAAGGAGTAGCAGATGTGGGATTATGTACAAGCCTGGAGCTTATGGGTCCAGGAGCCTGTTGCTCAGTCAGCTCATCGAATGTCATGTGAATTGTTTCCATTATGTCTCTGGTACGTTTGTTGTAGATTCGGTACCCCTTTCGTTCTGGAGTATAGCCAACGAAGAAACCAATGTCTGCTTTGGCCTTGAGTTTCCCAAGATCTTCACTGTCATTCGTTGGATAACACAAAGTGCCAAATACTCGTAGGAACGAAAGGTCTGGTTTTCTGCCATGAACCAGTTCATACGGTGTCTTGTAGTGGAAAGGATGTATCAAGGATCGATTTTGTGTGTAGCAAGCGGTTGCATAGCCTCTGCCCAAAGGAACATGGGAGCTTTAGAAAAGATAAGCATAGCCCTAGCAGCATCAACCAAGGTGCGGTTACGCCTTTCGACGACTCCATTTTGTTGAGGAGTACGTGGAATGCTCTTTTGATGACTAATGCCGACACTTTCGTAAAATTGAGTAAGTCGTTTGTTCACGAACTCCGTTACATTGTCAATGCGAATGAACCTAACAGTTTTGTTGAGTCGAACTTGCAATTGCTTGATGAGTCTTATGATGATCTCCGGAGTTTCATCCTTTGGTTGCAAAAACTTTACCCATGTGAAGCGAGAGAAGTCATCGACAATAACTAGCACATATTTCTTTCCATTGATACTTTGAACCCTCATTAGTCTACAAAGATCCATGTGAAGAGTGTGTAGAACTTCCATAATGGAATTGACAGTTTTGGGTTTGTGGGTGTGATTTTTGCTCTTGCCCATTTGACATGCGGAGCATAGATGATCTTTTTCATACTTAAGTCTGGGCAAACCTCGAACAGGATCCTTACGGGTAAGTTCATTGATGGTACCGAAGTTCAAGTGGTTTAAACGACGATGCCACAGCTATGATTTGTTCTTGGATACCTTTGAGAGCAAACAATTGGGAGAGGACCGCATCATGTCTTCAATTGAGATGGTATAAAGATTAGTGCCCCGACTGCCTTTGAGAAGGTCTATACCATCTAATTCTCTAACAAAACATGTATGTTTTCTGAAGGCAACTTCAAGATCTGAATCGCAAAATTGATCAACAGAAAATAGATTATGCCTAAGTCCCTCCACGTAGTATACCCTGGATATCACACTATCTCCAAAGACGTAGTCACCATAACCCATTATTGCACCAAAGTGGTCGTTCCCGAATCTGACCGTACCAATGAACTTTTCCACGAAATTATTGAGCCGCGAGCGATCCCCGATCATATGTTTTGAGCAGCCTGAGTCCAAATATCAAAGGAAGATTTGTACGACCTGCATTTGAAACCAGACAATGGTGGATAACTGAAAAAGTTGGAGCCCCACAAGCAATTGGGGTCCGTTTGGTTAGCATACATAAACATTGGATTATCATAAGTCATGGAGATACTATTGGTGTTTTGACAAGTTGATGCACTAGGCCTAGGAGTGGTACTAAGTGCTTCTACCGGGAACCTTCTACCAGTAGGTCTCCATTTCTTAATTGGCACTACTTTGGAGTTAGTGATCCTAGTCAAGGTGCACTTTTCTCCTAGGGTGAATTTCCTTCCAGTAGGCCTCCATTGATAACCAACATTAGTGAAAACCTTTCCTGTTTTATTCCAGACCTGCCTAACTCGTTTAGCACTCAAAACATTCTTAACCGAAGATTGCATAGAGGATTTTAAGAAAGACACAACACAAGCATCATGATTACCAAAAAATAAACATTCGTTACAAGTCTTACAAATAGCACCAAAATTCGAATTAATTACATCATTGTTAACACAAATGTTTGAGTCAACTCGATTCCTTTCATTAAACATAACTTTATTGTTCCTAGAGGATTCTTCTACTTCCTTCATAAGTACACTCTTAGCCGGCAAAGCCCTATCATTCTTTGTATTGCACCTAGGCTGTGACTTGCTAGCTTTAAATACACCGTTTACTCCTGTAGAAGCAATGATGGGAACATTAGTATGCTTAGTTGCTAATTGTTTACCGGCGATCATGGTGTTGGATTGTGACATTGTTTGGGGGCTATCAAAAGTAGCATGTTTGTTGCAACCATTAGGGTGAGATGCAAATAACCTATCCTGCTTGATATCATTTGATTCGTGTTTTTGAGGGCATATCAAAATAAATACAATGTAGACGTGAGTAGAATTTACTAATTAACCTTTAGGAAAAGGTTAACTTGCAAAAACTCGTGAATACAATATATATATATATATATATATATATATATATATATATATATATATATATATATATATATATATATATATATATATATATATATATGTGTGTGTGTGTGTGTGTGTGTGTGTGTGTGTGTGATACCGGGTAAGTGATTACCTGGGTCGTGTCCCAACGAAGTGTGAATGGGTAATATCGTGTGAGATTTAGAGATTAAATTGCTTGTAAGGATGATATTTGATTATTTGGTGTTGTGGAATAACGAAAAATTAAAATAACGTGCGAAGAATTAAATAAACGAAACTAAAATATGAATACAAACAAGGTAATGAAAATTAAAACTTAAAAAACTACGGGAATGATAATAGGGAATAGGGGAAACCTAAAACGTAATCTAAATTTTTGAAACGTAAACGCACAAGATAAAACGTGAAATTTATGCTACACTAGTCCTACGGGAATGAAAATGGTTTTCCTATATTTCTAATGACAAAAGAAATTTTTAGAAAAAAAGAAAATTATTTTTTTGCTTTTTTAATTAATTACTAAGATTTAAAAACAATTCAAACTAAATTAAATTATAAAAAACACTAAAACTTACGGAAAAATTCTAAATTTTTTTTTGGAAACTATAATAAACTTAAAGCTAACCTAAGAAAAATAAAATGAAGTGAAAACAGCTAATGAATAAGCAAAAGATAAGCTGAAATCTATTATAAGCAAACAACTAGTACTATAAATATCAAAATAAACACAACATAGCAATAAAGTCTAGTAGCACAGATGGGAGAAGGGGTTTGTGTTGGGTCTGTTTATGTGACTGGTGACTAGGGTTCGAATCCTGGGTCACACCTTTTTTTTTGCAACTATTTTTTTTTTCAATTTTTCTTTAACAAACCAATAAAACACATAACAATAAGCAATTTTGTTAACTAAAACTTTTTCTGAAAATTGATAATAAGCACAACAAAAAGGAAGGTTAATAAGCAGTCGGGGTCTTAAGCTAGAAAAAAGGGATTAAAGGATCTAAAAAGCTAACATTAAGCTATATATAAGCTACACTAGGGGGAGGGAAAAGCTAAAGGAATGCTATGGAAATCCTAAGCACTAAGGGAATGGAAAATAAGCAGTGCCTAAGCCTAAAAAGCACTATATAAGCTAATCCTATACTAGGCTGCAATTGCGGAAAATGGACAGAAAAGTTTCTATAAAAAAATTTTAAAAATTCAAAAAAAAAATATGAGCAACTAGATTACCATCAAATTAACTTACGTACCAAATTTCGGGTAAAAAGGACTTATAACGAACAAATGAAAAATCAAAAACCACTTCTGGTCTGTACATTTTAAAGATTTAGTTTTAAACCGGCTAGTTCGAGCTAATGAAAAGCTGTTAAGAAAAATTTAAGACATTGTAAATAATTATTGAATTATGTTGTAAATAACTGTTTGTATTATATAGTAAATGATTAAATATTTATTTAAATTAGTAAATAACATTATTGATTGATTATGCAAATTCTTTTGTCAGGTTGGCCGAAGAAATCCTTTCTGGTGTCGATTTGATAGAGGATTTATTATAGAACGGAAATCCTGGCAAGATGGTAGTCGTGGGGGACCGTTTTATGCATGTCCTCTTTCAGTGGTAAATAATCATACGTTTGCTTAGTTATGTAAATAATTTGTTTGTTAAAAATACATTTCTTATTATTTTCTTAACATGTAACAGCCAGGTACAAAAGACTATGGGTGTCGATACTTCAGGTGGAAAGATGAATTTGAAGAAGAGTATTTTAATCAAGCATCTTCTTCAACGCAGTGCTCAAACTGCATTGCTAAAGATAATGAGAACAAGTTGTTGAAGGCAAGAATAAAGACGTTGGAGATTGAGTTAGAATTGACAAGGAATCCTGAGGATCACGCTTGTCAGTCGGGTGCAAGGCTCCATGATCTTTTAACCGAAATGAATAATCTTCATATGTCGTAGATATTGTTGTTTTTAAATAATATGTTAACGTTGACGTTTAATTTTATAATAATAGTTGTTGTTTTTAAATAATTTAAGTTTATGTGTAAACACTGATCTTGTAGTAGTTTATAAATGCAAATGAGTCAACGTCATCTTTTTTTATAACGTCATATTTTTTTATAACGTCGTATAGGCAATTATTAATTAAGTATACACAACACAAAAACATTACAAACATTAGTTTATAAATGCAAATGAGTCAACGTCATATTTTTTTATAACGTCATATAGGCAATTATTAATTAAGTATACACAACACAAAAACATTACAAACATTAGTTTATAAATGCAAATGAGTCAACGTCATATTTTTTTATAACGTCATATATGCAATTATTAATTAAGTATACACAACACAAAAACATTACAAACATTACTAACATTACAAAAAAATATGCAAAACAAAAAACATTATAATACGATACAAAAACATTACAAACTTAAAAAAAAAAAAAACAAAAAAAAATACACCCTCCCATTTAGGAAGGGTTTGTCTAAAAAATAGGGGAGGGTGTGGTCAACATGCCTCATTATAAATGATGGGTGTTTTAATTATGAGAAATGCTATGATCACAAAAAATTTACAAAAGATTTTCACACAATAACATAGTATGGTTATTTGTGGATGAAAATAAGAGAGATAATTTAAAAGTAAGAGAAAGAATGTCACTAGTTAGATGACAAGTCATTATGTGAATATTTTTTTGTAAAGTTATTGTGGTTCTAACATTTTTCTTTAATTATTGGTGTGTTATTGGATGTGAATGATGTGTCGCTGATATGAGCTAGTGATGATAAGAGATTCGAAAGCAAATATGTCTAACGCGTTAAAAGAATACAATGGTTAAATTTGAATTTCTTAAGTAAAAAGATCATACTTTTTAAAAAAAAAATGACATTGACTAAACCAAAGGTTCGAACATTGCCTAACTGTATTCCTTGTTCCATCTTACTTACGTGTAGATCATTCATTTGCATACCTCTACATTGGGATAAGCAATATTTCTAAGAACAAGTAGTCGTCAATAGAGACTTTCGAATATTAACTTAACGTAAAGAAACCTAACTATGTATTTGTGTCCATCTAAGGAATGGGTATGATTATTTGAATGCATACTTCTCTTTATTGGAATTAGGTTAATTCTGTGTAATGTTTATTAAACACAAGTATAAGTATACTTTTTTTTTTTTTTGAACTTAGAATATAAGTATACTTATGAGAGACATATGCGAAATTAGGCTACAAGTCCATACATAAGAAATAATCTACTGGGCCTAATGTAACAAACTAAATTTGTTACAAGTGAGAGAGTTTAACTTGTGGCTTAAATGACAATAGTGAATAGTCCATCTTCTCTCAAAAGAGGCAAACTTCCCATCTTGCGAGTTGCGACCATTTCCCTTACACTTTTTGAGCTGAAAAATATGGAACGAAGTAATGGGATTTCTATTCCCAACTAGATTAATACGCAGCGGAACTAATAATAATCTAGGGCAAGAAGGGAACTAAACCCTAAAGAATCTAAATCTAATTAACTAAAAGCAACTTAAAAGAAATAAATAATTAAATAAGTAATAAGAAAATTACTAACCTTTGAGAAAATCGAATTTCTCACACGGACCACCTTGGTCGAACTTGGAGGCGAGTACCCAAACAAGAGTACCTCTAATAGCTCACACCCACGAACCAAAGAGAAACAATTCTTTCGAACTCCTAAGGTCCCGATAAACGAAAGACTCTTATAAGGAGTAGGAATTAGAATGAGGAGATAAGTAGCTTAAACTTTGGCATGTCCCTCTATATATAAGGAAAGGAAAAGGTGTTGGTTTACCCTTTGGGGCGATGTGGGACAAACCCCAAAAACCATCCCATGACCTTATTACCACGTAACACTTAACGTAGTTATGCCGTAACTTATTCTTTGAATCATTTTCTCTTTTATAGTTCACCGAGGGCGACCCAAAAAGGACTCTACTTTTGACGATAGTCTCACCAATTAGTTATGAACTTGGACATTAATTCCAACAGTCTCCCACTTGGACAATTCATCAACTACAATTGGTCTAAGCCTATTCCGATCAACTAAGTAGAGAGTGCCATCCAATGCAACTGCCGAACTCTGAATCATATCTTAGAGTCAGCCCTTAGATAAGCGATCAACTATTCCTTTGTTCTACTGATATCGTATGAACCTGAGACATGGATTTTAATCAATCTCCAAGTTCAACATTATGTTTCTCGATTTCCGATTATTTGACTATATGAGACTACTGAATTGAACACATCAATTTAGTCCTGGCTAGGCCTAGCACATATAAGTCAACATTTAATCATCGAGGGGCCCATTGATATCGCTTTCCCTTTCAGGCGAAAGGAACAAATAAACTTTGAATACATAGAACTAGTCAACTTATCATGTCATACCTAGCATACCCTTTATAACTGGCATTTACGCACAGCGTTTGAATAAACTAAAGTATAACAGACTTGAAAACTAGATACTCGATGTATCTCCATTTTAAGAATAGAGGATATTATCATCTTAGAATTACTCGTGATCTCAATCCATGAAGTAATCTCTCTAAGTACGGATTTGTCCTATACTTAATGCCCATTAAGTACTCATGAGTGTTGCAGCATTCTCTATGCTATGTCTAATCTTTATAGACAATCTACTAACACTCCATGACAGTCTTAAATCAAAACTTACTTCCATTAGTTAGAACGACTTAGGAGGTTTGAGTAAACTAAGTACTCAGGAAGTAGATTCTAAACATGCAAAAATGAAACACAATGATAAACAATAGTAATGGTAGCACACTTGCAAATAAACAAATCTCCATTATTTAATCACCAAATCTATTACGATTTCAATCATTGTTTATAATGGTTCAAACTCAAACTAACAACTAAAACTTTATTTTATCTTTCAATCCTATGCTCCATGCATGTTCATCGTGTTTGGACTTAGCCAATGCCTTTGTGAATGGATCAGCTAGATTATCCTCTGATCGTATGTCTTTCACAATCACGTGTCCTTCTTCTACCTTTCTTCGAACAAAATGGTATTTCCTTTCAATGTGTTATGACTTTTCGTGATCCTTGGGTTCTTTAGTCAAAGCGACTGCACTCTCATTATCACAAAATATTTCAATAGGATCTTGTATGGTTGGAACAACTCCAAGATCTCCAATGAAATTCTTCATCCAAATAGCTTCCTTTGAAGCCTCACAAGCTGCAATATACTCAGACTCGCATGTGGAGTCTGCCACTGTATCTTGCTTTGAACTTTTCCACGTCACTGCTCCCCCATTTAGCAAAAATACCCAACCAGACTGTGAACGACTATCATTTTTATCTGTTTGGAAACTTGCATCACTATAACCAGTCACTCTGATTTCTTCTTCTCCACCATAAACTAAGAACCTGTCTTTAGTATTTCTTAAATACTTAAGAATGTTCTTTACATCTGTCCAATGACCTTCTCCAGGATTCTGTTGATGTCGACTCACCATGCTTAAAGCAAAGGAGACATCAGGCCTTGTACACATCATGGCATACATGATCGATCCTACAGCCGAGGCATATGGGACTCGACTCATTCTGTCCAGTTCTTTATTAGTTTTCGGACATAGATCCTTACTAATCTTTATGCCATGATGTAAGGGTAGATTCCCTTTCTTAGAATTCTCCATTTTGAATCTTTTCAAAATTTTATCTAAGTACGTGTCCTGGCTAAGTCCTATAAGACGCTTTGACCTATCTCTGTAAATCTTTATACCGAGAATATATGCTGCATCTCCCAAATCTTTCATAGAGAAACATTTCCCCAACCATTCTTTTACACTTTGTAATGTTTGGATATCGTTTCCTATGAGTAGTATATCATCCACATATAATACCAGGAAGACTACAATACTCCCACTGACTTTGATATATATACAGGACTCATCTTCGCTTCTAGAAAATCCAAACTGTGTGACTTTCTCATGGAAGCAGAGATTCCAGCTACGAGATGCCTGTTTAAGTCCATAAATGGCCTTTTGAAGCTTGCACACTCTTTTAGGATACTTTGCATTTTCAAAACCTTCTGGTTGTGCCATAAACACATCCTCTGTTAGTTTTCCATTAAGGAAAGCGGTCTTGACATCCATCTGCCATATTTCATAATCATGAAACGCAGCTATGGCAAGCATTATCCTAATTGACTTTATTTTAGCTACTGGTGAGAAGGTTTCCTCATAATCAATCCCGTGGGTTTGAGTATAACCCTTCGCTACCAACCTAGCTTTATAAGTGTGTACATTCCCATCCATGTCTGTCTTCTTCTTGAAGATCCACTTACATCCCACAATCTTAAGACCGAGTGTAGTGTCAACCAAATTCCAAACTTGGTTGTCATACATAGACTGAATCTCGCTTTTCATTGCTTCCTTCCACTTAGCAGCCTCAGGGCTTGCCATCGCTTCCTTGTAGTTGACAGGCTCATCCAACTCACTTAGTGTACTATCACTAATCTTGTCCTCTTCAATATGGAAACCATAATAGAATTGAGGATCCTGAGAAGGCTTGCTTACTCTACTACTTGTTATGCGAATGGGTAAGGATTTATCATCAGGTTCAACAGGTGTCACCACCTCTTGTTGAGTGTCAGTGTTTACTATAGGTTCTTCATCGGCAGAATCTTGAATTTCTTCAAGGTCTATTTTACTCCCACTGTCCTCTTTGGATATCATTTCTCTCTCGAGAAACGTTCCTCTTCGAGCTACAAACACCACATTATCCTTGGGTCTGTAAAACAAATATCCAAATGACTCTTTAGGATAACCGACGAAAAGACACTTTTCGGATCTGGCTTCTAGTTTGTCCTGAGCTTCTCGTCTAACGAAAACCTCACAACCCCAGATTTTGATGTGCCCAAGGGAAGGACGTTTTCCCTTCCACATCTCAAAAGGTGTCTTCGAAACCTTCTTAGTAGGTACAAGATTTAAGATATGGGCGGCTGTTTCTAATGCGTAACCCCAGAAGCTTATTGGAAGTGTTGCACGACACATCATAGATCGAACCATGTCTAACAGGGTTCTATTTCTCCTCTCCGCAACTCCATTTAGTTGTGGTGTTCTAGGAGGAGTTAACTGTGAAACTATACCACAGTTTTTAAGATGATCGAAAAATTCGATACTAAGGTATTCTCCTCCCCTATCGGATCGGAGTACCTTTATCTTTCTGCCCAGTTGGTTCTCTACTTCGTTTTGAAACCTTTTGAATACTTCAAAAGTATCCGACTTATGTTTAATCAGATAAACATATCCATATCTACTGAAATCATCAGTAAATGTAACGTAGTAGCGATTTCCATCTTTTATGGTTGATCGGAATGGTCCACACACATCCGTGTGTACTAAGTCCAGTAATCCTTCACCTCTTTCACATGTTCCTGTGAATGGTGATTTAGTCATCTTTCCCAATAAGCAAGACTCGCATACATCATCCGATTTGAAGTCGAATGATTCCAACACTCCATCCTTTTGGAGTTGGGCGATGCGTTTCTTATTTATGTGCCCAAGACGAGAATGCCACAATTTTGATTTATCAAGCTCATTATACGAACCAACATTTAAAATCACATTGCCATTATCACTAATACATTCAACAGTTTTATATATGCCTTTGCAAGGAGAAGCTTTAAATATAAAACAACCATTTGAATAAACCAAAATATCTCCATTCTCATTGTCAAATGAAAATTGATAACCTTCCTTAAACAAAACATGAAATGAAATAATGTTTCTTGTCATTTCTGACGAATAACAACAATTATTTAAATTTATCCTAACTCCAGACTTTAGCATGAGCTCGTACTTTCCAATCTTCGTCACAGGTGTGATTTTCCTGTTCCCCATGACTAAGTTGAGCTCTCCATGCTTCAACTTCTTACTTTCCTTTAGACCCTGGAATACAGTGCAAATGTGAGTACCACACCCTGTATCCAAGACCCACGAATCAGAAGTTGTAGTATTGTGGAGTTCGATCATAAACATACCTGAGTGACTACCCTTTTCGACCTTTCCGTCTTTGAGGTCCTTCAGATATTTTGGGCAGCTACGCTTCCAATGTCCCTTTGTGTTGCAGTAGAAGCACACTGCTTCGTTTGGATCACTTGTCGGTGCAATATCAGATTCAGCCTTTCTCTTAGACCCATGATCAGACTTTCCTTTTGTGGCCTTTCCTTTCCAGTTGGAATGAGAAATCTTTCTTTTCTTTGCATTATGACCAACAGTCAATACAGGAGCCGCTGAAGTAGAGGGCATATCAATCTTCTTGATCCCTTGCTCAGCGGTTTGCAACAAGCTATGGAGTTCCATTATTGAGGTCTCTTTCCCGTTCATTTGATACGAGGGCACAAACTGATTGTAATCAGCTGGCAGACCAGATAGGATTATGTTGATAGAAAGCTCAGTATCGAATACCATGTTCAGAGATCCCAATCTGTCAAAGTACCCTTTCATCTCTAAGACAAAAGCACAAATAAAGGCTCCAGGTTTTGGTTCGCAAGCCATGAGGGATTTAACAACATCAAGGCGTTCTTTGCTTGCCTTTGCCTGAAACATTTCTTTGAGCTGTTGGTTCATCTCATAAGCCCAAGTGTTCTCAAAAGTCTTTTGCAGTTCAGGGCTCGTGGACGATGCCATGATGCATGACACTTTGTTTGCATCATCATAGTGCTTTCGGTGAGCTTCAATCTCTTCTTGGGTTGAATCATCATCAATTTTGGGAATTTGCTCATCGAGAACATACTCTTTGTTCTCGTATCTTAGGGTGAACCTAAGGTTTCGCATCCAGTCCATATAGTTAGGACCGGTGAGTCTTTCCCTCCCAAGAACTGAGAGTAACGAGAAGTTTGGGTTATGTGAGGGATTGGGAACGGGAGGATTGACACCATTTTCAGTAGACATCTATAAGATAAAATAATTTTAGTTTAGAATGAATATTCCTTAATCAATTACCCAATTTTATATTAAGGCTAGGATCCATATTTTAGATTCGTTTTATGAAGAGGGTTGCCGTAATCACATCACGAAATTATTTTAGGTAGACAATGTCTTTGTCAATTTCATTCTCTATGAAATTCCTAGTTCTTTTGAGATTCATTGATTCTGATCAATGGCATGTTAATCTCGTATATGCTTATCTACAATTCATGACTGGGATGTCGAGAATCATGAATAAGACAGTGAATTTAACCATGCAAAACCCGCGTGGTACCCGGCTCGAGTCAGCCCGAGAATCGCGAGACCCACATCACCTTTCACTTATGTTCTCTTATTAATGTGCCGGTAAACCACACACGCTCCATTAATAGCCCATATGATAGATGTGCGGTTTTCATGGGTTAGCATACTATTCACATTTTCTATATATCTAAAACGGGAATTTTGTTTTAGTAGTTTCAAATAATATAACAATTATAATATATATATAAGGTTTCTTTTAAACATTTTAAACTTTTGTTTTATTTTAAACATTTTAAAATATAAGGTTCAAAATGAAACATTTTAAACTTTAGGGTTCTATTTTAAACATTTTAAAATATAAGGTTAAAAACGAAACATTTTAAACTTTAAGGTTCTATTTTAAACATTTTAAAATATAAGGTTCAAAATGTAAATTCATATTAACATTCAATGATCATAAGACAATAATATAATATACAATTATTATTTACACTTATCACATGTTAACAATTTATTTTTTAAGTGCTAATAGAATTAGGCTAAAGCTCTGATGCCACTAATGGGATTTCTATTCCCAACTAGATTAATACGCAGCGGAACTAATAATAATCTAGGGTAAGAAGAGAACTAAACCTAAAGGATCTAAACCTAATTAACTAAAAGCAACTTAAAAGAAATAAATAATTAAATAAGTAATAAGAAAATTACTAACCTTTGAGAAAATCAAATTTCTCACACGGACCACCTTGGTCGAACTTGGAGGCGAGTACCCAAACGAGAGTACCTCTAATAGCTCACACCCACGAACCAAAGAGAAACAATTCTTTCGAACTCCTAAGGTCCCGATAAACGAAAGATTCTTATAAGGAGTAGGAATTAGAATGAGGAGATGAGTAGCTTAAACTTTGGCATGTCCCTCTATATATAAGGAAAGGAAAAGGTGTTGGTTTACCCTTTGGGGCGATTTGGGACAAACCCCAAAAACCATCCCATGACCTTGTTACCACGTAACACTTAACGTGGTTATGCCGTAACTTATTCTTTGAATCATTTTCTCTTTTATAGTTCACCGAGGGCGACCCAAAAATGACTCTACTTTTGACGATAGTCTCACCAATTAGTTATGAACTTGGACATTAATTCCAACACAAAGGGTGAATTTCAATTTAATAATTTATAAGCTACCTTTCCTATCTTCTCTTCCACCATAAAAGGGCCATAATACTTGGCAGATATCTTGTGTTGCTGACCTTGTCTCACAGTTACTTGCCTATGAGACTGCAATTTAAGATACACCCAATCACCAACAACAAATTGTCTGTCAACAATTTAAGATACACACTTACATTTCAAATACCAACCCCAAGTATCTGTTGACAACCTCAGTTTACCCATTTGTGGATGATAAGTTGTGGACAATTTCTACCAGACATTCTATATTCCAAACAAGGCTTTCCAAAAACCAATCAAGAAAACTTTATCGTTGTCTGTAACTTGTAGACACCTCCAAAAGCGCTTGAGCAACTTGGCTTGCAGTAAAAGGATATCGATCTTATTGCAAAACAACTACAACAATTTTGTTTTAAAACGTTAAATACAGTTCAATTGTTGTTAACAATCATTAAACAAGTGAGAAAATTAAAACAACACTTGTATTATACAAATATTTATATAATTTCATATCGTGCAAACAGAATTCTGGGCTTCACAAAACTTAAGCCACTAAAAAAACTCACATAAGATTATAAATACTATACATGGTTCATCATACGAGCTTTTGCTTACGAAGATGCGTGCAAAACTGTGTTCTCTAAATAACTAAACTTTGCAAAAATTCCAACAAGTGGTGCTGTGTTATACGTACATGCTTCCGTTTGCATGAAATTTCCTCTTCTGTCATTGAACTCGTCGTTATGGTTCGGCCCACCGACCAATGCCCCAACCACGACGTTTGGGTTTGGGTCACTTGACCCATACCAACTGTCATACCCCTGAGTACACCCAATGAAACCTTTTTTCTCTCTATATGACACAATTGATGCACCTCTATGGTGTACCCTTGTAGGAAACTTTGGGCCAAAACCTACTAAATAGCTCATATTCATTGGGTTAGAGCCCAAAATGTAGTCCACTTGAGATTTTGAAAATTGAAGAAGCTCTTGAGGAGTTACCTCTCCTCCATAGCATTTGAGATATTTACGGTTCAATTTTGTTAGTAAATCTGAGTATACACTTGTCAAAAATGACCCTGAAGAAACATGTTGCATGTTGTTCCATTGTCGAATGTATATGAGGCCGCCAGGGGTTAAAGCGACATTGTTCTTAGTACCATTGTTTTTGTTTAGACATGCGCATATGTAGTGCTCGGCTTTTGATTGGTATTGTTTTAGTATGTCCTTGTGCTTCATGTGCTTTTCTTCGGCTAGCAACTGCATATATAAGACACAGCCAAAATGTCAAAGAAGTACATGTTCGGACTAAAAAGTTATAATCATAGCCGAATTATGATAATCAAATTTATATTTGAAATCGAGCTTCCTTTTGCTACATGAAAATTTCATTCCAATCATGTAGGAAAACAAAAGCAAGTAATCATTCCCTCAAAGACTCCTGTGTACCATATGGCTTTGTCTATTAAAGGGTCCACTTTCGCTTCAATCGAAATTATTAGACAAATTTGGTTGGTTTTAACTTAAAGCTAATAATATAAGCAATCCAGGATGTCTAGATTGTTTCAGGGTCCGCTTAGTTTAAAGTGGGGAAAGGGAAAGGGAAAAGGAATGCAAAGGAATGAGTGAGGTGGGTAATCAATACCTTACCCCCCAATTTACTCTATAATGGTTGATTACCCACTTTGGGGTAATCAATCCCTTTGCACCCCTTTACCAAGCACCATATATTAAGAAATGTGGGCCCTTTCGAATACCTTACCCATTCCCCACCCCCTTTAACCTCCCACCAAGCACCCCCTCAGACTTTCAATCTTTCTGTTTCCTGACATGGTATTTTTTTTCTCTAAGAAAGTATCATATCAAACCAAGCATTGTGAGTTTCATCCAAGGATGTATTATATACAATGGTTTGTCATTTATAATTCAGAACTATCCAAAGATGCATTTATAACAGAATATATATAATACAGTAATGAAATCATAAAAACCAAGATCCCACAGACCCCATTTGGGAGGCCCGTACTTTAAATTTGTGAACCCGCCTCTCTTATTTGAATCATATCTTATACAGTATAAAGTTAAATAAAACATAATTTGAAGTTCAAAATCAGCTCATCCTACTTTTGAAGTTTCACTTTATATCAATGAGCTTTAACCATTGTCATCCAACTAACAAGTTAACTTTTGTATGCACCATATAAACACAATAGTTGACTTTAAGTTTAGCATATAATAATGGTAATTACTATAGATAGATGTATTTGCAATCTGTTCTGTTCCTTAAGATAATAGTTACTATTTGAGTATTTGGTAAAAGAGATTGAGATGATCAACTTAACAAAAGAAGGTCTCAACATACTACTATTAAATTGGCCAATCTGTTTTAAAAATTGTGTCAATGTAGCATTTCTTTTATAGAATAATGCAACATTTTTAGGACGAAGAGAACATCAAATTAAGAAGTGTATATTGAAGATCTTTAACAAGTCCAATAAACATGTAACACGACCAACTATCACATCTTAAAACATTCATAGATACCTGAAACTAACTCGCATTTTACATGGTGTAGTTCATACTCATCAACAAGTTACTTTATTTTGATCTGAACTCATTTAAACTCGTTACCAAACCTGACTACCAATTTCACAAGTAATGTACAGTTGAGAAAAGAATTGGTGTTGATGAAAAAGGTAAGTGAAAGTTAGAAGCTTAGCCACCCTCTACCACATTTTTTTGACATTTGGCAATCACAAAACTCAAAAGCATCAATCAAGCCCATGTGCCCTTGTACTTCAAAATATGACCCCATAAATTTTGTACTCTTGCCCTCCTTATAAATGAGATGACCCTTTTGCTCCATTTACAGCCCATCATCAAGTTATTACTGATTTTACACTATTTGGCTAATATTGGTGGCAAATTTGCCACCATTGTTTACCTAGAAGAGATCTTTTAGATATGCATATTCAGCCATAACTATGTTTATTGTTTGTTGTACTGTCACATCATGTTTCATCAAAAATTCAATCCTAAAATGAGTAGGAAATTAGTATAGAATCCTATTCTAAAGTGACTATTCATCAAATCTATGCTTTTTACCTTTTGTTATCAATGAAATCTTAGATGTGAAAAAAGGCAAAAAGAAACCTATAAATAAGATAGAAGAGAGGGCTATATATTCGAAAGTTCGAAAGTAATAAATTCTTGACTAATCTTCTAAATTTCATCTTATGAAAAAGTGCAAACCTAAATAATAAGAAAAACTCTACTAGACGAGTACACGTTCACAACAACGAAATTTTATAGCAGCATAAGTTTCAAGCCGTGTACATTACATGATTAAATACTTTCCGAGACTATAGTGATTGAATAGTTTCCGTTAATAGGTACATAATTAAGTTTCCAGCCGTGTATTAGTTTGTTTCCTTAAATAGATTAATGTGGTGTTTCTTTTTTCTGTCAATGAGTCTTAATGGGAAAATAGTGGTGGGGCCACACATGTAATATGTTTCTTTTTCTATTAAATTGTAATGAGGAGAGGAAACAAAGGGTGCTTCTCCTAATTAAAACCCATTAACAGAAAGGGACCCACCCACTTAATCTAAAAAAAAAAAAAAAAAAAAAAAAAAAAAAAAAACAAGCCCCAAGTTTTCACTATACACTTTCAAGAATAGCTGGTTTTTCATATTATATAAATAAGTGTCTGAAGTTTACAAAAGAGTTTTGATATAAAGCAGCAAAAATTACTATGAGTAAATATTGTTTATTTATAAATTGCATGTTATCAAAGCTAAATAGTGTCCCAAAAAACGGTTGCATGTATAAAGAAGTTGAAAAATGAGGAGGATCCTCTCAAGTTGTTGAGACAACTTGAGTCAAGTTATCGTCAATCATTAGATTAAAATCAAAGATTGATAATCCGCATCTTTGTAGTAAATCTTAACCTTTGATTTTTAATATAAACAAAATTATAAAACTATAAAACTAAGAAAGAAAAATGAGTGAGACTAGAAAAACACTATTCTACCATTAGTTTACTATTCATTCAAGTTTTGTCGGCTAAAATTGATATAAAGGTAGATGGTCTACAGAATTTCAACAAACCAAAATTCAAGTCTCGAATATAATAACTTTAATAACTGTATACTGTACCTTTAATTTGGACCTCTCAAAAATACAAGTATACCCTTTCATATTTTTAATTTTTTAGTTTTTTTTATTTTTATATTTTTGTTTATATTAAAAACTATAAAACTAAAAGCATGGAACATAAAATATAAAGTTTAATAAGTTAAAAGTATTAAACTGACAGAAAATACAGAAAATAAATTAATAAAAAAACTGTATTGTACTGTAAATAAGAGTGGCCAGAGAGGTAGAGAATGTATAATGTGAGCCAGAAGGGGTAGCCATAACACAACCTTTTATGTATGGGTGCATTAGATGGTTATTGCAGAAATCTATATTATATTTATTACTTTTTTATTTTCTTGGAACGGCTTTTTTTACTTTTTATTTATTTCAAACCTATACCAATAACCTCACGTTGGTGAGCAACTCACATACCAATAAAGGCGTCGGTATAGTTATTACTAACTTTTTTGAACGATAGTTACTACTAACTGAATCATTCTATTTAGGATGCGTTTGGTTTGATACTTTAGATTGGGTTTCAAGTTTGATGTGACAAGAATACGTTGTTTGGTTCAAGGTGGTGGCAATCACAGCGGGGTGGCCAACGGTTTGCCCAAACCGCCGGGGAACACCGCCGCCACCCCAGCGGTTTGGTCCAGAGGTTTGATTGAGCGGGGAAAATCATTTCGGATGTTTGAGAGAAAGTGAACGTTGGGCATTTAATGCTTTGGAATGTTGGAGGTATATATATATATATATATATATATATATATATATATATATATATATATATATATATATATATATATATATATATGGGTTGGGAGGTATGAAAAACGTATTGTTGCCATTAAAAAGGGGTTGGGAGGTATGAAAAAAGTATGAGTGAGGTGGAATGATATTATTGGTTGGTTGGAAGGTATGAGGGATTTTAGAAGTCATGATTTTCACCACCCTCATGCTTTTAATAAAATGAATGATAGATGAAATGAAATTTCATTCCACATCAATATGAAGGGTTTTGGCAAAACTCGTAAGACCCACCACTTTATACTCTCACATATTATTTTTATTTAAATATTTAAATAATATATTTTTATTAAAAATACGTTTAATAAATATATTTTCTCTCTCCAAATTCTAAATCAAATTCAAATCCTAAACCGAATCCAAATCCTATTCAAACCCACCTATAAACCAAACGGAACCTTAGTTTTAGTTACTGAAAGTCATTTTCAATTGAAATGACTCCACAATCATTAAAAAAAAAAAAAAAAAAAAAAAAAAAAAAAAAAAAACATGCTTATTTTGGGTGAGACTAACAGGACAACAAGTTTAAATCAAAATCAATATCAACACAAACGACCCACAACTGTTCATGTGCGAATTGATGAAAATTAAAGACGATATGTAATGTAACTCATGTCGTCGTGGCCATACCTGAGATACAAGCACTTGAATACCAGCAAACTTAACATCCCAGCTGAACTCAGTCATGGACCAACCAACACCACCAAATTTATCAGCATTATCGACCACATAACTCAAGTAACGTTGGTTGTCGGTTGCTTTGTACAACCACATCGCGGCCCATAGTAGTTCGTCCATGTACCCACTCACTGATGTGTAGTAATTGCTTGCTACTCTTATGCTTTCATCGTATTTTCCTCTGTACTTATCCCCAAATTCGAATAACTACAAAATAACCAATTCGTTACAATCTACTAACTATTTTACCCGAAATGTCCATTCAGATATAGACAACAAATATTTACTTTTTACCAATAATGTACTTAAGTACTTTTATTTTGTTATATGCTACTTTTTTTTTACCAACATAGTTTTACCTATTAACAAGTACAACAACAAATATTTACTTTTTACCAATAAAATGCATCTAATTTTAATCAGTAAAACATGTAAAGTACTTTATAAATACCTGTTGGGCATGATGCAACAACAAATGTGAGTAATGCGGGTTCGTTTTCTTGAACACGATAGAAGCCGCAGCCATAGCAGCCGCGGCTTCACCAGCAAGATCCGACCCAGGATTATTTTCATCAATCTTATACGCTTGTCTTGACGTTGTCATATCCTCGGGTCGTTGCCAACAGTAATGGTCCGTATCTCCATCACCCACCTGTCACATTACAAAAACACATTAAATAACTTGAATAGTAATAAAAATAAAAATAAAAAGTTTTTTAACTACCTCAGCCCATAACACGTTAGGACTAGTATGGGCTTTAATGAAATAATCAGTTCCCCATTTAACCGCTTCAATGGCATGATGTAACTCTCCTACATTGGCAATATATTCGCCGTATTCGATTATACTCCATGATAACATGGTTACAGTAAACGCCATTGGTAAACCGAACTTGACGTGATCTCCAGCGTCATAATATCCTCCTACTAAATCCACCTATATAAAAATAAAAAATAAAATATCAAAACTACGTACTAAATAAATGTGTTTTGCTAAACATAGTCCTTAACTTTTTGATATACTATGTTAAGCAAAACCTTAAATGATTATTTATTTAAAAAAAAAAAAAAAAAAAAAAAAAAAAAAAAAGGTAATAATGTTGTGATCATACGCCTTGTTCGAGGCCGTCGGTTAGGCCAGAATTGTCGCGCCAAGTGACACGTTGGTTGTACGGAAGACGGCCTGAGCGTTGTGCTTCGAAGTATAGTAACGATTTAGTGACGGCGTCAGAGTAGTTATGTGATGGAGTAGCAATGGTGGATTTTAAAATGGAGCAAATTGATAGCATGAAGCATAATGAAATTGATAATGTCGTCCTCATTTTGAGGATGTTTTTCTTGTTCTGTTTCGAACTATTAATGTTCGAAACAGAACAAAATTCTGGTAATGAAAGTAAGGAATTTGGTTAGTTTTTCACTGAGTGAAGAGTGAAGTTGGGTGAGAGACTTAAAAGGCCTGTGTCTGTTGATGTTCATTTTATAAAGTGGAAAGGAGATGAAATATTCAGGAAGTACATCAAAATAGTTTAAAATGGCATTATTAATGTTTTCTCAATTATTTTCCTTCAATATATGTAGAATTTAGTATAAAGGAAAAATACAATGTGTTATTTTGTTTCTGTGAGTAACTTTATAACCATTTAAAGTATTATTTATCACTATTTTAAAAAATTATAGCTAAAAACCAAGTGTAATTCTGTTTTTTGAATATCGTGGCAAAACAGTAATAATTCCTACCAAAAGTCTTATATACTATGCCACTGTAATCAATGGACTTGAATCATCTCAAGTTATCCCATCACTCTTGAGTAAAGTTGGTTGATTTTCAATCATTGGATTAAAATCAATGACTAATATTAGAAGATAATCTTTTAATCTTAGCCATTGATTTTAATTCAATGGTTGAAAATCAACCAACTTAACTCAAGTAATGGGGGAGGATCCTACCCCGTGATCAATAGCATTTTTACATTCTGGAAGAGCTTGTACGGCATATGTGGCTGTAAATAAGGGGAGTTCATATGCATATCATGTATGTTGTATGCATTTTTCTAGTGTAAAATATCAATTATTGTGGTGTGCATGTCAACTCTTGTACATAACTTGTATAAGAAACGACTGGAATTAATTTTTCTATAATATTGATTTAATATATTTGAAACATTATAGTTTATAATAGATACAATGGATTTCAGGTTAATCTAGGATCATAGTGGACTGGTGGTCTAAGTATATTCCACAAGTCAATGTCGTTTTTATTTCTGTTTGACCTTTTACATTATGATAGAATGAAAAGTTAGACCTCATACTCATAATAATAAAATCATTCCCTATTTTCATCATTTCTATTTTCCATAACTGACAATTGCATATTATTTGTCCCCTCAGTTTACCAGGTTGTTGCTTTTACAAGTTTATTATTGTTTGCATGTATAAATTATTTATGGTCTTAGACTCTTAGTTGTCGTAGGATTAGTTGCCTCGCAATGTCGAGTCGGAAACCTATGTTTACCCAAAATATATATTTATGGTCTTTAATTAGTGTTTAGCATATTCGTCCACAAAAAACTAATCCTGATAAAACAATAAGAAACTATCGAATAATAGATATGTTGTTTAAAGACATGTCAATAACTGATCAACGTACAACGTTTAAATGACTGGATTAAAGCAGGGTTTATCAAATTAGCGAGTGCTCAATAGAACGCAAAAAACGTAATTTTCAAATAAATGAATAAATAAATAAAACGCAAAAAACGCGTTTATATGACATTGTGTTTGTTTTGAAGAAAACAATCGTTGTTACAACAAACACATAATAATAATAATAATAATAATAATAATAATAATAATAATAATAATAATAATAATAATAATAATAATAATAATAATAATAATAATAAATTTTTTGTAGTTTCTTTGTTGGGAAAATGGCAGGAAAAGACATCATATTTGCCACTTTTTGTCATTGTATGTAGCGACTTTTTTTTTTATGAATTTGGCCCTAACTTTTCATATCCGTGTCATTGTGTGTATCAGTGACTTGCTTGACCTGTTACAGCAGGTTGGCTTAACGATAGTTAGTTTTATTATTGCAGCGTTAGTCTTTTATACGAACGAAAACGTGTAAATACGGACAAAAACATGCGAAAACGGATGAAAACGTGTAAAAACGGACAAAAGCGTGTAAAACGGTCGAAAACGTGTAAATACGGGCATAAACGGACAAAAACGTACGTAAAAGAACGAAAACATGCGAAACGGACGAAAACGAACGAAAACGTGTAAATACGGACAAAAACGTGCAAAAACGTGTAAAAACGGACGAAAACGTGTAAAAACGGTCGAAAACGTGCAAAGGACTAACGTTGCAATAATAAAATTGTCACACCCCGCCACGGCGGAAACCGCAGGTGTAACTTCATGGATATCATCACAACACCTGGTGTCAACATAAAGAACAACTACATGCACATAAATAGAGCAATGTACCAACACACAGTGTTGTAACAATACCCCAAGATAAAATAAATAACCAAAACAAAATCCAAAAGGTAAATTCAATAGATATGAAAGTACCAAACGGAAAACATAAATGTATCAAGACCAAATCCAAATAAAGTCAAATCCCAAAATATAACATAGTCTCCATATGCAACTAAGTCTCGCCTAATTGCTGCCCTCAATTTTGGCCTTAGAATGCTCACCTGAAAATGATGCTTAAAATGTCAACATAATGTTGGTGAGATTCATAGGTTTAGACACACTTACACTCTCAAGGCAACCAGTTCACTGTGATTATAAAAACATAGCTGGACAAATAAATATAGTTATCATACAAGCTACATGTATCCATAAACCAATCATCACACAAAAAGGCAACCATTGGGCCGGAACCCCCCCCCCCCCCCCCGGTCCAAAACACATCATCAATTGGGTCGCATGCGCGAGCAACAGGATAAGCATCCTCCCAATTGGAAATCACACAGCATCAATTAGGTCTCTAACCTAATCGGAATCACATATCACACAACATCAATTAGGTCGCTAACCTAATCGGAATCACACTTTCATGTACCACATAGCATTATTACCATAACATTATAAGTCCAAGCTTTTAAACCACACAGAATCACAGTAACTCAAATATTTAAGACAAGCATCATTCTCATCCCAAGTTTAAAAACGAAGTAAAAATATGGGACTATGAACTCACCTTGCACACAAAAATAATCCACATTACACAAGGTCAAGCTAAAAGCTACAACCCATGTAATACACATATGATGGATGTCTAAGACTCTTTCGTCCCACCATGGATCTCCTAGACACCATACTAACCACTACCATAACTTAATACTCACTAAATCCCTTGCACCTTTAAAATCAGAAAACGCATAATTTTTTTTAGTACATTCGCCTACATAAAATCACGACAAATAAAGCTCAACAACTCACACCAAAAATTTACCATGGTCTCTCATAAGCATAGAAGCTAATACCAGAAGGCCATGGACCAATAACACACACAAGCACTCAAAAGAAAATCAAACTTGTCAACTACTCAAATTCGGATCTGAACGCACACCAAAAAGTTTTGATTAACATAAAATACTTCCACAAATTTTTATCACGAATCCTTTTCGTGGTAGTCTAATATAACCTAATACTTAACTATTCCAGAAGGCCTAGTCAGAATACCACTTTTACAACCACAAAACACCCTCAAACTTTTACCCAAAATCTGTCCCGGTTTGACAACTTTGACACCTTAACAAAGAAAAATCAAAAGACCAACTTCCCGACCTTGAAATCAATCGTGGCTGGAGTTTTTGGAAAGCTCGTTCATTAAACTTCAATTTAGACCTAAAATTCGTGACTTAACTCTTCACCATCTGTTATTTACACTCACATCTTTACAGCCTTAATTTTCTGTCCAAACCCTAACACATAATCTAATGCGTTTTACAATTAATTCTCTTATCCAATAACCATATTATTAACAACTAATGATCCCAACATGTTTTACTTTATTAATTTACAGAAGTATATAAATCCTAAATTCCATCATATTAAATATTACATGAATCATAACAATAATTAATTAATTACTTGAAAACTAGTATTAGAAATATACCTTGATCTTCGTTTTAGCTTCAAAAACAAAACCCTAAATTTTTCTCTTGTTTCCCCCTCCTTGGTTGATCGTACATTCAAGAAAAAGGGGTAGGGAGGTTTTAATTTTGTATTTATAATTATTTTGGATAACCCTTAAGGCTTAGAGTTGTATTTGGTATCAAATTTGGTTTCTTTTTTTCCCCCTAATCCATATATTTGGCCGCCCCATATATCTATATATTTATTTTTTATTTTTTCTTTAAATTTATTTATTACATTCAAAACCTCATACTTTTCATATTTTATGTATTCTTATAACAAAACCTAACGTCTTTCGCGATAAACCCTAAGTTTTACAACAAACCGGAAAATATTCATTTTCAAAATAAAGTTTCCAAAAATAGATTTTCACACACTCCATAAACATTTCTCACAAAAACAACTTTCCCGTAACTTTCTAACGCTCAATTACTTTAACGAAGACTCGTTACGCAAAACCTCAAAACACCAAATATACACAAGCCATTTTACACCATACGGGTGATCAAAATGAACTTTCCCAAAATCAACATCATCAAAAACCACAATAACAACCACAACGCGAAGGGATTTAGTGCTAACTCAAATATTAATCACACTATAACACACAATAACACACATATACCCATATAACTACTCAAACCACACCAAACAAAGTTAGATCAACTCAAGTCTAAAAGTGTAACTAACCTGCTAAAATCACGGTTGTTACAAAAATAAACGATCGCTAAGTTAACAGGCTCCATTTAGTTATTTATAAACTGCCGTTAGTATAAAGGACTAACGCTGCAATAAGAAAACTAACTATCGTTAACTCAACCTGCTGTAACAGGTCAAGCAAGTCATCGATACACACAATGACACGGATATGAAAAGTTAGGGCCAAATTAAAAAAAAAAAAAAAAAAAAAAAAAAAAAAAAAATCGCTACATACAATGACAAAGTTTGATGCATTTTCCTGCCATTTTCCCTTTCTTTGTTAAGTTGGAAAATGCATATTCTCCGTTTTGTAGAGAATTTGGTAAAAATTTTGATGTGAACGCGATTTCTATTTCCATGTTTTGTACAAAATATTTTATCAAAAATAGAGAAAAGTCCAAAATACATCCATTTGGTTTGCTCTAACCCCGCTTTACATCTTCGTGTTATTATATATATATATATATATATATATATATATATATATATATATATATATATATATATATATATATATATATATTTTTTTTTTTTTTTTTTTTTGCACAAAACCACCCCTCCGTTAGTAATATCAGTTAATAAGGACTAACGATGCAAATGATTTTCCGTTATCTCCTAACAAGAGTTAAAAAATTTGCATCGTTAGTCCTCATTGAGTTAAAATATTTGCATCGTTAGTCCTCATTGAGTTAAAATATTTGTATCGTTAGTCCTCATTGACTATTCTTATGTTTTTATCTTTTTTCGTTCGTTTTTCTTACGTTTTTGTCCGTTTTTATATATTTTCGTCCATTTTTCTCATGTTTTCATAGGTTTTTATCAGTTTTCTTTCCTTTTTATACGTTTTCATCCATTTTTATTATGTTTTTATCCGTTTCTTCTGTTTTTCTCACGTTTTTGTACGTTTTTATCCGTGTTTATACACTTTTATTCGTTTTCGTCTATTATTCTACGTTTTCGTCTGTTTTTCTTATATTTTTATCCGTTTTCATCCAGTTTTATACATATATTATGTATAAAAACGGATGAAATATATGAAAATAGATAAAAACGTATGAAAACTTGACATTTGATAAAAATGTTTCTGTATCGATTTTAAATCACGATTTTAACCCCTTTCTGATTCGAATCATCAAAAGTGTAAAACACGAAAGTTGTTCAAAATGATGTTTTATATCAGAACTCGTGAGATTTTAACCTGAAATTGCAAAACAATGACTGTTTACTACCAAAACTTAAGTGGTTTTTGACTAAATTCATAACGTATAAACTTATAAACTCTTGTAAATCTTATAAGTTATAACTTGTGTAAATCATCAAATTTATAAGATTTACAAGAGTTTACAAGTGTATAAGTTATGAATTTGGTAAAAAAAAACGCTTAAGTTTTAGTAGTAAACAGCCATTGTTTTGTAATTTCAGGTTAAAATCTCGTGACACTTGATGTAAAACATTATTCCGGACCACTTTCGTCTTTTACACTTTTGATGATTCGGACCAGAAAGGGGCCAATATCGTGATTTAAAATCGATACAGAAACATTTTTATCAATGTCAAGTTTTCATACGTTTTTATCTATTTTCATATATTTTATCCGTTTTCATACATATATATGTATAAAAATGGATGAAAACCGATAAAAACATAAGGAAAACAGTCGAAAACGGATAAAAACGTAAGAATAGTCAATGGAGACTAACGATGCAAATAATTTAACTCAGTGAGTACTAACGATGCAAATATTTTAACTATATTGTAAATGAGGAGTAACGATGCAAATATTTTAACTCATTGAGGACTAATGCAAATATTTTAACTCTTGTTAAGAGAAAACGGCAAATCATTTGCATCGTTAGTCCTCATTAACTGATATTACTAACGGAGTGATGTTTTTGTGTCAATTTTACTAGCGGATGGATGATATTTGCAAAAAAAAAAAAAAAAAAAAAAAAAAAAAAAAAAACACGGCGATGTAAAGCGGGATTAGCGCAAAGCACATGGATGTATTTTGCATTTTTCTCTACAAAATAAGAGTATTTTCTTTCAACTAAACGCATCCTTAATGTTATATTATCAAAAATCATTCTCTATGGAAAAGGCCAAAAAGACAATTTTTTTTTTTTCATCTAAAGTTTATGTTCTAAGACAAGCATAACCTAACATACATGGATACCAACATACGAGACAAATTCAAAAGGAAGAAAAACAAGGTTTTGAATCTAGTTAAAGGTTTGTTTAATGACCGGCTAACTTCTTATCTCCAATATTGTATTCTGTAATAAATTTTAAACCTTTCCATTTAAAAAACGTTTTTATAAGAATTGTAAAGGACAATATGTGACTACGACTTGATCCACCAATTAGACATGGGATGATACCTTAATCATCGGTTGTTGTCTTTGTCACTCAAGTATCAAAAGCAGTGATTTTATGATTTAAGAAAAAAGTATTAATATTTTATTAACCAAATTTACAAGATGAAAAATCATACCGACATGATTCGGAAATTATGAATATCAAATAAGTAGAAAACAAAGTTACGGTTATCTTATTTTTTCAACAATATGCGCATAAAATGACGTTTTAAATGTCGGATCAAAATTAAATTTCAAAATCTACCGAAAAGTGATTACTAGAAACCCGACTAATCCTAGCTGAGTGCCACTCATATCTAAACCACATCGCTAATGAAAATACAAGATGTTGAATATTTAACTAGTATGGTTGAACTTAACTTATGAGATTCGTTCTAATAAAAATGAGTTCAGAAATGACAAAAAGGTAAAGCGCACCATTTTTAAATGGTCGCGCCAACCTAGAGGACTCTACCGATAAAACTTAGTGGTTTTCCCTATAAAATCTTAGGTGGTCAAAATTTTATTAGGAATTTAGGATAGGTGGATTATGGGCGTCGGTGTGCTTACTTAGTTGGTACTTTGTAGCGGTGCGTTGAGATATGGCTTGGATTTCTTTTCTGTGTTGGGCCTTCCTTTAAATCAAGAAGAGGTCTGGTGGACCTTTGCTGTTTCCCACCGACAATCATGGTCAAAAGTCAATCTCAAAAATACTGACATTAACCAAATATATGTTTTTCACCTTTTTCTTCTTTTAAATGTGTTAACATTGCTACTTTTATGAAACATGACAAAATTTGCAATTAAATGAGTGACATTTGGCAGGTGGACTTCCGGAGATCTATTCAAAAATATTTATTTTTCCATCTCAAAATAAGGGTGTTTTTGATTTGAGGTGTTCGGATTCAAGGAAAACATTTATAGACATAATTTATTGTTTGATGGAGCTAAATGGATTCAAGTAATGGATTCATCCAAATAAAATGATTCCACTAGATTTTGACACATTTTGGATGATTCCCACCTAATTATTACTCATCCAACATTTATAACCACAAATTTAATATTTTTTTTTTCTTTTCTATCATATTTTTGGTTTTAAATATATTTTTAATTTCAATATTTTAATTTAAAATACATATAATTTATATATTATATATATTTTCTCTCTCTTTTTTTTCTTTCAAACATTTCTCAAATCCAAATCCAATTCCAATCCCATTTACAAACCAATGTCTTGAAACATAATGTGTTGACATAAATAATGTCTTAAAACATTGTTAGCTTATTAACAATGTCTCTATGTTTTGATAATTACAAAGCATAAACTCATTAATCTAAAACTTATGACGTAAACAAGTTTTTAGTGATTAATATTTGTCTTTGCTTCCATATCACTTAAGGTATGAATAAACAAAGGGTTTATTACATTTCATGATCAAAGGAAATTTTTCTAATCACTAGAATTTTTATAAAATGTATTAAACATCTTATATCTTTTACAAAATTACTTTTGGAATTAAAAGAATATGTTTAATTCATAATAAATATATGATTTCAAATTTCCAACCAAAAATGGCAAATTCTATCCAGAAAAATATTCCCCACTAAAAGACAAGAAAAACCAACGTTCAGGAGGGCGGCCCCCTTAATGTTACTAGGCGGCCCCCTTAATCATTAAGGGGACTGGCCTACAATTAAGGGGACCGGCCACGCTCCAGAACAGTATTTTCCCCCCTTTAAATACTGATTCATCCCTCAGATTTTGCTCACCTTTTGCACTTCTAAACTTTCTGATCCAGATCTATTTCTCTATTCTATCATCCTTTGATCATAAGTGTATATATATTCTTTGTTTCAAAGTGATCCAATTTCCATCCTCTCAAGTGAAAGAGAAGAATACTTCTATCTTCCTAGACAAGAAGTATTACAACTTGTTGTGATCTCCACATCCAAGTTGTTGGTGTATCATCAAGATTATTTACATACTCTTTGCGAAGATTGTTGTGAATATTTGCTTGTAGATAGTTGTGTTAGATATAGATTGTGTGATTAGTTGATAGCTTGGTGAGAAGAAGAAAAGCTAGGAAATCTATTGGTGTGAAGAAGCTAGGTGTGAAGTAGATTGATTTGAAGAAGGTGTGTAGAAGTTGTGACTTAGGTGTGAAGGTGTTGTGGTGTGATTATTGGTGTGTAGAATTGATGTGTAAATTGGTGTGCAGATTGGTGTGAATATTGGTGTGTAAGGTTTTCTCCGCCATAAGGGAGCTTGTTGATATAGTGAAGAAAACTCTCGAGTTAGGTGCTCGGGGAGTGGAGTAGGGCAAGGAAGGTATCCTTGTAGCCGAACCACTATAAATCTCTTGTCTCGCGGTTCGATCTTTCCATCTCTTACTTATTATTGTTACTTATTATTGTTAGAGTAAATTGCAAAAATCATCCCTAAAGTTTGACCAATTTGCATGTTTCGTCCCAAATATTTCGAAACTGCAAGGATCGTCCTTAAAGTTAATCTTTGGGGCATATATAGTCCTTTTTGGGGACGATACATGCACACGGGGCCAAAACTTTAGGGACGATACATGCACACGGGGCCAAAACTTTAGGGACGATACATGCACACGGGCCAAAATTTAGGGACGATCCTTGCAGTTTCGAAATATTTGGGACGAAACATGCAAATTGGTCAAACTTTAGGGACGATTTTTGCAATTTACTCTTGTTGTTATATATTTCGTATTGATATTTGTTTGTATTGTGCAAGACTTGAGATCACATAATTATCGAATCTAAGTTTTAAAACACTAAAACTATTTTTTACAACTAACTAAAAAGACGTAAAACTATTCAACCCCCACCCCTTCTAGTTTTCCACAATTGGTATCAGGAGCCACGTCTAGCAAGATTTTTAAAATATATTGTATTTTAAAACTTGTAACGATCTATGGAATCTGAAAAATATTTAGAAGGGCAATCTATGCAAAGACCACCACTATTTGAAAGTGATGGATTTTTATATTGGAAAAATAGATTCGAAATGTATGTGAAATCAAAAGATCTTGATCTTTGGCATATTATTACCTTTGGTGATTTTCCTCCTATTCAATATAATGTTGAAACTAAAATGAATGAAATTGTATCTTTTGAAGAACAAAATGATGATTTGAAAAAGAAACTAGCAAAAAATAATGAAGCTAAAATGGTTATTTATAATGCGTTACCATGCAAAGAATATGAAAGAATTTTTATGTGTAAAACCGCAAAAGAAATTTGGGATTCTTTACTAATCACTCACCAAGGTAATAGTCAAGTCAAAGATAACAAAATAGATCTTCTTGTACAACAATATGAACAATTTACGATTCCGGAAGAGGAATCAATTGATAATGCTTTTGCTAAATTTAACACCATTATCACAAGTTTAAAAGGACTTGATGAGACATTTTCTAGTAAAAATTGTGTTAGGAAATTTCTTAGGGCATTGCATCCGAAATGGCGAGCTAAAGTCACGGCTATTGAAGAATCAAAGAATTTGATGACATTGTCACTAGATGAGCTTATTGGCAACTTGAAGGTCCATGAAGAAATTATAAGAAAGGATTTGGAAACGGTTAAAGTCAAGAAAGAACAAGTCAAATCCGTTGCTCTAAAAGCCAAAAAGGAACTTTGTGATGATAGTGACGAGAGTGAAGATGAAGAATATGCAATGGCCGTAAGAGAATTCAAGAAATTCTTCAAGAGACGAGGAAGATTCACTAGATCATCACATGACGATAGAAAATCGTTCCAAAGAAATAGAAGTGACAATTACGTGAAAAGAAAATGCTTTAGATGTGGACGTCCAAATCATCTCGTTGGTGAATGTCTAAAGCCGCCGAGTTATGATAATCAAGGTGCATTTGTTAGTAGAACATGGAGTGATAGTGACAAAGAAGAAGTGGAAAAACCAAGAGAAGAAAAGTGTTTCATGGCAAAAGCAACCGACGAAATATGCCTTGGAATTGACTTGGAGCCTGACGAATGGATCAAGGATAGTGGATGCTCAAGGCACATGACAGGGAACCGAAAGCTATTCTCTACATATAAGGCATACAACGGAGGTAACGTTATTTTTGGTAGTGACTTGCGTGGAAAAATTATTGGCAAAGGTACGATTTCTCAAGACTCACTTACTATTGAAAATGTTGAACATGTAAATAATTTAACATATAACTTACTTAGTGTAGGCCAAATATGCGATAATAAATGTAGAGTTATCTTTTCCGAAGAAGATAGCGAAATAGTTAAGAATAGAAAAATTATAGGTAGAGGTATTAGGAAAGGAGGTGTATATGTTATGAAACTAGGAAACAAACCTGAAGATAGGATATGCCTAACGACCCTAGACGAAAACTCCACATTGTGGCATAGGAGATTAGGACATGCTAACATGCAACAAATACAATCTTTGGCCTCTAAGGAATTAGTTAGAAACTTGCCTAATCTAAAATATGACAAACATTTTTGTGATGCATGTAAAGTTGGAAAACAAGCTCATGCTAGCCACAAAGCTAAGAATATAGTATCCACTACTAGGTGCCTAGAATTATTACATATGGATCTTTTTGGTCCATCCGCTGTGCGGAGCTATGGAGGAAACAAATATACCTTAGTAATAGTAGATGACTACTCACGATACACGTGGACTAGGTTTTTAAGTGACAAAACCCAAGCCTTTGAAAAATTTGAAATATTTAGTAAAATGATTCAAAATAAATTAGGATGCTCAATAGTTGCCATTAGGACGGATCATGGTAGGGAATTTGATAACGAAGTACAATTCGGAAAATATTGTGAGTTAAATGGAATATCTCACAATTTCTCCGCCCCTCGTACTCCTCAATCAAATGGGGTAGTAGAAAGAAAAAATAGGTCACTACAAGAAATGAGTAGAACTATGTTAAATGAACAATCCATTCCACAAAAATTTTGGTGTCACGCCGTAGATACATCAACTTATATTTTAAATAGGGTATCAATTAGAAGAATTCTAGGAAAAACTCCTTATGAGTTATTAAGAAATAGAAAACCAAACTTAAGCTACTTTAGGGTATTTGGAAGTAAATGCTACATCTTAAACACTAAGGACTACCTCACTAAATTTGATCCAAAATCATATGAAGGAATATTTTTAGGATACTCACAAAATAGTAAAGCATATATAATACTTAACAAACACTCCATGAAAGTAGAGGAATCACTAAATGTAACATTTGATGAAACACCACCACCTCCTAAAACGCTACCTTTAGAAGATGATGATTTAGTCGAAGATGAAGCTATTGAGGTTAGTAAAACAAAACCCATAGAAAATGATAATGAAGACATTCACTTAGAAAATAACGAAACCACTAATATTAAAGAATCTAGATCACATCCATTAGATAATATAATAGGACATCTTAACCAAAGAACCCTTAGGTCACAAGCCCAAGATAAAAACAACTTCTTTTGTTTCCTCTCAGCAATAGAACCTAAGAATATTAGCGAGGCTTTAAAGGATGAAAGTTGGATTATAGCCATGCAAGAAGAATTAAATCAATTTAAGGCAAATGATGTTTGGGAACTAGTCCCAAATCCAAAGGATATGACTATCATAGGAACCAAATGGGTATATAGGAACAAGTTAGACGAGAATGGAATAGTTACTAGGAATAAAGCTAGGTTAGTTGCCCAAGGTTATAATCAACAAGAAGGAATTGATTATGATGAAACTTATGCCCCCGTAGCTAGACTAGAATCTATTAGGATATTACTTGCCTATGCTTGCTCCCTAGATTTTAAGTTATTCCAAATGGATGTGAAAAGTGCATTCCTTAACGGTTTTATCAATGAGGAGGTATATGTGGCACAACCTCCAGGATTCATTGACTTCGCAAAACCTGATTATGTTTATAAGTTAAAGAAAGCTTTGTATGGACTCAAACAAGCTCCCAAAGCTTGGTATGATCGATTGAAAGCTTTTCTTATTAAACATGACTATTCCATGGGAATGGTAGATAACACTCTTTTCACTAAAAGGAAAGACCCTAATCTCATCATTGTTCAAATATATGTTGATGACATTATATTTGGATCGACTTGTCAAGACATGTGTGATGAATTTGCCAAAATCATGCATGATGAGTTTGAGATGAGTATGATGGGTGAACTTAACTTCTTCCTAGGATTACAAATAAAACAATTAGAAGATGGAATATTCTTTAACAAATCTAAGTACATTAAGGAAATGCTTAAGAAATTTGGCCTAGAAGACTCAAAACCCATAAAAACACCCATGTCTACGGAGGTAAAGCTCACAAAGGACGATGAAGGTGAGTCCGTAGATAACTCCAAGTATAGAGGAATGATAGGTAGTTTACTATACTTGACGGCAAGTAGACCCGATATCATGTTTAGTGTCTGCCTTTGTGCCCGTTTTCAAGAGGATCCCAAAACCTCTCACCTAGAAGCGGTTAAGCGTATCTTCCGATACATTAAAGGCACTATACACTTAGGATTATGGTATCCTAAGGAATCCGGCATAGAAACCATTGTATATGCGGATTCGGATCATGCGGGAGACTACGTAGATAGAAAGAGCACTAGCGGTATTTGCACGTTTATGGGATGTTGTCTAACGTCTTGGTTTTCGAAGAAGCAAACCGCTCCTGCTATTTCTACCACCGAAGCCGAATATGTAAGCGCCGGAAAGGCATGTCAACAAGCACTATGGATGAAACAAGCTCTCGTAGACTATGGCATTAGGTTAGAAAATGTCCCCATTATGTGCGATAACAAAGGTGCGATAGATTTAAGTAAAAATCCGGTGCAACACTCTAGGACTAAACACATAGAAATACGTCACCATTTTCTTAGGGATAATGTACAAAAAGGAAATATATCTATAGAAAAGGTTGCATCGGAAGATAACATTGCGGATATATTCACAAAACCCCTTAAGCGTGAATTATTCAACCACTTGCGTTTAGGATTAGGAATGATGGAACAAGTTGACTAAATTATATTGAATTATTTCAAATTAATACTTGCATGAAATTTATTTTTCTTCCATTTTACCTTTTCTGAGTCTAGGAATCTATTTCGCACAAAACTAAAGATTGGGAAAATTTATTTGCTTTGCATAATTTTTTTTTTTTTTTGTAAAACTCAATCAATTTTCTCTAAAAATTATTCTCACAATCTAGGAATCACATGAAGATTATTTTCCTTGCATTGTTGACTAATTCTAAAAACATTGTATTTCAAAATCATGCATAAACTCTCACATAAATTGTCAAGGTATATAATCTAATATATGTCTTTGACATTCATGATCGAGCAAATATTAAATCAAGGAGATCATTTGGATTGTTTCTTAGGATCGTTATATTTTTTTTGCATATAGGAGTCGAAACAATCACAACTCCACATCTGTTGCATATAGACACTCACTAGGACAAATTCCCTAATAATGGTGTCATCTTGATCCATCACTAGCTTTTCACTCACTAATTGCCTTTGCCTTTAATCCAAGATAGGTGCCTTAGGAAGCTTAAGTGTGCTTGCATTCACTTACCCCCTATTGCTTATTATGTGTTGATTACTTGCTCCTTTGCCTATGTGTTTTTGCATGCATGCTATATCTTGATTAGCTTAGATTCTATATTGCCTAAGAGAATTGAACTTGCTTGAATTCTAATCCAAACACATAACCTTTCTGCAAATTTTCTGCCAAAAACCCAATTCTGGCAACCTGGGAATCACCAGATGGGCGGCCCCCTTAATTTTGTTAGGCGGCCCCCTTAATCATTAAGGGGACCGCCCCCTAATTAAGGGGACCGGCCATCTGATGGTCGGGTTTACAGAATCTTTTCTGCTTTTTAGCCCATTTCAACCTACATTTCCCAATTTTAACCAACACACTTTGTCCCAATCTTCCAACAAACCTTATCCATCCTTAAACACACAAATCTTACACTATAAATATCCCCAATCCTCAAAACTATCCATTCATCCCATCATGAACTCTCCAAACAAACCAAGATCAAAAGCCTCAAGGCTAGCAAGGATGATGGAAAAACCCGTTTGGCGAAGAAAAAGCCCTTGAAACAAATCCATCATAACCAATGAGATTGGAAGTCATTCAACACCTCCAACTTCTTACTTCCCAAACTTTACCTCAAACCCACAAGGTCATTCATTTGATCCTCTTTACAAACCATACAACATTGGCCAACCATCAAACTACAATTCCAACTACACAAATCCAAACCATCCATACCAAACCTATGATCCTCTTCACATTGCCACGGAAAAGCAAAAGTTCCGTGATGAAATAAACCAAATCCATGATCTTAGTGATCTCCTTGCTATGCATCTTGCACAACGCAACAAAGGGCAACCTCCATCATCACCCTATGCAAATTGCCTTCCCCACTCTCTCAATTTGGATCAAGTTACCAACCACACTCACTTTTGCCCTTGTTGCATATTCCTTCAAAAACAAATCCTCTACTTAAGTGAAGATATTTCTTGGATTAAATATCTTCTCACTCGTAATCATCCAATACCACCCTTAACACGATACAACATCGTGAGAACCACCTCTTCCGCTCCATACTCCACCCCATATCCTTCTCCATCTCACAACTAAGCTTCATGCTTATGTTCTCCTTCAAGCAAATAAAACAATCAACCATGAGTTGCAAGCAAGTCCAAGTGCTCTTTCTAGGCAATATAGGACTATGTCTTTTCATTTGTTTTATTATGATTAATATGCCTTAAGCATATTAAATGTTGTAATGCTTTCTATGATGCTTGAATGAATCTATTTTTTTTACTATTGCTTTGCATGTATATTTTCCTTGCTCTCTTCTAATATTTTGTGTAGCCAAGATTTCCATAGCTCATCTCCTTGGTGCTCTCAATGAGGGGGAGTATACATCAAGGGGGAGCTTTAACCTTTTTGATTTTACAAAAAGGGGGAGAAGAGAATGTTAAACTCTAAATTCTTGTCTAAAAATTAATTTTTAGACCTAATGAGTTTAAGGTTTTGTAATCATCAAAAAGGGGGAGATTGTTGACATAAATAATGTCTTAAAACATTGTTAGCTTATTAACAATGTCTCTATGTTTTGATAATTACAAAGCATAAACTCATTAATCTAAAACTTATGACGTAAACAAGTTTTTAGTGATTAATATTTGTCTTTGCTTCCATATCACTTAAGGTATGAATAAACAAAGGGTTTATTACATTTCATGATCAAAGAAAATTTTTCTAATCACTAGAATTTTTATAAAATGTATTAAACATCTTATATCTTTTACAAAATTACTTTTGGAATTAAAAGAATATGTTTAATTCATAATAAATATATGATTTCAAATTTCCAACCAAAAATGGCAAATTCTATCCAGAAAAATATTCCCCACTAAAAGACAAGAAAAACCAACGTTCAGGAGGGCGGCCCCCTTAATGTTACTAGGCGGCCCCCTTAATCATTAAGGGGACCAGCCTACAATTAAGGGGACCGACCACGCTCCAGAACAGTATTTTCCCCCCCTTTAAATACTGATTCATCCCTCAGATTTTGCTCACCTTTTGCACTTCTAAACTTTCTGATCCAGATCTATTTCTCTATTCTATCATCCTTTGATCATAAGTGTATATATATTCTTTGTTTCAAAGTGATCCAATTTCCATCCTCTCAAGTGAAAGAGAAGAATACTTCTATCTTCCTAGACAAGAAGTATTACAACTTGTTGTGATCTCCACATCCAAGTTGTTGGTGTATCATCAAGATTATTTACATACTCTTTGCAAAGATTGTTGTGAATATTTGCTTTTAGATAGTTGTGTTAGATATAGATTGTGTGATTAGTTGATAGCTTGGTGAGAAGAAGAAAAGCTAGGAAATCTATTGGTGTGAAGAAGCTAGGTGTGAAGTAGATTGATTTGAAGAAGGTGTGTAGAAGTTGTGACTTAGGTGTGAAGGTGTTGTGGTGTGATTATTGGTGTGTAGAATTGGTGTGTAAATTGGTGCGTAGATTGGTGTGAATATTGGTGTGTAAATTGGTGTGTAAGGTTTTCTCCGCCATAAGGGAGCTTGTTGATATAGTGAAGAAAACTCTCGAGTTAGGTGCTCGGGGAGTGGAGTAGGGCAAGGAAGGTGTCCTTGTAGCCGAACCACTATAAATCTCTTGTCTCGCGGTTCGATCTTTCCATCTCTTACTTATTATTGTTACTTATTATTGTTATATATTTCGTATTGATATTTGTTTGTATTGTGCAAGACTTGAGATCACATAATTATCGAATCTAAGTTTTAAAACACTAAAACTATTTTTTACAACTAACTAAAAAGACGTAAAACTATTCAACCCCCCCCCCTTCTAGTTTTCCACATAATGGTCTTCTTGTGTTTGTGGGGAGACTTATTAAGGCTTATAGGGGCTTAAGTGTTTAAATCCAGCTAGCTTATATGTGTTATGAGTGTTTATGTTAGAATCTTTAAGAGTTAAGATATAATTTTTTATCTTCAATACGTTAATGGTCGGTCGCCATTGCTGACGTGTTAGCACCCATTACACACAGACCCATTGAGAAGCGTCACATGAGGAAGAAAGGAGAGAATTGCTCGCATATGCGACCGAGTTGTGGAGGATGTTCATGTATGTGGGTATTTTATTTAACTGTTCTTTGTGGGGAATATTTTTGGTGATGTTTGCGGTCTCCTTGTTACTAAGTTTTCCATGATTGTTTTGGAGAGAGAAACTTCAATGTTTTAAAATCCGGATTGATCCGGCCAGTTCAACTAAAGACCTGGCTCGATGTGACCGTGCTTTTTCTTTTTTGATAACGGGTTGGAACCGCCAGTTTTTCGTTAATCCGGGTAGATACAGTTTGATAAACCCGATCTGTTCATATTTTTAATCAAAAAATCTAACAAAACCTTTTTTTTCCATCAGCCTTTCTAAGTTTCATCGACATGTTAAAGTGCTTAGGACTAATGTTAGTTAAAATTTTGTAAAACAACGCAGTAGAGTTATAAACTATCTTATATACACCAACTAATATCGTTTTAGTGTTATAACTTAGAATCATATGTAGATTGTTGTTTCAAATCCTTTCTATATATTATTATAGATATAGAACTCAAAAAGCAAAGCTTATCGGTAGAGTCTTAATCTTTCTCATCGATTCAATCGAATGTAGGAATAAAGTCAGATAAATCATGAAATCATGCGACAATACATATTAAGTATCTATATCTATAATCCATAATTTATGATTTATAATCAATCTATAATGCATTTGAGACTTTTATAATTGGAAAGCTTAATTTTTTAAGCTTACACATGTTACTATATTTAGTAATTTATATAATTTACACTACACAAATTTCATTATAATGTACACTAATGACACATTAAATTTTAATATGAAAATGAATGTTACAAACCTACAATAATATAAATTTACAGTTCTAAATTTTATCATATACATTCAATTTTTACTAATCAAATGAATATAATTATGAAAAGCTATATTTGTAATAATATATTTTACGAAAATTTAAACACGCATTATTTTAGACCTATCAAACTCGTAAACTGTCATATGTCGACTGTCATTGCATACCGCAAAATGATCAAGATACGATAAAAACTGCATATTTGGTATCTCGTTGCTTTGCGTGAGTACCATGCTAGTATAAATAAGTATAGAACCGTTTGCTCCGACGATTCAACCGAGTAAACCGGTGACCTGATGAACCGGCTACTAAACCGAGTAGATAAAAAACCGCATTTCAAATTATTGAAAAACTAATGTGGCATTAGTGTTGTTGGTCTTGTGGTGATCATCATTACACTTAGGCTTATTAAAATTCATGGATTAAGCATCAACACCTTAAGGGCCTGTTTAGTTGGTGGGATTTTGATGGGTTTGGGATTAAAAGTTGCAAATACTTTGTTTGGTTACTGTTAGGAATGCAAATATTCCTATAAAAGACTCGGTCACCTAAATGTCGTAATAGCATTAAGATAGCTCGTAGTTAGTTTATTATTTAGTTAGAATTAGTTTAAGTAACATTGTGGAAGAAGGACGGGTCTTTACCCACTGTACGCCTGATCCACAGCCCGGGTGTGGACGTTTTCTTTTCTTTGTATAAATACCCCTCTCCCCCAAGGGAGAGGGTTGGACCTTTTATTAGTATCAATCTAATCTTTCTAGTTTTCTCTCATTCTCTAAAGGTTCCCATTTTTCTTTTTTTCTCTTCTACTGTAACGCCACATACCACCATGGTTTTCATGATTGGAACTTAGTGTTTATCCTACAATTGGTATCAAGAGCCAAGGTTTCATCTTAGGACCTTGTAGAATCGGATTTGAGGTGGTTTTGTGTGGTTTGTGTATGTTAGAAGAGTTTTTCTTAGAAAACATCATGGTTTGATCTTTCTAGTGTTATTTGATATGTTATGGGTGTACTTTTGTGATCATTGGTGTTAGTACTACATTGTTTTTTAGTTGGTTTTGCTATATCAAACATTTATTTGAAGTTGGGATTGATTTTGGGACGTATGCTTGGTTGCGGTTTGCTATTCTGTTTCAATTCTTTGTAGCGGTTTGCTACTGAATCTTGTGGTTTTCTTGGTAGTGAGTACTATATTGGGTATAAGGACAAAACGCAAGATAGTGACTATTTTGGACTGTTGTGGATAGCGACTTATGTTAGCGGTTTGGGGTTAGCGATTAGGTATTTGCGGTTAGCTCCTGCGGTTTACATTTTTCAGCGTTTACTTCTTTTTGCGGTTTGCCGTGAATAGCATTTACTTCATCCTGCGGTTTGCTCCTTTTTGCGGTTACGTTGCCTGGTCTTAGCGTTTAACTCATCACTGCGTTTATCTCAGAATTGCGGTTACCTTTACTTAGCAGTTTGCTCCTTTTTAGCGAGTTTCTCTACTTTGTTTGGCAATTAGCTAAGTCGTGAGGTTCTTGTGATAGGTTAATCAGTTATATTTGGTGAATTGTTGTAACTTAAGTCGTTTCGATTAATCTGATTGTGATCTGACGTTGTGAGTTAATTCTTACGACTTGACTAATTTCAATTGGATATATTGTAACTTGACTTGTCGTAACTTGACACTTAGTGCATACTGTAACTCATCCGGTATCTCTCTCTAAGTTTTATTTGCTAAGTATATCTTCTAGTTTCAGTTGTTGACTTTAGTAAAATCCCGGGAAAGAATCGATTTCTCGGTTTAAGTCACAAGAGTTGTAAAATCCCGTTTGAAGATTTTGTTATGGCAAATGTTTCGGATGACATTCAAGCCGCAGGGTCCAATACCCGACCTCCTATGCTAGATAGGACTGACTATGAATCATGGGTACAAAGAATCAGACTTTATTGCCTGGGTAAAGAAAATGGTGAGAACATTCTGCAATCAATCATTGAAGGTCCTATGCAGATGGGTACAACCAGAGATGTTATCTCCACTGCTGAGGATAGATCTGTCACCCATGGAATTGACAGGCCACGTACTTACAATGACCTCAGTGATGCTGAAAAGAAGCGTTATGATGCAGATATTCGAGCCTCCAACATCGTGATACAAGGGTTACCCAAAGATGTGTACAAGCTAATCAACTTCAACACTAATGCTAAAGCTGTTTGGGACAACGTCAAAATGCTTTTGTCTGGATCGGAGCTGACCAAAGAAGATCGTGAGTCTCAGTTGTATGATGAGTTTGAGCATTTCAAAATGAATCCTGGTGAAAACATTACCGACTACTATGTCAGATTTCACAAGTTGGTTAATGACATGAGAATGATCCGAATGACAATGCCAAACATCCAACTCAATTCTAAGTTTGTTAACAACATGTCACCTAAGTGGGATTGTTTTGTTATGGCTGTAAAGCTCAACAAAGGATTGAGAAATACAAACTATGAACAGTTGTTTGCCTACTTACAACAACATGAGAATCATGCAGCTTTTGATCGACAATTAAGAGAGAAGCTCAATCTAACTGCTACCAATGACTCACTTGCATTCATGACTAGTATGTTGCCAACTACTCAACCTGTGTCATCAGTGGATCACTCATCTCTACTGATGAGGCAAAAAATGAACCACTTTTAGGGGGTCATTTAAGCCCGGAATTGAATTTATTTGATCAAATATTGCCCTAAATCGTTCCTTTTGTGATTTTAGGTACTTTGGGAGAGAAATCTGGAAAAGGAAGCAATTCAGACGTTTTTGGAGCATAAAAGTGAAGAAAACGCCAAAGTCTTAATTTTCCTTGCTGGGAACAGTAGGTGACGGCGTCAAGAAGGAATTTCTGACGGCGTCAAGAGTAATTTCCATGACGACCCAGTACAGAATTGAAGGCGTCATGAAGTAAGGCGTCAAGATTAAAATGCATGACGACCTGGAAACAAATAACACTTGACAGCGTCAAAAGTAGATCAAGGCAGTCCGAGGAGTATTTTGGCGGCGAGATGACGGCGTCACAAATTTGTTCTTGACCCCATCAGACCCTATTTCCTATATATAGTTTTCGAATTTTCACACATAAAAGGAGAGAAGTTTTGGAGAAACCCTAAGTCCGAACTTGGTACGAATTTTACAGGTTTTTCAAGGGTTCTCAGCCCTTGATCCCTTTCATGTGTAATTGAGATAAGTACTCTTTTAATTCAATCAATATGTCTATGTGTTGGTTGTCTATATCTTGTTCTTGTCTTAATTCCATCATGCTAGGCTAGATCTATCTTGTGTTTGCTTGGATCTAATGAAACCTAGATGTTAATTATGTGTTGATTACTTGTTTATGGTTGTATTGGATGAATGATTTCGATGTTAGGCTTAAGAAAACTGGCAGATCTCCAATTGGTAACATGCTTGAACGTCTTAAGAAACATGAACTGACGTGCACTAGGTTTTATTAGTTGTATTTAATGCATGAGTAAATTCTAATGATCCCATGTTAGGAGCTTCTTAGCCGGATCGACATAGGAGTGAAGTAGGCACTCATAGGATTGGGGAATTAAGTGCGCCACCCCATGAATGGTATTAAGGAATACAATCCGTCATCCACGCAACTATAACAAGTAATTAACGTGTAAAAGATATCTAGGGAGTAGTGAAATCTAAGTAAAACACAACTTCTCCACTTATTGCTCACAACCTTAGTATAACTTAGTTTATTTTCATTTTTAGTATTTTATTTTGATTGCATCTTTAGTATTGGGTTAGTTGACTAGCAACTAATTCCGCCCAAATCCTTCAAACCTGAGATTTTTACTTGCTTTCTAAAAAAATATAAAAATACAAAAATAATCATCCCTCACCTTTAGAACTAGTATTTAGGTTTTCTAATCCTAGCGACACTATTCCTAGCTGAACGATCAATCCCCCGGTACTTGTCACTATACTATACTACAACGATCAGGTACACTGCCTGGTGGGGGTTGTAAGCTTCTCAAGATCCCTTGAGAGGTAAATCCTGGTGCGATTCCCACGTATCAAGTTTTTGGCGCCGCAGCCCGGGGAATAGTTATTGTCTAGGTTAGAATCTCTTTTTATGGACGATGGGAACATCCTTGAACCCGTCATCCCACCACAACAAAACCCACCACTAGAACCCCTTAGGCCCCGAACCTTAGGAGAATATTCCCGACCTAGCCACCAAGGCTACCGAAACACGATTGAGCTCACCGGAGCCAATGTGACCCCCTTGCGATCCGACACCATCCGGTTGGTGCAAAGCGGATGTGCATTCCATGGACTTCGTTCCGAAGATCCAAACCAACATCTTAAGGACTTCCTAAAAATCGTAGATTCCATAGACCTAGATGTTGAAACTAGAGAGACAACCCGATTACGCCTATTCCAATTCTCTCTACGGGATCAAGTTAGTCAATGGCTTGAGAGTTTACCCGTGGGATCCATCACCACATGGGATGATCTCACCGCTCGTTTCCTTGCTCAATTTTTCCCACCGGGGAGAACTACTAAGCTTAGAAATGACATCTTGATGTTCCAACAACGTCAAAATGAATCTCTCTATGAAGCATGGACTCGTTTCAAGGACTTACTCCAAAAAGTCCCTCATCATGGCATTGATCTTTGGCTCTAAGTCCAAATCTTCTATAACCATATCGATCTCTCCACGAGGGAGCAATTGACCAATCGGCCGGTGGTAAGCTACATGATCTAAGTGCGGAACAATCATGGGAACTCATAGAAGATCTTGCTCTCTATGACAACGAAAGTTGGAATGATCCCCTTGATTTGAAAAAAATGGTCAAGGCAATATCTTTGCCTTCGAACAATTCTAGCACTCCCGACCGTAGGATCATGGAACTTGAGGACCAAGTCAAGTTTCTCATGAAATCTTACGAAGCTCCTAAGCCTTCAAGCCAAGTGAACAAAATCACTTCTTCATGCGAATTATGTAGTGGTCCCCACGACACTCGTGATTGTGTGGAACTCCCCGGAACAGCTTTTGCGGACTACGCATCCACGCGTACCGACGAAGCGGAAGATAAGTGGTACACTTTTAAACCCGAGCCAAACCCTTACGGTGATCCATACAACCCCTCTTGGAAAAATCACCCAAACCTTAGGTGGCAACAAAATCAAGCCAATTCTTCCAACCCGCCTAATCGTTATCAACCAAACGGTCCACCCTCCAACCGTACTTTCAACAACAATCCTTCTAACAATTATGGTAGTACCAACAATCTTGAAGGGTTGATGTCTAAGTTCATGGCATCTCAAGAAGCTCGTATAGCTAGGCTCGAAACCGAATTCAACCAACAACAAACGGAGATGACCAACAAGATTGACAACTTGTTGAAGGCCCTCAACAACCAAGCGTTAGCCACACCTAGGAAGGACACTAGGGACACCAATAACGGAATCCAAATTAAGGACCCCTCATCATCCAAACATGTCCACTTTTTTAATGTTGTCACCATTAAACCAATAGATAAGGAGATAGAAGAAAGTGACAAGGATGAAGTTGGAGTAGAAACCAATACTAAGGATGAGAGTGGGGAAGTTGAGGTTAATAAGGGAGAAGAAGTAGAAACTATCGAAGAATACTTTGATAAGATGCCCACCAAGGAAGAACGGGAATACCATAAGGATTTATTCGATAGTCCCGAGAGACCATATATCCTTGGCAGACCCCTTATCAAAATGGGAGACCCCTCTAACATTAACATACCATGCAATATTGGGCACATGCATATATGGAAAGCTTACATCGACCCTAGATCCCCCGTAAACATCATGACTAGGACTTATTACAATTGGGTGATGAAGAAACAACTTGATTTTAGGATGATGCCCAATAGGAATTTGATAAGTAATTTTGTAGGAAGAGTGAAGGGATTGCATGTGATTATAGGTAATCTCACCTATGAGATCGATTTTATGATAGTAGAAGACACTCGTCCGGTGATAGATGATTGCCTAAGCCAAGTAATATTTGGAAAACCATTTGTTGAGGCCACTAGGATGAGTTATGACCCGACTCTAGGAATAGTTAGATTCAAGGAGGAAAATGATGAGGTTGCCTATCAAATGCCCTACAAAATTGAACAATACCGCCTCCTCTCTAATATAGAAAAAGAACACAAGCAAGCAGCTTATTATAGGAATGAGGAGGATAGATGTAGAGGGGTAGAGTATGTAAAGAATAGGATGCTTGGTTTCTACAAAGAATGCTTGCAACTAGGTCCGGAATATAAAACTGGTTTAGAAGACGACCTAGAGAGTGGAACCAACGATGAGGTCACGTAGTAACCCATGACCTTGAGTCTAGCTACAAGACTCGTAAATAAAGAAAAGCGCTTCTTGGGAGGCAACCCATGTTTTGTGTGATTTTATTTTGTTTGTTTGTTATTTGTTTCCGTATGCATGTTTTATTTTTATTGTTGGTAGATCATGTTTCTCAATTAAATTGTGGAAATACTTTACTTTGTTGTTTTGGCCTAGTCTTAACTCCACCTAAAAGTATTTTTGCAAAAGACAAGTGTAAGGGGAAACCCCAAATATGTTTTCAAGAAACAAAGCGATCATGATTCTCCACAATATTAAATGAACATGTATATTCATATTCGTTAGAGTCAAATGCTTGTATCGAGTCATAATGAAGTTTTACAGGATTTTCCAGGAAGTAGGACCAAGTTTCTCTAGAAATTTTCCGGAAACTTAACATAAGAATTTCTGCAGGTCACTTCTGACGGCATCAAGAATTAATTCTTGACTGCGTCACGTGTAAAAATCTGGAAATTTTACCGGTTTTGTTTTTCTAACGGAGTCTTATGGTTTTTGTGAATTATTAAGTTTTATAATCTCCAGGAGATCTGCAAACTTCATTCCACAAGCATTATATCTTATTTTGTTTTTTAGGATTTAGTAACTTATATAGGTTGCCGCCGATTTTATGCAAGGTTGTCTTGTCTATTTTCTCAGGATTTACAGGTTATGTATGACAAGAAGATGATTTATAATTCTGGAAGGGAAGCTTTGATTGTTCATTTTCTTGGAGGAAGATCTAACCTGGCCACCTTATTATCCATACCGAGCGAATCAGAGGAGTATTTGATTTCATTCTTTTTACTTTTTCACTTTTACATTCTTTACTTGAACATTGGGGACAATGTTCATCCTAAGTGTAAGGGGAGGGTAAAATGATGATACCTTACATGTACACTTTCGCTTGAGTTTGTTTTGTCTGATGGTAGATGTGTAATAAAACTATGAGAAATACTTGTTAGTGCAATTTTAGTGCCAAATTTAAATTTTTTTACAACATTTAGGAGTGAAACTTTAGCCATAGCAAGCGTCTCATGGATAGGGGATTGTATGACTAGCACATAACCGTATATTCAGAAAAATTTTCCACCCAAATATGTGAGGTTCGCCTTTAGATTTGATAGGAAAAGCATTTACTATTAGTGCTTATGAGTGTACCGGTAGCATTTAGATTCTAGAACTTGCGTTAGTGATGCATCCCGAGACCGCTAGTGAGACTACATTCGTGTGGTAGGATTTACTACATGATAAGAGGCATTAGGATCACCCTTGTGTTAAACCCGTATCATAATTACTTGACCATTTATGTCATATTACTTGGCTAGTTAAGTCAACTAATTTTTCCCACACCCTTAGCGTTGTACTCATTTTTAGTACACGAAACCCCTAGTACACCCTCCGAGTCTATCTTTTCATTTCTAATTTTAAGCATCTTACTTAAAGGAAGAATTTGTTACACCCCACTTAAATGTACAACCAAATCGCCTTAGCCTTCCGTGTATGCACTCATCTTTAGTGCATTATTGTTATTTGTTAAACCCTAAGTTAACTATCTAATTGATTACATGGTTGCTAAGTCGAGTCATATCCTTGTACATATTGTTTTGGGACGATTGGGACTCATGGGTAAAGTACTTATTTTATGGAGTAATGGGGAAGAACATCATATATTACCCCCGTATGTACGTTAATCTTAAAAGTGCTCAAAGTGTTTTGATTATCTTAATTCGAGTCATTAGATTAGTTTATTGTAAAGTATGTAAAAATTCAAGTGTAAGGGGAATTTTCCATTCCCTATGATGTATTATTTTGGATGGTAGGGTAAGAGTGTATGCAAAAAAAAAAAAAAAAAAAAAAAAAAAAAAAAAAAAAAAAAAAAAAAAAATCGATAAATCAAGAAAAATAAAAAAAAAATAGAAAAAGGAAAAGAGAAAAAAACATACGGACTACCATCCCTTTTCATTCTATGTTATTTTATGTTTTTGTTATTTTTCATGTATTAGCTTAAGTCGAGTCTAGTCTTGGCTTAGCAACGCCATATTGTACATGTAATTAACCAAGATTGTTAACTCGCCACCAGTAAAACTTCCTTTATCCAACAAAACCGTGTATTTCATATCCCAACACCTAACGTTACAACCCTTTAAAAGACCTCTTTGATAGTTTATCCTAGGTGCTTACGCCATGTGGTGGAGGTTTGATCCTTTCCCAAGCCTATGGTAATCTATTTTTCTATGATAGGTAGTGAGAGATATCTTCCGTTTCCATATTGTAATTTATACTTTATTACACCCGAGAGATGTGAGTATCTAAACACTATTTGTGAGGTGCTAGTGTATGACTTCCGTGCTTGTCTATTGGTCTTTAGTGGAACGGTTATTTGTTGTAATTACTTTTATATTAGTGTTAAATGACCCCTAACTTGTATTTTGAGTAGAATAAAAGCGCATTTGCTTGAGGACAAGCAAATCTCAAGTGTAAGGGTATATGATGAGGCAAAAAATGAACCACTTTTAGGGGGTCATTTAAGCCCGGAATTGAATTTATTTGATCAAATATTGCCCTAAATCATTTCTTTTGTGATTTTAGGTACTTTGGGAGAGAAATCTTGAAAAGGAAGCAATTCGGACGTTTTTGGAGCATAAAAGTGAAGAAAACGCCAAAGTCTTAATTTTCCTTGCTGGGAACAGTAAGTGACGGCGTCAAGAAGGAATTTCTGACGGCGTCAAGAGTAATTTCCATGACGACCCAGTACAGAATTGAAGGCGTCACGAAGTAGGGCGTCAGGAGTAAAATGCATGACGGCCTGGAAACACATAACACTTGACGGCGTCAAAAGTAGATCAAGGCAGTCCGAGGAGTATTTTGGCGGCGAGATGACGGTGTCACAAATTTGTTCTTGACGCCATCAGACCCTATTTCCTATATATAGTTTTCTAATTTTCACACATAAAAGGAGAGAAGTTTTGGAGAAACCCTAAGTCCGAACTTGGTACGAATTTTACAGGTTTTTCAAGGGTTTTCAGCCCTTGATCCCTTTCATGTGTAATTGAGATAAGTACTCTTTTAATTCAATCAATATGTCTATGTGTTGGTTGTCTATATCTTGTTCTTGTCTGAATTCCATCATGCTAGGCTAGATCTATCTTGTGTTTGCTTGGATCTAATGAAACCTAGATGTTAATTATGTGTTGATTACTTGTTTATGGTTGTATTGGATGAATGATTTCGATGTTAGGCTTAAGAAAACTGGCAGATCTCCAATTGGTAACATGCTTGAACGTCTTAAGAAACATGAACTGACGTGCACTAGGTTTTATTGGTTGTATTTAATGCATGAGTAAATTCTAATGATCCCATGTTAGGAGCTTCTTAGCCGGCTCGACATAGGAGTGAAGTAGGCACTCATAGGATTGGGGAATTAAGTGCGCCACCCCATGAATGGTATTAAGGAATACAATCCGTCATCCACGCAACTATAACAAGTAATTAACGTGTAAAAGATATCTAGGGAGTAGTGAAATCTAAGTAAACACAACTTCTCCACTTATTGCTCACAACCTTAGTATAACTTAGTTTATTTTCATTTTTAGTATTTTATTTTGATTGCATCTTTAGTATTGGGTTAGTTGACTAGCAACTAATTCCGCCCAAATCCTTCAAACCTGAGATTTTTACTTGCTTTCTAAAAAAATATAAAAATACAAAAATAATCATCCCTCACCTTTAGAACTAGTATTTAGGTTTTCTAATCCTAGCGACACTATTCCTAGCTGAATGATCAATCCCCCGGTACTTGTCACTATACTATACTACAACGATCATGTACACTGCCTGGTGGGGGTTGTAAGCTTCTCAAGATCCCTTGAGAGGTAAAGCCTGGTGCGATTCCCACGTATCATCTACAGTCACCTGCTGCCATGAATACCCATCTCGACTCAGGGTATTCTCATACTGACAAGATGATTGACAACCTTTCCAACCAAGTGTCTCTACTTGTTCAACACTTCAGAGCTGCACTTCCACCAACCAAAAACCAACTCAGAGCTTCCTCAAACCCATGTAATCAGGCTGTGGTGGAAGATGGAAGAGTGATGGTACAGAACGTTTAGGGCAGACAAAATGTGAATAAAAGGAATGCTGCACGGGGTAACTTGCAGAACAGGGTTGGAAATGTGAATCAGGGACAAGGAAGGCAACCAAAATGTTACAACTGTGGGGGTTTAGGTCACATCGCCAGGAACTGCACTCAGCCAAAACATCCTCAGAACTCAGATTACTTCAAGGACAAAATGTTGCTCATGCAAGCTCAAGAGAATGGAGTTACGCTAAATGAGGAAGAATTGGATTTTATTGCTGGGGATGATGGAAAGACATTTGATGATGATGTGGATGAACAACCTGTTCAGGACTTAGCTCTTAATGATCCAAACATCTTCCAAGCTAAGGATTGTGATGCCTTTGACTCAGACGTTGATGATGAACCCACTGCTTAGACAATCTTCATGGCCAATCTATCATATGTCGTCTCTCCATCACAACAATCTAGTCCCTCCAAATCATCCATCATATATGAGGTACTGAAGTTATATGATGAATGTGTTGTTAATAATGAACAAAATACCTTCAACAATATACGACAAAATAATGTTGATGAACCAAATGTGACTAAATTGGAAAACATTAATGTTTTTCCAAATGAACAACATTCGGATCACAACAGTGATTCTGACGTATCTTGTGGAATGTCTTCTGTTGTATGTGATAATGATGTGATTCATGAACAAAAGATATATAACGAAGTACAACAAACAAACGTTGCAGAATTAAATATTGCTAATATGGGAAATAGCAATTTCGTCCCATATGAACAATATGTAAAGCACAACGTCGACCCTGTTGTATCTAGTGATATATCCACTGTTGATGACAATGTGTGTGAACTTGATGAATACACTGCTGTTGCACCCGATGACACTCTGACCACTAGGATTAATATTCTTAAGGATCAAGTTAGGTGTTATGAACAACGTGCAAAATTTGAGCTAACCGAACGTGAACAAAAAATGGATTGGAAAATGCAAGCATACATAACTGAACAAAACTTAAAGGTAAAGGCCTTTAAACAAGAGATAAAATCTGTTCAAAATCAACTTGATCATGCTGTTAAGGAAAAACAGGAAATTCAGGATAGTTTAAATGTTCTAAAAAGTGAATTTCAGGAATAGGAAACTAAACTATTAAATGAATTTTCCAACCTTAAGCAGATGAAAAACAAACTTGAAAACAAGTTGTACATCCAAGGCCAAACCAGTCAAACAACTCAAATGATTGAGAAGCACATTAAACTATTGGATAAGCATAGTGATAAGGATTTAGGGATGCCTAAAACAAACTTCCTTAAGAGCGTTAGTGCCTCTCAACCTGCCCTCTATGATGCTAAGGTTATGCTTACACCCAATCATGACCCTCCAAATAGTTGGTCTGATAAAGAATTAGATGATCTTGAGTCTGCCAATAGAGAGAGATTTGATAATAAAATGAAGGATCCCAAGTGCATTAAACACCGTGTCATTGTTAAGCCCCATGATTATTATGAACAAAACTGAGTGACCGTGTTTGCACCTCAAACAAAGTTAACACCAGAACAGGTATTTTGGCCATGAGATGTTGAGAAAATGAAAGTTGAGGAACTTAAGGCCAAGACTCCTCAAAAGTTAGTTGCTCCAACGGTGTATCCCCCCAATACACCAATGCACTTAGTTCAGTTGTCACTTCCTACACAGTGTAAAACTCTTATTAGCATATATGTCCTTTGTCAAATGCTCACTGATTTTGATAAAACATGCAAAAAGAGAATCACGCCAACGGGAATTACTGAGGGTGAACGGGGATTTGAGCTTACTAAAGAGTGTTACTTAACTGAAGTCATCCCATTTTTTAAACTAATCAAAGAACACTTTGAGGGTTTACGACAATCCCTTGATGTTGAGCTAAAAGAAATGAAAACGGTGTTTAAAAATGTGGAAAATAAGGGTAAACAAATTGCAATAGACCTTCAGCATAGTGAAATAGCCAGAAAAAATATTCTCATTATGAATGACAATTTGATTGCTACATGTATTGCTCAAGATGTGTTCTATACTGCTACAGATTCTTCATTAAATGCTTGTCAGTTTCATGAAATGTCTATTGCTTTGAATGATCTTCAAAATTGTGTTGTTGAGCTTGAGGGGGAGAATTTGAAATTGCATAAAAAAATTCAAAATGATGATCATGACAATATGGTCAAGCACTTTTCTAAACTAGAAGTTGATAATCTTAAGTTACAATTGAAATATCAACATTTAGAAGAAAGAATAAAAATATCAAAGGCCAAGACATCTTCTGATGTTCCGGAATTTGATGCATATTTTGAATTAGCAAAAAGGAATGAAAAAATTCAAGCTCACATGAACACAATTCGGTTAATGAGGGCTCAAATTACCCAATTGAAATCTCCCATGAATGTTGTGATCGACACCCATAAACCAATGTCCGCAGATTCTCAGAATTTTCAACTTCAAAACATAATCAGCAAACTCAAACATGAAAATGATTGTTTTCAAGCTGAAAATTCTAAAGTAAAAGAACATTACAAAGAGTTATATGATTCTATTAAGATCACTCCTGATAAAACCAATGAAAAGATAACCTCTTTGCTTAATGAAATTGAGAATCTACAGACAAAGGTGAAAGGGAAGATGCCGGTCATTGCAAGTGACACTATCAATTCAAAGGTCTGTGAATGTAAAAAATATGCATGTGAGGCTGTTCTTATTCCTCTTCCCTTTAAGAAAAATGAGCTAGTCCATAGTAATTACCTTAGACATCTTAAGAATTGCCTTGACATGACCCGTGAGACCATTGAAGAAGATAGAATGGTGAGACCATTTGATTACACACTATCTGACATTTGTTTTCTCACCAAACGGTCACAAGAATTGTTAGAATATGCCATAGGTATGTGTCCCAAGATTCCCAACATGCGAGATAGAAAGGGCACATCCTCATCTAAGAATTTGAAAAAGCATGTTACCTTTGATCTACCTTTGGCAACTTCTGATCATAGCACATCACCATCTAGAAACCAAACAACTATACAACAATCTAATGTTCCCATCGTCCATTCTACAGGAGTAAGCAATGACATAAAGCTAGCGGGTCAAAGACTAAAGGCAATACAAGGAATGATAGGACTTTGCCAGCTAAGAGTGCTCAAGGGAAGAGAGTAGAAGACCACCTTAGGAACAATAAGATTGATTTGAGTGAAAAGAATCGTGTTGATTCTAGTATTTGCTTTAAGCGTACTGTAATTAATTCGAATTCTAATGCTACTTGTAAGACTTGTAATGGTTGTTTAATTTCTAGTAATCATGATGATTGTGTTGTGTCAATTTTAAAATCTTCTTACAAACCCTCAGTTAAGTTTGCTAATATACATAAACTGGAAAACCATACTTGGAAAGCAACAGGAAAGGTTTTTACCAATGTAGGAGTGGAAACCTACTGGAAGAAAGTTCACTTTAGGAAGCCAGTGTCCATTGACAAATATGCCCGATCCCAAGTCCTTAGTGGTTAAGAAATGGAAGGAAACTGGTAGAAAACTCCTTTTAGTGACTCAATGCCTTGAAATTAAGTCAGCAACACCCACTAGTATCGTTGCCTCTGAGAAAGCCATTGTAGATACTAATCCTACCTCTCTTAAGTATGCTTGTGCTAACCATTTGGATCCCAATTACACTTGGGGATCCATGTTTTCCAGTTATCCATATCTGTCTGGTTTCAAATGCGGGTCGTACAAATCGTCTTGTGGTATTTGGACTCAGGCTGCTCAAAACATATGACTGGGGATCGCTCTCGGCTCAGAAATTTCGTGAAAAAGTTTATCGGGATAGTTAGATTCGGAAACGGCCACTTTGGAGCCATTATGGGGTATAGTGATTATGTATTTGGTGACAGCGTGATCTCTAGAGTTTACTATGTGGAAGGACTTGGGCACAATCTATTCTCTGTTGGAAAATTTTGTGATTCCAATCTCAAAGTGGCCTTCAGAAAGCACACATGTTTTGTTAGAAAATTGGATGGAGTTGATCTTCTTAAGGGAAGGCGAGGTACTAATTTGTATACTATCTCTATCGAAGACATGATTTGGTCCTCTCCTATTTGCTTGCTCTCTAAGGCCTCAAAGCGCAAATCATGGTTATGGCACCCTCGTTTGAACCATTTGAACTTCGACACCATTAATGAACTTTCTCGCAAAGATCTTGTTCGAGGCATGCCCAGATTGAAGTATGAAAAAGGCCATCTTTGCTCATCATGTCAATTGGGTAAAAGCAAGAAGCGAACTCACAAACCAAAACCCACCAACTCCAACACTGAAGTGCTCCATACCCTTCACATGGATCTGTGCGGACCCATGAGAGTGCAAAGCTTCAATGGGAAAAGATATATTCTTGTTATTGTGGATGATTACTCAAGATTTACATGGGTGAAGTTTTTAAGATCCAAGGATGAAGCTCCCGAAATCATAATCAAAATCATCAAGCAGTTGCAAGTTAGGCTTAACAAGACCGTAAGAATCATTCACAGTGACAATGGAACTGAGTTTGTTAACCAACAACTCACTCAATTTTATGAAAGTATCGGCATCAGTCATCAAAAGAGTATCCCTCGAACTCCTCAGCAAAATGGAGTTGTTTAAAGACGGAATCACACATTAGTTGAAGCTGCTCGCACTATGTTGATATTTTCTAAGACACCAATGTTTTTATGGGCTGAAGCCATTGCTACTACATGTTATACTCAAAATCGGTCATTAATTCATCCTCTCCACAACAAAACACCTTATGAGCTGGTACATCTCAAAAAACCCTATCTCTCCTTTCTTCGGGTGTTTGGAGCCCTGTGCTATCCAACTAACGATAGTGAAGACTTATGTAAGCTCAAAGCTACGGCGGATATTGGGGTATTCGTGGGCTATGCGCCAGATCGAAAGGGGTACCGAATCTACAACAAAAGAACCCGACAAATCATGGAAACAATCCATGTCACATTTGATGAGCTGACAGAGCATACGGCTTCAGGACACACCAGTTCTGGACCCTCACATAATCTTTTATCTCTTGGACCAATTAGTTTGGGACTTGTACAGAATACCAACCATGTTACACCTTATGTTCCTCCCACTTGTGAAGAATTGAAGACGTTATTTGACCATATGTTTGATGAGTACTTCGAGTCACAGCCACCTCATGAACCTGTACAGCCGGTTGCTGAACCTAATGTTATGGCTGTAAATGCCCCTCATGACACAAATGGTCCATCTATCTCCATCTCTTTAGATCGGGATGCACCAGAATGTAGCAACTCTCAAAATGAATCAAATATACAATCGTCTTCTGAACATCAAGGAATGACATCTGAAAACTCATGGGAAGTTAATCATTTTGCTCCACCTGAAGATGAACCATTTGAAAATGTTTTTGCACCTGAATCCTCCAACGAAGCATCATCCTCAAGAGAATCAAACAATGCTATATCGGTCCACTACCCTCAACCCCACGAACATCTCAGAAAATGGACAACTGATCACCCTATTGACAACATCATAGGAAATCCCTCACGACCTGTGTCCACCAAAAAACAACTTGCCACTGATGCCTTGTGGTGCTTCTTCAACTCCGTCTTAACCAAAATCGAACCCAAAGACTTCAAGGATGCTCTAACTAAAGTATCCTGGTTCACAGCAATGCAAGAAGAAATCCATGAGTTTGATTGTCTTAATGTATGGGAATTAGTATCGCCACCAGAATGCGTAATGATCATTGCTCTCAAGTGGATTTCAAAGCAAAACTTGATGAGCATGGTGATGTATTGAAAAACAAGGCTCGGATAGTTGCTAAAGGTTACAGTCAACAAGAGGGTATTGACTTTGAAGAATCGTTTTCACCTATTGCTCGTATCGAGGCCATTAGAATCTTTCTTGCCAATGCTGCCAGCAGTAACATGATTGTTTATCAAATGGATGTTAAGACTGCCTTCCTAAATGGAGAATTGAAAGAGGTGGTCTATGTTACTCAGCCTGAAGGCTTCGTGGATCTTGAAAGACTAAAGCATGTATATCATTTGAAGAAGGCACTATATGGTCTTAAACAAGCTCCAAGAGCTTGGTACGACACGTTGTCCAAGTTTCTCCTTGCAAATCGATTCACCAAGGGTGTTGTTGATCCTACCTTGTTCACTAGGAAGACTGGAAACAACCTACTCCACATTCAAATTTATGTAGATGATATTATCTTTGCGTCGTCTAATTCCAATGAATGTGATCTTTTTGCAAAGGAAATGAGTTCCAAGTTTCAAATGTCTATGATGGGACAAATGTCTTTCTTCTTGGGGTTACAAATCTCACAAAACCCAATCGGCATCTTTATTAATCAAGCCAAATATGCTAGTGACATCCTTAAGAAGTTTGGTTTTGATTCAAGTGACATTGTTGACACACCTATGGTTGAAAGATCCAAACTTGATGACGACTCAGCAGGCTTATCTGTTGATCAGACCAAATACAGAAGCATGATTGGATCTCTCATGTACCTCACAGCAAGTAGGCCAGACCTTCTATTCGCAGTATGCATGTGTGCCCGATATCAATCCAAGCCCACCAAAAAGCACTTGGAATCAGTCAAGAGAATATTTAGGTATCTCCAAGGGACAATTCACATGGGTCTCTGGTACCTAAGGACAATGCAATGGCTCTTACAGCTTACTCAGATGCTAACCATGCAGGGTGTCAAGATACTCGCAGAAGTACATCAGGAGGTGCTCAATTCTTGGGTGAGAAACTTGTAAGCTGGTCATCCAAAAAGCAAATGTGCACTTCGATATCATCCACAGAGGCTGAATCCATTGCCATGTCCTCATGTTGTGCTCAAATTTTGTGGATGAGATCTCAACTATCAGATTATGGGTATGACTTCAACAAAATCCCAATGTATTGTGATAACAAAAGTGCCATTGCGTTAATGTCCAGCACTCCAGAGCCAAGCATATTGACATTCGTCATCACTTCATCAGAGAACAAGTGGAGAAAGGGATAGTGGAACTCTACTTTGTGAGGACAGAGTTTCAGCTGGCTGATATCTTTACTAAGGCTCTCTCTCGAGAAAGATTCAGTTCATTCTTCCGCGACTTGGGATGAAGAGTGTTAGAAATAGAAGTGACGATCATTTATTAAGTCATTGAGTCTTGTAATAATGTTGTAATAGTTTAGTATTTTAGTTAAGGGTAAACGGGCTTGGTTTAATCTAATATTGTATTAGTTTAGGCCTTGTTTATTACAAAAGCCCAAGCCCGACCCATCTTCTTATCTTACCTATAAATACCTCCAAATGCTCCCATTTGGAGGTGGTGCTTCTATGTGTGTTTCTAGGTGTGTTCTCTCTCTTAATCTAATACATCTTTCTTTCTCTCTCTAGAAGTTACCATCTCTCTCTCTCTACTTATCTCTTCTTTATCTTTAATAAACTTGTGTTAGATATAGTATTCAAGGGTCCTACAAGTGGTATCAGAGCTAACTAGGGGCGAATCGTGGTGTTTTTGGGTTAAAAATCGCGTTTTTTGAGCTGTTCGTACGTGCTTTATCGAGTTTGGTATGAGTTTTATTGAGTTAGGGTTGATTTTATCGAGTTGACTGTTGTTTATCGAGTTAACTTATCGATTTAGGGTGCTTATCGAGTAAGGGCTCAATGTTATCGAGTTAGCTTATCAAGTTAGTTTATCGACTTAGCTTATTAAGTTAGTTTATCAAGTTAGATTATCAAGTTAGTTTATCAAGTTAGTTTATCAAGTTAGCTTATCAAGTTTGCTTATCAAGTTAGCTTATCAAGTTAGTTTATCAAGTTTGCTTATCAAGTTAGCTTATCAAGTTTGCTTATCAAGTTTGCTTATCAAGTTTGCTTATCAAGTTTGATTATCGAGTTAGCTTATCGAGTTACATAATTTTTGCCGAGTTAGGCTGGTTCAACCTTATCGTTTATCGAGTAAGGATTTCACTTGAGTTTACCTAAACAAAACTTTGCCGAAATTTCTCTAGGTTATCGAGTAAGCAACTGGCTTATCGAGTAACTGGGCTTATCAACTAACTGGACTTATCGAGTAACTGGGCATATCGAGTAACCAAAGCAACAAACTTATCGAGTAACCACATAGTACTATCGAGTGTCAGAACTTTTATCGAGTAAGGACTTATTGTGTAAGGTTTACAGAGTAAGCAAACTTTCTCCGAGAACGAATTTTTCATACTTCACCAAAAACACACCACGTATTGCTTAAAAGATTGCTTAAAAGACCCTGATCAAGAATCACAATCAAATGACAACGGATAGTATCGGAAGTTTGTGACTATGGGGATAATTCGTTATTATTTATTCAGGTTTCAAGTAACATTTTACGGACGCGTGTACTTATTTCATCTTCTTTCTTTCTTCACTTCCGCGAAGACGACTTGTTTGGGCATATATTAATGGTGACGAAGACTTGGATATCTAGTTACTTTTGTGATTCTTTCTCTCTAAACTCACAAAGTAACTATCACTTTAAGGAGTTACGTTGTAGTACTCAGTGTCTCACGCATTTGAGGATATGTCAAGATGGATTGTGCTTATTACACTTCTTTAGGGGTATAAGGTACACCGTTCTTAGTCATAGGATAGTACAAGCTTAAGTCACAAGTATGGGGGACTGTACTTCATTCTCAAGTTTGTTATATCGGGTTTTTCCTCACATGTGATTGCTAGAAAGAGCCGTCATTGTTGATTCAGAGGTTGATAAAGAGTAAGACAATGTCAAATGGTATTGTTAGTAGATTGGGTTATCGACATCTTCTCACGGGCTGATATGATTGATGATAGAGTGCTTCCAGTTAATGATTCATGTACACATTATTATGCTGATTCCGACAAATCTAACCATCAGGGGAGAGAAATGTGTACATCGAGGATGCACAACAAGTTCACGTGATCGGGTTTAATGATTTATGAAATGATTTGTGTCGGAGATTGGTTGATTCGAGGATGCACAACAAGTTCACGTGATCGGGTTTAATGATTTATGAAATGATTTGTGTCGGAGATTGGTTGATTCTATATCCTTATCCTCTCAACTTTTTCTACGTACTTCTACCTTATCCACCTTCACCAATTTCGGGCAACAAATTCAAGATGATCAGTGCTTCAACTTGTTACTTTGGTGTTACCATTTCATGTGTACGTTACGGGCTGATTTGCTATATGCAAGATAACTGGAATGCATTTAGTGAGATGAAGATGTTGATATTCTGTTCCCCCGAATGGACAATCTTGAAGAAGGTCGAGTCTACAGTCTGTTCTACATTTTCCGCTGCGTGTTAGAAGACTAAAGACGGTATGCATTTAATTATCTAAAGACTTCTTCAGATTCAGGGTATTCATCAGAAAGGTTGTCAGTTTGGGGGAGAGCACTAATTAGGGGAGAGTGAAAAGCCAGATTTAATCCCTAATTAGATTTGCTAACATTGTTCTTCTGCAAGTAAAGAGATGGCAGCTGAGAAGATTCAGAACACTGAATGAAGCAATGAAGTTTGAAGACCACTCTCGGAGCTGCTGCGCTTATGTTTTGTATTTAATTTTACTTGTAGGGAACGTTGTAAGCAATTCCCGTATAACATCACTTTGGGGAGATACTGTTAGCCTTTAAAGTTATGTTATATGTGGGAATTGAATCTCTTTCTATGTACAAGGACTAGTTTAGTCAATAGTGCTAAGATAGGCTAGTCTTGTAGTATAAATACCCCTTCTAGTAAAACACATAGTTTAATTAATCACAAGATCCAAGAAATGTTTAATTAATTATGTTCATGATAAATGTGTTTCTAAGAATGTGAATGTTACGCCTGAACAGAAGAACGTTCAAAAAGGAACTAGTGCTAGATCTAGATCTATTGAAAGATTAGTTGCACGTTTTAGGTCTACTACTAGTAGCCGAATACCTAGGAACTATCTTAAGTATTGTGTATGGAAACCAACGGGTAGAGAATTCATTCTCCAGGATGGAAGATTGAAAGTTGTTCAAATTGAACAAGTAGAAACATTCTATGAGTGTGATATGAATTTTACCCCTAACCCAATGGAACCAAATTCAAAACGGTTTCCAAATACAAAATCTTTTGTTCTTCGTAGGTTATCGAAATATGTCTTTGGATCGTCGACTCGGGTTGCTCCAAGCACATGACCGGAAACTTAAAGCTGCTGATCAATTTCGTCTGGAAATTCATGGGAACTGTACGTTTTGGAAATGATCATGTAGCAGCTATTCTCGGTTTTGGAGACCTTCAGTTTGGGAATTTTTTTATCACTCGAGTTTACTACGTCGAAGGGTTGGGACACAATTTGTTTTCAGTTGGGCAGTTTTGTGATGCAGATTTAGAAGTTGCATTCAGGAGAAACATGGTTTTTATTAGAAATTTGGTTGGTGATGATCTCTTAACTGGTAATCGTGGCACAAACTTGTATGCTATCGACATCAACCAAATGGCTTCTACATCACCAATTTGTCTTATGACTAGGGCAACCGAAACAAAGTCCTGGCTGTGGCATAGAAGATTATCCCATCTCAATTTCGACACCATCAACAAGTTAGCCAAAGACAACATCTTCACTGGACTTCCTAAGTTCAAATAAACCAAGGAACACCTATGTCCATCATGCGAACAAGGAAAAAGTAAAAGAGCATCATATAAACCCAAAACCGTGCCTAGTTTGGAAGCAAGGTTACATATGTTGCACATGGACTTATGTGGCCCAATGAGAGTTGAAAGCATTAATGGGAAGAAGTATATTCTCGTTATTGTTGATGATTATTCAAGATATACTTGGGTAGAGTTTTTGAGATCAAAAGACGAAGCACCAGGCATCATCATCACCTTTCTGAAGCGTATTCAAGTTCTACTTCAAGCTCCAGTAAGGATTGTAAGAAGAGACAATGGCACAAAATTCACTAATCAGGAGTTAAGAACTTACTTTGAAGATGTGGGAATCACTCACCAAACATTAGTTGTTAGAACTCCACAGCAGAATGGGGTAGTTGAAAGAAGAAATCGAACTCTTGTGGAAGCTGCTCGCACAATGTTGATATATTCTAGTGCACCACTATTCTTATGGGCTGATGCTGTAGCCACTGCTTGTTTTACTCAAAACCGATCCCTAATCCATCCAAGATTCAATAAAACCCCATATGAGCTAGTGAACAACCGGAAACCTGACATCTCTTACCTTCACATGTTTGGCGCTTTGTGCTATCCGACGAACGACAGAGAAGATCTAGGAAAGTTGAAAGCTAAGGGTGATATTGGAATCTTCATTGGATATTCAGAAAACTCGAGGGCATTCAGGGTGTATAATAGAACAACAAAAAGGATAATGGAGACGATGAATGTGAAGTTTGACGAGATTTCACAAATGGCTTCTAAGAGACTCGCTTTAGAACCCGTGCTTAATCCAATGGCTTCTAATCAAACCAGATTAGGACCCGAACCAAACCCGCAGACTTCTGGACACATCAGTTCAGGACTTGTGCCTTAAGGAGCTCATTCAACAAACACGGACAAACCTTCAGAACAAGAACTGGAAAATCTCTTCGAGTTAATGTTTGATGAATATTATGGTGTAACTTCGACAAATGCATCTCAAGAACATTCCGCTGCACCCGCTCAAAACCATCAACCACCACCACCATCACAAGATGCATCTACAACAATCGAAGCTGAAGCACCAACTCCCTCAGCATCATCAACATCTACTCAAGCAACTCCAGTCATTGAAATTTTTCTACCAAGAGTTGATGTGCAACAACAAAACACAAATTTTCAAGAAGAACCAACAAATAATTCAAACGATGTTGCGTTAAAAGAAGAAGAAGTATTGGAAAACCCGTTTGCAACAGACTCTACTGAATCTTCTTCAAGGTTACAAGAACCGACTAACACACATTCGTTAAACCCAAGGTACCCTTCTATGTTTAAATGGACAAAAGACCATCCAATAGAACAAGTTATTGGTGAACCTTCAAAGCCAGTTCAGACGAGGAGACAACTTGCCACCGATCTCGAATTATGTATTTACATTTGCTCAATCAGCCTCAAAGAACCAAAAAACGTTCGGGAAGCAATGGAAAAATACCAATGGATAGAAGCGATGCAGGAGGAAATTCTTCAATACCAGTTACATGATAGTTGGGAACTTGTTGAACGACCACTTGATAAACGTGTTCTTGATCTCAAGTGGTTGTGAAAGAACAAACTGGATGAGGAAATGACTATAATTCGCAACAAAGCTCGTCTCGTGGCTAAAGGATATCCACAAGAAGAAGGGATAGATTTCGAAGAATCATTTGCGCATGTAGCTAGACTTGAAGCAGTCTGGATTTTCTTAGCCTATGTCGCTCACAAAAACATCACAGTCTATCGGATGGACATTAAGACAACCTTCTTAAATGGAACTCTGAAAGAAGAAGTGTATGTGAGTCAGCCAGAGGGATTCATCGACAAAGATCATCCAGACTACGTCTACAAACTTAAGAAAGCCATTTATGTTTTAAAACAAGCTCCAAGAGCGTGGTATGACGAACTATCATCTTTCTTGCTCAAAAACAATTTCACCAAAGGAACGGTTGATGACACCTTGTTTACCAAAAAATTCAAAGACGACATTTTGATCGTTCAAATTTATGTGGACGACGTTATTTTTGGATCAACCAATCCTAACCATTCAAAACATTTTGAAAATCTCATGAAAAGCAAATTTGAAAGGTCCATGATGGGGGAACTAAAATTCTTTCTTGGTTTACAAATACATCAATCCCCTCATGGTATTTTTATCAATCAAGCTAAATATACAATAGAGATTTTGAAAAAACATGGAATGGAAAACTGTGATTCTGTTGGTACACCAATGGTCACTTCACCAAAAATAGGTGCTGACTTGTTTGGGAAACCCATCGATCCGAAGAAATATCAGAGCATGATCGGTTCTCTCATGTACCTAACTGTTAGTTGACCCGATATTCAATTTGCTGTTTGTTTATTAGCACGGTTTCAGGCAAAGCCTACCGAACTTCACCTCAAATAGATTAAACGGATCTTTCGGTACCTACGCAACACCATTAAGATGTGACTTTGGTATCCGAAGGATTCGGGGTTTAATCTAACAGCATTTTCAGATGCCGACCATGCCGGTGATCAAGTTACAGCAAAGAGTACATCAGGTGGAGCACAATTTTTAGGTGAAAAGCTAGTAAGCTGGTCATCAAAGAAACAGGATTGTACTGCACTATCAACCGCCGAAGCTAAGTATGTGTCTCTATCTGCGTGTTGTGCCCAAGTTCTTTGGATGCGGACACAGCTCACAGATTATGGCTTTACTTTTGACAGAATACCTGTGTATTGTGACTCAAAAAGTGCCATAGCCATCTCGTGCAATCCCGTACAACACTCAAAGACTAAGCATATCAAAATCCGCCACCATTTCATCAAAGAGCACGTAGAAGAGGGTATTGTTGAATTATTTTTCGTTAAGACTGATTACCAACTCGACGATCTATTTACTAAAGCCCTTCCAAAAGAACGGTTTGACAATTTAGGTCGACGGATTGGCATGTGAAGCCTAACTCCTGAGGAGCTAGAAAGTCTTCTCGATGCTTCTTGAAAAATGTTTTCAAAATCGCTTCGCTGTAAATATTTTTGAAAAAACAAAATACAAAATTTGAAAAACCAACAAAAAAAAAAATACAAAAATAGAAAATTTTCAAAAAATACAAAAACAATATAAAATCAAAAAATCCAAAAATATTCTTCTCACGACATGTCTCTCGTATAAATCAATATTTTGTACGTGTCTAGAATTGTCTTTCAACAATGATACGGACATGTACAAATGCTTGAACGGGATTTCTTTTTATGTTTTTCTAAAACATGTCGTTTCTCAAAAGTTTCTTCACCATGGCTTTCGTATACTTCAGTACGAAACCCGGACCCGAATGATGACTTCTGATTATTTCAAATCAAGGACTCGTACGTTGAACGACGAAATCTTTTTCAAAAAAGCTCGAGTCTAAACAAAAGAAAAAGACTTCAAGCAAAAACTCGTTTTCAAAATAGAATTCTTGAGCACTTTTTCAAGATTGTTCAAAAGATTTCTCAAAATCTCTCAAAATTAGTGCTCAAGATAACTCCCTCCAAACCCTTAATTGATTTTAAAATGAGCTATCATTAAGGTGGAGTACAAAAACAAAAATGTTCCGAATTCATGCAAAATGAAATCTGTCTATCTCTCCAAAAAGCTTTTTCATAATCAGTTGATATCAAAAATATCACGATATGCTATTTTTGAGAGGGAGAATACATGATTAAAATGTGATCAAAGATGTTTAAAGTTTGTGACTGAATCTCAGAAGAGCTCGACTCAGAAAGTACCAATGAATTGATGAAGCTTTAAATGTCAGTAATCGAAAAGACTTGTCCTGGACGGGTAATAATTTCAAGCTAATCCAACTAGTGATGTAAGCGTGTCTCGAATAGGACTTGTCTGAGTAGAATGTACCGTATCAAGAGACTTTCTTTGGACTTGACCAGGACGGGTAACAATTTCAAGCTAGTCTAACTAGTGATGTAAGCGTGTCTCGAATCGGTCATGTTCACTGAAAGTTGATCAATTCAAAAAGTGCAAACTCCTCACGCATGTGCAAATTTCTTAAAAATTCGTGAGCACATGTGAAAGGGGATTCCTTCAAAAGAAACTAAAACTCTCAAAGTGTCAACAAATATGTTTCATAATCATAAACACTTTGAGAGATTTTCACAAAAGGTTTTATGGCAAGTGATCAATAAATCTAGGATAGTTATGGAGTAATAAGGTGATTATGGTTAGGTTTATGTCCAATGATCCGCCAGAGCTGGAGGGATCTACCCAAGGATAAATCCAATATATTATAATTGGAAGTCCTTAGGTATGATTGAAAAAAAGAGAAAATGAGAAAGGAGAAAGAAGGGGTTGAAGAATTAAAAAGAAAAGCAATGAAAAAAGGTGAAAAGAAATAGCCCTCCATATGTTCAACCTTAGGACAGACACTGGGTTCAATTTGTATGCCACTGGTTGTTGCTAAGGTGACATCGGTATTGAAGATAAAGACGTCATGGACCCAGTGACGCACTGCACTTAACCTTCTAGCCACTCAAGTTCTCTTAAAATAGCTTGTTTCATTCTCACAGGGAACCGGTGTAATCTATCGACCTGTCTCTTAGAGATGGTTGATATTGAAGCAGGAGACCTCTCCCTAATCTCCACATAGGAAACCAAATTATGCACTTATTGAGTCTAGAGCCTCGAGATTTCATCAAAAGATCTCATAGGAACACATGATATTTCTACACTGGTTGTTCATCATTAAGGACGCCAGATGTAAACTTAAGAGTCCTACGCAGATCTTAGCAATCTGTCGAGAACGTTTATGAGAGGATTTACCTATGTATTTTCTCAATGATTGAACGGAAATTCCTGCCAGGGTCAACATCAAGCAGCCCTGACAGCAGGTCACTTCGGTAATTCTTTATGGGTTACGCTTAGTGTTCACGGTGGTTTCAAACGGTCTACAGTCGTGGAGTGATCCCCAGCGACTCACCCATTCGTTGAGCTACTTAGTAGGTCTCGTAAGCTCCCTCGCGAGTATCCAAAATGGGAACGGCCGTGGTAAGGGTTAGAAGGAGTCTTCACACTATGCTATTGACGATCTCTAATTCCTTATCTGTAAGTATCGGTTGATTTATTGCTAACTGTTTACCTGCAGCTATACATCATCTCCATGGCAATGGATTCCACATGCTCATACATGCATCACAAAGACAAAGGAAAGTTCTCACAAAGATCAAAGGATAGCAACAGTCAAAGAAAGATTCTACGCCAAAAAGAAGAATCTACAAAGTAAAGTGACAAAGATCAAAGTGAAAGAACGGGAACAACAAATGTATGTATGACAAAGACTAAAGACGTATGAGCATGTTGGAAAGGCGCATAACCACCAAAGACAAAGAAGTGACAAAAGGCAGATGACATCATTGGATCACTACATCTACACTAGAAGAAGCATGATGAACTGGGAACTATGATTCATCTAAAGATTCTTAAAGACGTCCAGAGCTATAAATGTTAAAGTCAAAAGACAAAGATGATAACGTCGCACAACCTTTGATGACCAACATTTAGGGGGAGATTGTTAGGATCGTATTTTTATTTATAAAAGGTGTCGGTCATTAATGTGTTGTAATAGGTTGCTTTAGAATATCATTATGATGAAGTTTATGTTTAGTATTCATGTTTTGTAAAAGTCTAAGGGCTATTAGTGTAATAATGTAAAAGATTTATGATGCCCTAGACTACTAGTATAAATACTCATGTAATACCTCAGTTGAGGGTTGGTTCTCTTAGTAATAACAAGGCTTATTATTTTCACACACTAGAGTTTAATTAAACAATCACCTAGGGATAATATTAGGTTAGTTTAGATCGTGTTTTGTGGTGAAAAATCGTGTTTTTGGGTGAAAATTTGGATTTCGTTACTGTTCATCCGGTGTTTTATCGAGTTAAACTAGTTTTTATCGAGTAAGGTGTTGCGAAATTTTTGGTGTACCGAGTTAGGATTCAAGTTTACCGAGTTAGGTAATCAAGTTTACCGAGTTAAGATTATTAGTTATCGAGTTATTGGTTTGGCGAGTTAGCCAAGATTAGCGAGTTAGCTATTCACCTTATCGTTTATCGAGTAAGGTCTTCTATAGTTCACTACTGATGAGGCGAAAAATGATCCGTTTTTAGGGGGTCATTTAAGCCCGAATTCGAATTTATTTGATCAAATATTGCCCTAAATCATTCCTTTTGTGATTTTAGGTACTTTGGGAGTGAAATCTGGAAAAGGAAGCAATTCGGACGTTTTTGGAGCATAAAAGTGAAGAAAACGCCAAAGTCTTAATTTTCCTTGCTGGGAACAGTAGGTGACGGCGTCAAGAAGGAACTTCTGACGGCGTCAAGAGTAATTTCCATGACGACCCAATACAGATTTGACGGCGTCACGAAGTAGGGCGTCAAGAGTAAAAGTCATGACGGCCTGGAAATGCATAACACATGACGGCGTCAAAAGTAGATCAAGGCAGTCCGAGAATTATTTTGGCGGCGAGGTGACGGCGTCACAAGATTGGTCTTGACGCCGTCAGACCCTTTTTCCTATATATAGTTTTCTAATTTTCACATTAAAAAAAGAGAAGTTTTGGAGAAACCCTAAGTACGAACTTGGTACGAATTTTACAGGTTTTTCAAGGGTTCTAAGCCCTTGATACCTTTCATGTGTAATTGAGATAAGTATTCTTTTAATTCAATCAATATGTCTATGTGTTGGTTGTCTATATCTTGTTCTTGTGTTAATTCCATCATGCTAGGCTAGATCTATCTTGTGTTTGCTTGGATCTAATGAAACCTAGATGTTAATTATATGTTGATTACTTGTTTATAATTGTATTGGATGGGTGAATTCGATGTTAGGCTTAAGAAAACTGGCAGACTTCCAAATGGAAACATGCTTGAACGTCTTAGGAAACATGAACTGATGTATACTAGGTTTTATTGGTTGTATTTAATGCATGAGCCACTGTTTATAATCCCTATGGTTGTACTGGGCATGGTATAGGAGGAGATAAGAGCTCATAGGATTTGGGAGTTAAGTGCGCCACCCCATGAATGGTATTAAGGAATACAATCCGTCATCCATGCAACTATAACAAGTAATTAACGTGTAAAAGATATCTAGGGAGTAGTGAAATCTAAGTAAACACATTTTCTCCACTTATTGCTCACAACCTTAGTATAATTTAGTTTATTATCATTTTTAGTATTTTATTTTGATTGCATCTTTAGTATTGAGTTAGTTGACTAGCAACTAATTCCGCCCAAATCCTTCAAACCCGAGATTTTTACTTGCTTTTCATAAAATATAAAAATACAAAAATAATCATCCCTCACCTTTAGAACTAGTATTTAGGTTTTCTAATCCTAGCGACACTATTCCTAGCTGAACGATCAATCCCCCGGTACTTGTCACTATACTATACTACAACGATCAGGTACACTGCCTGGTGGGGGTTGTAAGCTTCTCAAGATCCCTTGAGAGGTAAAACCTGGTGCGACTCCCATGTACATCAAGTTTTTGGCGCCGCAGCCTGGGGAATAGTTATTGTCTAGGTTAGAATCTCTTTTTATTAGGTCTACTTGCTAGATTCCTTTCTAGTAAGATTTTATTTTTATTTTTAGGTTTTCTTTAGTCTATCTTATTTCTTTGTGTTTTTGTTCGTAACTTTTCACCACCCGACATCATGGACGATGGGAACATTCTTGAACCCGTCATCCTACCACAACAAAACCCACCACTAGAACCCCTTAGGCCCTGAACCTTAGGAGAGTATTCCCGACCTAGCCACCAAGGCTACCGAAACACCATTGAGCTCACCGGAGCCAATGTGACCCCTTTGCGATCTGACACCATCCGGTTGGTGCAAAGCGGATGTGCATTCCATGGACTTCGTTCCGAAGATCCAAACCAACATCTTAAGGACTTCCTCAAATTCGTAGATTCCATAGACCTAGGTGTTGAAACTAGAGAGACAACCCAATTACGCCTATTCTAATTCTCTCTACGGGATCAAGCTAGTCAATGGCTTGAGCGTTTACCCGCGGGATCCATCACCACATGGGATGATCTCACCCCTCGTTTCCTTGCTCAATTTTTCCCACCGGGGAGAACTACTAAGCTTAGAAATGACATCTTGATGTTCCAACAATGTCAAAATGAATCTCTTTATGAAGCATGGACTCGTTTCAAGGACTTACTCCAAAAAGTCCCTCATCATGGCATAGATCTTTGGCTCCAAGTCCAAAATTTTTATGATCATATCGATATCCCCACGAGGCGAGCCATTGACCAATCGGCCGGTGGTAGGCTACGTGATCTAAGTGCGGAACAATCATGGGAACTCATAGAAGATCTTGCTCTCTATGACAACGAAAGTTAGAATGATCCCCGTGATTTGAACAAAACGGTCAAGGCAATATCTTTGCCTTCTAACAATTCTAGCACTCCCGACCGTAGGATCATGGAACTTGAGGACCAAGTCAAGTTTCTCATGAAATCTTACGAAGCTCCTAAACCTTCAAGCCAAGTGAACAAAATCACTTCTTCATGCGAATTATGTAGTGGTCCCCACGACACTCGTGATTGTGTGGAACTCCCCGGAACAGCTTTTGCGGACTACGCATCCACGCGTACCGACGAAGCGGAAGATAAGTGATACACTTTCAAGCCCGAGCCAAACACTTACGGTGATTTATACAATCCCTCTTGGAAAAATCACCCAAACCTTAGGTGGAAACAAAATCAACCCAATTCTTCCAATCCGCCTAATCGTTACCAACCAAACGGTCCACCATCCAACCGTACTTTCAACAATAATCCTTCCAACAACTATGGTAGTACCAACAATCTTGAAGGATTGATGTCAAAATTTATGGCATCTCAAGAAGCTCGCATATCTAAGTTTGAAGCCGATTTCAAACAAAAGCAAAGCGAGATGACCACTAGAATTGATGCATTGTTGAAAGTTCTCAATGACCGAGAGATGGGAGCACTCCCAAGCGACACAATCAAGAGTCCGAAACTAAACGTTAATTCCATATCTTCAGTTTCGTCACCCACTTCGTGTCCACAATACTACTCGGTTAAATCAACGAGCACGTGTTTCAAACAAAACCAAATTCTTCAAAAGGACCAATCGAATAAAACACCCGATATAGAACCGGTCAAAAGTATAGTTGAAACACCTCCTACGCAAGACCTTGACGATGAATTCAAAGAACTTCACCTTGAACGCCCCGTCATTGATGTCTTAACGCGTGCTCCTTACTATAGTGCCCTCCTAGAAAAATATGAGAAGTTTAAACTAGGTAAAAATGGGACCGCCTTCGTTCAAAACAAGTTGCCTAAAAAGCTTGATGATCCGGGTATATTTGTTTTGCCTTGTAAGATAGGAAGATCCGAAGCTTTCGACACACTAGCCGATTTAGGGTCAAGCCTCAACTTGATTCCCTTATCCTTATTCACCGCTCTTAAGCTAGGAAAGTTAGAGGAAACGGAGGTATTGATAGGGCTAGCGGATGGGAGTATTGCCCACCCGGTTGGAATGATTAAGGATGTAGTTGTTCACGTAGGAAAGTTAACTATATTAGCGGATTTTCACGTCCTAGACATGGTTAGTGACACTACATGCCCATTATTGGTTGAAAGATGATTTTTAGCAACCGCTAGTGCCATGATAGATTGTAAGGAGTCTAAGATAGCGGTAGGTGAAGGCGATACTTGGTCGGTGTACGATGTAAAGAAGCATAGTTATGATTGTGATGATGAACCGACACCGCATTGGGTAGAGATGAATAGGAGACCATATAGATATAGACCTTGGATAGAAAGGAACTTCATAGGACCTCAATGCCCATTTTATCTAGAAAAAGATTTCGTTGAAAAGACACATTCGGTGGAACAACTCATAGCTAGAGATGAAGAGCTAGATCCTTTTGAGGACCCCTTGGTATTTAGGAAGATGATTGAGTTCTTAAGCGTAATGCCTATTAATATAGAGATGAATAAGTTGAAAAGAGAGGGAGACAAGTGTAAATGGAGGTGGGATAAGCCACCTAAAGAAGGTGACGGATCATGGCATATGAGGATGACTTTGTATGATCTGGATGGAGAAAAATTTGAAAGGTCATACCATACTAAGGAAACCGACAGGAAGTTGAAACCTAAGTTTGATCCCAAAGATGTCCTCAATGAGGAACTCACCCGTGTCACGTAGTAACCCATGACCTTGAGTCTAGCTACAAGACTCGTAAATAAAGAAAAGCGCTTCTTGGGAGGCAACCCGTGTTTTGTGTGATTTTATTTTTGTTTGTTTGTTATTTGCTTCCGTATGCATGCTTTGTTTTTATTGTTGGTAGATCATGTTTCTAAATTAAATAGTGAAAATACTTCACTTTGTTGTTTTGGCCTGTCTTAACTCCACCTAAAAGTATTTTGGCAAAAGATAAGTGTAAGGGGAAACCCCAAATATGTTTTTAAGAAACAAACCGATCATGATTCTCCACAATATTAAATGAACATGTGTATTCATATTTGTTAGAGTCAAATGCTTGTATTGAGTCATAATGAAGTTTTGCAGGATTTTCCAGGAAGTAGGACCAAGTTTTTCCAGAAATTTTCCGGAAACTTAACATAAGAATTTCTGCAGGTCACTTCTGACGGCGTCACGAGTTAACTCTTGACGGCGTCACGTGTAAAAATCTGGAAATTTTACCGGTTTTGTTTTTCTAACGGAGTCTTATGGTTTTTGTGAATTATTAAGTTTTATAATCTCCAGGAGATCTGCAAACTTCATTCCACAAGCATTATATCTTATATTGTTTTCTAGGATTTAGTAACTTATATAGGATGCCGCCGATTTTACGCGAGGTTGTTTTGTCTATTTTTTTTTCAGGATTTACAGGTTATGTATGACAAGAAGATGATTTATATTCTGGAAGGGAAGCTTTGATTGTTCATTTTCTTGGAGGAAGATTTAACTTGGCCACCTTATTATCCATACCGAGCGAATCAGGGGAGTATTTGATTTCATTCTTTTTACTTTTTAACTTTTACATTCTTTACTTGAACATTGGGGACAATGTTCATCTTAAGTGTAAGGGGAGGGTAAAAAGATGATACCTTATATATGCACTTTCGCTTGAGTTTGTTTTGTTTAATGGTAGATGTGTAATAAAACTATGAGAAATACTTGTTAGTGCAATTTTAGCGCCAAATTTAAAATTTTTTACAACATTTAGGAGTGAAACTTTAGCCATAGCAAGCGTCTCATGGATAGGAGATGGTATGACTAGCACATAACCGTATATTCAGAAAAAATTTCCACCCAAATATGTGAGGTTCGCCTTTAGATTTGATAGGAAAAGCATTTACTATTAGTGCTTATGAGTGTACCGGTAGCATTTAGATTCTAGAACTTGCGTTAGTGATGCATCCCGAGACCGCTAGTGAGACTACATTCGTGTGGTAGGATTTACTACATGATAAGAGGCATTAGGATCACCCTTGTGTTAAACCCGTATCATGATTACTTGACCATTTAAGTCATATTACTTGGCTAATTAAGTCAACTAAGTTTTCCCACACCCTTAGCGTTGTACTCATTTTTAGTACACGATACCCCTAGTACACCCTCCGAGCCTATCTTTTCGTTTCTAACTTTAAGCATTTTACTTAAAGGAAGAATTTGTTACACCCCACTTAAATGTACAACCAAATCGCCTTAGCCTTCCGTGTATGCGCTTATTTTAGTGCATTATTGTTATTTGTTAAACCCTAAGTTAACTATCTAATAGATTACATGGTTGCTAAGTCGAGTCATATCCTTGTACATATTGTTTTGGGACGATTGGGACTCATGGGTAAAGTACTTAATTTATGGAGTAATGGGGAAGAACATCATATATTACCCCCATATGTACGTTAATCTTAAAAGTACTCCAAGTGTTTTGATTTTCTTAATTCGAGTCATTAGATTAGTTTATTGTAAAGTATGTAAAAATTCAAGTGTAAGGGAAATGTTCATTCCTTATGATGTATTATTTTGGATGGTAGGGTAAGAGTGTATACAAAAAAATAATAATAATAAAAAAAAAAAAAAAAAAAAAAAAAAAAAAAAAATCGAAAAATCAAGAAAAAGAAAAAAAAAATATAGAAAAAGAAAAAGAGAAAAAACATACGGACTACCATCTCTTTTCATTCTATGTTCATTTTATGTCTTTGTTATTTTTCATTTATTAGCTTAAGTCGAGTCTAGTCTTGGCTTAGCAACGCCATCTTGTACATGTAATTAACCAAGATTGTTAACTCGCCACCAGTAAAACTTCCTTTATCTAACAAAACCGTGTATTTCATATCCCTAAACCTAACGTTACAACCCTTTAAAAAGACCTCTTTGATAGTTTATCCTAGGTGCTTACGCCACGTGGTGGAGGTTTGATCCTTTCCCAAGCCTTTGGTAATCTATTTTGCTATGACAGGTAGTGAGAGATATTTTCCGTTTCCATATTGTAATTTATACTTTATTACACCCGAGAGATGTGAGTATCTAAACACTATTTGTGAGGTGCTAGTATATGACCTCCGTGCTTATCTATTGGTCTTTAGTGGAACGACTATTTGTTGTAATTACTTTTATATTAGTGTTAAATGACCCCTAACTTGTATTTTGATTAGAATAAAAGCGCATTTGCTTGAGGACAAGCAAATCTCAAGTGTAAGGGTATATGATGAGGCGAAAAATGATCCGTTTTTAGGGGGTCATTCAAGCCCGAATTCGAATTTATTTGATCAAATATTGCCCTAAATCGTTCATTTTGTGATTTTAGGTACTTTGGGAGTGAAATCTGGAAAAGGAAGCAATTCGGACGTTTTTGGAGCATAAAAGTGAAGAAAACGCCAAAGTCTTAATTTTCCTTGCTGGGAATAGTAGGTGACGGCGTCAAGAAGGAACTTCTGACGGCGTCAAGAGTAATTTCCATGACGACACAGTACAGATTTGACGGCGTCACGAAGTAGGGCATCAAGAGTAAAAGTCATGACGGCCTGGAAATGCATAACACATGACGGCGTCAAAAGTAGATCAAGGCAGTCCGAGAATTATTTTGGCGGCGAGGTGACGGCGTCACAAGATTGGTCTTGACGCCGTCAGACCCTTTTTCCTATATATAGTTTTCTAATTTTCACATTAAAAAAAGAGAAGTTTTGGAGAAACCCTAAGTACGAACTTGGTGCGAATTTTACTGGTTTTTCAAGGGTTCTAAGCCCTTGATACCTTTCATGTGTAATTGAGATAAGTATTCTTTTAATTCAATCAATATGTCTATGTGTTGGTTGTCTATATCTTGTTCTTGTCTTAATTCCATCATGCTAGGCTAGATCTATCTTGTGTTTGCTTGGATCTAATGAAACCTAGATGTTAATTATGTGTTGATTACTTGTTTATAATTGTATTGGATGGGTGAATTCGATGTTAGGCTTAAAAAAACTGGCAGACTTCCAAATGGTAACATGCTTGAACGTCTTAGGAAACATGAACTGATGTGCACTAGGTTTTATTGGTTGTATTTAATGCATGAGCCACTGTTTATAATCCCTATGGTTGTGCTGGGCATGGTATAGAAGGAGATAAGAGCTCATAGGATTGGGGAGTTAAGTGCGCCACCCCATGAATGGTATTAAGGAATACAATCCGTCATCCATGCAACTATAACAAGTAATTAACGTGTAAAAGATATCTAGGGAATAGTGAAATCTAAGTAAACATATTTTCTCCACTTATTGCTCACAACCTTAGTATAATTTAGTTTATTTTCATTTTTAGTATTTTATTTTGATTGCATCTTTAGTATTGGGTTAGTTGACTAGCAACTAATTCCGCCCAAATCCTTCAAACCCGAGATTTTTACTTGCTTTTCATAAAATATAAAAATACAAAAATAATCATCCCTCACCTTTAGAACTAGTATTTAGGTTTTCTAATCCTAGCGACATTATTCCTAGCTGAACGATCAATCCTCCGGTACTTGTCACTATACTATACTACAACGATCAGGTACACTGCCTGGTGGGGGTTGTAAGCTTCTCAAGATCCCTTGAGAGGTAAAACCTGGTGCGACTCCCATGTACATCAACTACCTAGGGGAAACTATACTCGATTCATTTCTTCTTATCGAGTTAGCATATACTGTATCGAGTTACAAGATCTTATCGAGTTACAAGATCCGATCGAGTTACAACAATTTTACCGAGTTACAAAGTTTTACCGAGTATGAACCACAACAATACCGAGTTACATACGTTTTACCGAGTATGAACCACAACAATACCGAGTTACATACGTTTTACCGAGTTACAAAGTTTTATACGAATGGTGTTAGATATGTTTTACCGAGTTAGTGTTTCTCAGACGTTTATCGAGTTAGCACAAATACCAAGTTCTATCGAGTAAGCCTTGTCAGAAATATTACCGTTTAAGCAAACTTTCTCCGAGAACGAATTTTCAAACTTCACCAAAACATCTAATCTACAACAACAACCATATTATCTTTCAAAGATCCCATATCCATTCATCTACACAAGTAATTTGAGTAAAATTTATTTTTTACAAGAGACTAAATGTTCAATTTTTACGCGAAATTCAAATTTTGGTGTAACTGTGAAAATTTTGGCCCAAAATTCAAATTTTTAGGTCAAAATTCAAATGTTTTCGGTGATATTTGGCGTCAAAAATTTTCAAACTAAAATTTTTCTTGGAACCTTAGGATTGCATTTTATAGTGATTTTCAAAATTCTGGGAGAGAAAATTTTTCAAATTAAATTTTGGAGGGAAACGTAGATCTCACTCAGAAATTTAGAAAATTGTTTTAATTGAGCTTCACGTTCTAAATGTCTTTCCTCAACAACTTCGTTTCATTAATGACGATGGAATCCATTGTTCAATTTTTTGCTCCATATCCTACGACTGAAACGATGATGACTGAGACTGAGCAAACATTGAATGAGACTGAGAAGCTGTTAACTGATACTGAACAAGACATTGAAGAAAATGAGCTACCAGATTACGTAAGATATCTTGACCTGAGATTTCCAATTACATTCGCAGAGCATATGAAGCGACTACCATTGACAGAAAAGGCACAGAATGGTGAAGAATCATGTGTACATAAGTCAGATGAACCTGAATATGCAGAACCTTCATATGACTCCGACACACCAAAAGAAAAGTTGACGATGCAAGAAACACAAGCTGAGACTGTTGAACCTAGTTACGATCTCTTTGCACCAACTGACATGGAACTTCCAGAAACAACCTTTTCCCCATATTCTGAGAATGTGAAGCAGAAACAATTGGAAGAGAAACTTGCCTACAAGGCTAGGTTTGATGAAGCAATGTTGAGACAAAAGCAGCAAGCACTTGAGGTTCTACCAGAAATGTTTCCAACTGACTTTACTCGGAATCAAGGTACACTAGCAAATGAACATGTTATTGGGAATCAACACAGATATGCTACGAGTACACAGATGGGGATTCAGATAAGGGAATATGTTGGAGATCCGATGGATCAGTTTGTGAGTCAGAATGTGGTTAATCAAAATGGGATTATTGTTGTTTCATGACTTCGATTCAGAAACCTACATCAGCAATTCACAGCAGTGTTATTGGTAGAAATTTCAACAAGGTAGAAAAGATCCAGTACTTGCTGATGCTAGCCAATAAAAAAGAATCGGGAATACCGTTGACTGCTGAGGAAAACAACTTCATAGCTACAACAAGAGTTATGAGAATTCAGCAGATCTCAATGAAACCTACAACTTTATGGCAAATCAGTAGGCTACAGCATCAAGTAGTGATTCTGATGTTCCTCCTACTTATGATTCAGATCCACTCCATGAGGTACCAAATTATAGTAATGATGCTAATCCTTTTGCTCATGAGAAGCCACATTATGTGCTACCTGAACCTAATTATGATACATATGTGGGGGAACAAGTTAATAGCAATGTTAACTATGAAACTCCAGATATGGATCCTAATGGAGTTCAAGTTGCACAAAATGGTGCTAATGATGAGGAAACCCGTGCTTTCTTTGAATCATTATTGAATAATTGTAGCATTGAAATCGAGAAAGTTAAAAAGGTCAATCGCAAATTTAAGGCTGCGAATGAGAAACTGACCACTGAGTTTGAGAGATACAAGGAAAATTCAAAAAGTTTTCAACTTCACAAAGAACGCGAGTCAGAACTTGAAATTGGTTATAAGAAGTTACTTGTTAAAGATAGGGAATGGAAAAACAAATTTGATACTCTTGAAATTAGTTCAACAAAAACCATTAACTCTCTAAAACAAGAAATTTCTGAATTAACAAACCAACTTTCAAAACAAAAATTAGCTTATACCAATCTTGAAAAAGAACGGGATGAGTTGAAAAAGGACTTTGCTAAGAAAGAAGATAAACTTTTGGATGAAATCATAGAGTCCGAACACAAGATTGCAAAACTAGAAGAATTAGTGGTTAAGTCGGGTCAGTCAAGTCAAACAATGAAAATGATTTCAAATCAAACTAATCCGATTTACCATATGACACACAAAATGGCTCTTGGTAACAACAATCCTTGTAATCTCAAGAAAGCCCAGGAAGAACAGAATGTTTTGTATAATGGAAATGTGATATATGCTAAACATGATCCTCCCATCTTTCGGGATTCTGTGGAAACAATTGAACTTGTTGAAGAGAGCATAACAAAAATGAAACAAAAGAATCCGGATTTGAAACCAATCGATTACAACAAACTGAACAAACTTTCTGGAGTTACTTTTGTTCCACAAAAAGAACCATCAGTGTTTTCCATAAAACGACCTTTCTTAAAAATAGTTTCTAAAAATGTAGTTGCTTCCAAATCGCTTTCAAACATGGAACAGATGTCTTCAAATAACACTTTTAACACAAGTGCTGCCAGAGGATATCTTGATGATCTTAAAACCAGAATTGGGCAACGTCAAACGCTTTTAGAATCTAAAATGAGATCAATTGGAATTCCACGGTTCATTTACAGCTGAAAAAGATTCTTGAAAAAGACTTTGCTCCTCCAATCAATATGATTAATGCTCGGGTAATTCATTTTGAGCAAGCATTTTTTAAAGAAACAGCTGACTTTGTCAAGGACCACAAATCCCTGGTAAAGGAAGCTAATGCAAATCTTCAAAACGTCAAACTTTTGGAAAATCTAAATGATTTTCTTTTCGAAGCCGTTATGACTACTAACATAATGTCCATCATTTTACAATCATATTCTGTTAAGGACGATGAAAGACTACGAACTGAGAAATCTGAAATTGTTTCAAAATATGAAAATGCTCTTGTAAAACTTGAAAAAGAAAACATGTCATTTTTCAAACAACTTGATCGAAAATCAAAGGAATGCAAGTATGAAAAATTGTCGTATGAGCATGCCTACAAGGACATGAAAAAGGAAAATGATCTTTTGAGAGCTCAGCTTGAAAGTATAAAAGGGAAGGGTGTGGATACTAAGTTTGCAAAACCATCGACTTCGGAGACACCAAATGTTTCAAAAACGGTTGAAAAACCAAAAATGTCAATTTCCCGGTTTGCTCCAAAAGTCGATGCGAAAAAGGATTTGACAAAACCAGTCATTCCAAAACCCTTGCCCAAGCAAAAGGAAATTGAAAAGATTGTTGATATACAAAAATTGGTTGTTGAAAGAAACACAAATGTGAGTGCACCTAGCCCTTCTAGGAATATTACACCAAATGTGACTACAAAAACTGTTAAAGAGTCTGTTGGTTCTAATGACATGGTCCAAAATCACCATCTAGAAGAAGCTAGGAAAAAGGCACAACTTCGATATGATGGAATTTTAGGTGCAAAACCTAGTGTGATGAATTCTACAAGATTCCAAAGCACTACTAGTAGTAGTAAACCATTACCTAGGAACCATCAACAAAATACTAGGGATTGGCTTGCATCTAAGAGTAGTGGCACAAAAGAGAATGCTAGGAACGTAGAATGCAACACAAAGAATTCCCTTCCAAAAGACTGTAGTGACAAAGTTAAAGTTGTTGTGTTAAACAAGAATGTTCAATTTGTCTATCCTACATGTCAAAAATATGTTTTTTCAGCTAATCACGATGCATGTATTGCACAATTTATCAAGAAAAGAAATTCATGTGACAAGACACAATCCACTAAGACACCTAATAGGAACAAACCTGTTGACAACAAGAAAATGGATAAGAAACCTAATAGGTGGATATCTAAAGGATGTAGTTTTTCAAAAACTGAGACTTCCGCTGCATCTGATAATACAGTTGGTCTTAGATGGATTCCCACAGTGAAAATTCTTGATAGTTGCACCAAGACAAATAATAGTGATACTCAGCAACAAGAAGAAGAAACCACTACAACCATTGATAGTGAACACCCTTAATGTGAGCAAACATGTACTTCTAACACTGTTATTTGTGCAAATTCTTCTTCTGTGGATGCAGGTACTTATGAAAGTGATGAGAGTTCATACACCCATTGTGGTAAAGAACTTTACGCCAACATCGCACGTGGAAATCCTTTGTTATTCCACTTTTAACTCCACTTTTACTTGTCCAAACTTAATCTTTCTTTCTTCAATTCTTATTTGTATATATTTTTGAAAAACAAAATAAAAATTTGAAAAACCATCAAAAACAAAATTCAAAAATAGAAAATTTTCAAAAAACAAAATACAAAAACATTATAAAATCAAAAAATCCAAAAATATTCTTCTCACGACATGTCTCTTGTATAATCGATATTCTGTACGTTTCTAGAAATGTCATTCAACAATGATACGGATATGTACAGATGCTTGAGCGAGAGTTCTCGATAATGTTTTCTAAAACATGTCGTTTCTCAAAATTTTCTTCACGATGGCTTTCATATACTTCAGTACGAAACCCGGACTTAAATGATGGCTTCTGGACACATCAGTTCAGGACCCGCGCTTCAAAGGAAGGAAAGTGCTTAATCAAAACAAAGATTTCAAATAATTTTTCAAGCACTTATCCTAAAACAAGAACCAAACACTTATCTGGCTTGAGTTTTCTTTAGAATAACTTTCAAAATCTTTAAGCTCAAGACCATGATTGTTGATCTAATGATAAATTAGATATTCAAAATTCTCTTACATTCTGAGCACCACCTTTTTCAAGATTTTTCAAAAAGATTTTCAAAATCTATCAAAATCGGTGCTCATCATCAAAATGACTTGTGTACACCTTACTGTGCACAGCTCAAGTTTTCAAAGAACGGAAAGTGCAACGCAAAAATGGTTTTCATAAAAAAGTGCACTTATCCTAAAAATGGATATTGTTGTACGCCTCAGTGCGACATTCCTATTCAAACAAAGAGAAGTCTTTGTTTTTCAAAAAGAACCTTGATGCAAAATTCAACAAATTTGTAACTTCTTTCTCTTTCAGAATTTTGCTTCAAGAAGACTCCTTCCCTATAAACCTTAAAAAGTTTAACATTCTCAAAAACATATGTGAGTTTTGAGGGGGAGTATTTCACAAAAACAAAAATGCTCCGATTTCATGCAAAATCAAATATGTCAATCTCTCCAAAAGCTTTTTCTCAATCAGTTGATATCAAAAATATCACGATATGCTATTTTTGAGGGGTAGAAGACATGATTAAAATGTGATCAAAATGTTTAATGATCGGTGTTGAATCTCAAAAGAGCTCGACTCAGAAAGTACCAATGAATTGACGAAGATTAAAATGTCAGTAATCGAAAAGACTTGTCTTGGACGGGTAATAATTTCAAGCTAGTCTAACTAGTGATGTAAGCGTGTCTCAAATAGGACTTGTCTAAGTAGAATGTACCGTATCGAGAGACTTTCTTTGGACTTGACCAGGACGGGTAATAATTTCAAGCTAGTCTAACTAGTGATGTAAGCATGTCTCGAATCGGTCATGTTCACTGAAAGTGGATCAATTCAAAAAGTGCAAACTCCTCCCGGATGTGCAAATTTCTTAAAAATTACATGAGCACATGTGAAGGGGGAGTCCTTCAAAAGAAACAATAAACTCTCAAAGTGTCAACAACGATGTTAATAATCATAAACACTTTGAGAGATTTTCAAATGAATGGTTTTATGGCAACAATAGGATAGTCATGAAGATATAAGGTGACTAAGGTTAGGAAAAACCGTCCTATGATCCGCCAGAGCCGGAGGGATCTACCCAAGGACAAATCCAATAGATTAGAATTAGAAGTCCTTAGGTATGATTGAAAAAAGGAGAAAATGAGAATGGAGAAAGAAGGGGTTGAAGAATTAAAAAGAAAGGTTATGAAAAAGGGTGAAAAGAAATAGCCCTCCATATGTTCAACCTTATGGCAGACACCGGGTTCAATTCGTATGCTACTGGTTATTGCTAAGGTGACACCGGTATTGAAGATAAAGACGTCATGGACCCAGTGACGCACTGAACTTAACCTTCTAGCCACTCAAGTTCTCTTAAAAGAGCTTGTTTCATTCTCACGGGGAACCGGTGTAATCTATCAACCTGTCTCTTAGAGATGGTTGATATTGAAACATGAGACCTCTCCCTAATCTCCGCATAAGAAACCAAATGTGCACTTATCGAGTCTAGAGCCCCGAGATTCATCAAAAGATCTCATAGGAACACATGATATTTCTACACTTGTTGTTCATCATTAAGGACGCCAGATGTAAACTTTAGAGTCCTACGCAGATCTTAGCAATCTGCCAGAACATTTATGAGAGGATTCAAATTTGTGATTCTCAATGATTGAATGGAAATTCCTGCTAGGGTCAACATCAAACAGCCCTGACAGCAGGTCACTTCGGTAATTCTTTGTGGGTTACGCTTAGTGTTTGCGGTGGTTTCAAAACTGTCTACAGTCGTGGAGTGATCCCCAGTGACTCACCCATTCGTTGATCTACTTAGTAGGTCTCGTAAGCTCTCTCAGGAGTATCCGAAATGGGAATGGCCTTGGTAAGGGTTAGAAGGAGTCTTCACACTATGCTGTTGACGATCTCTAATTCGAACCTGTAAGTACCGGTTGATTTATTGCTAACTGTTTACTTGCAGCACCATATCACCTCCATGATGATAGATTCCACATGCTCATACGTACATCTTGATGTCAAAGAAAGCTCCCTCAAAGATCTAGGCAACACAAAGTTCATCAAAAGATTCTACACCAAATAGAGGAATCTACAAAGTTAAGAGACTATGATCAAAGTGAAAGAAAGGGAACTACGTGTGTATGAAAGTCAAAGTCCAAAGATGTATGAGCATGTTGGAAAGACGAACAACCACCAAAGAAAAAGACGTGACGAAAGGCAGCCGACACTACATCACAATCTACAACAAAAGAACAAAGAACGATGAAAAGTCAGTTATCAAATATCACAAAGCATGAAGGAACAAAGACTTAAAACTATTCTACAAAGACTCAAAGTTCAAGACAACAAGCTTTAAAGTTCAAAGATCAAGATCACAAAGAGAGATCTCAATGATCACCCCTTAGGGGGAGATTGTTAGCAATAGAAGTGTTGATCATCAATGGAATCAAAGAGAGATCTCAATGATCGTCCCTTAGGGGGAGATAGTTAGAAATAGAAGTGACGATCATTTATTAAGTCATTGAGTCTTGTAATAATGTTGTAATAGTTTAGTATTTTAGTTAAGGGTAAACGGGCTTGGTTTAATCTAATGTTGTATTAGTTTAGGCCTTGTTTATTACAAAAGCCCAAGCCCGGCCCATCTTCTTATCTTACCTATAAATACCTCGAAATGCTCCCATTTGGAGGTGGTGCTTCTATGTGTGTTTCTAGGTGTATTCTCTTTCTTAATCTAATACATATTACTTTCTCTCTCTAGAAGTTACCATCTCTCTCTCTATCTACTTATCTCTTCTTTATCTTTAATAAACTTGTGTTAGATATAGTATTCAAGGGTCCTACAAAGAGCCTCACTCCAGAAACTCTTAAGTCACTCCAGGAAGAGAATGAAGAGTGAAGGATTGATTTCACATATCCTTTGTGCATAACTTAAAACAAAAAGAAAATAGAAAAATATAAAACCTATAAAAACCATAAAAATCTGAAAAATCATTAAAATCCAAAAAAATATTCTTCCCACGACATGTCTCTTGTGTAATCAATATTATGTACGTTTCTAGAAATGTCATTCAACAATGACACGGAATCATAGATATGCTTGAGCAAGAGTTTTTCGGTTTCAAATAAAGTTTTTTTCTAAAACATATCGTATCTCAAAATATTCTTCAAAACTATGGCTTGCTATTACTTCAGATAGCAACCCGTTTTTCAAAATGGGGAAAACACGTCGCCAAAAAGACGGTTGTTCCTTTTACCGGGTGACGTTCACCTGGGCATGGATTACTTGATATCCATGTTTCTTCGGAAAAATGTACGCCTCAGTGCATTATTTCTTGATAAAGAAGAGAAGTCTTCTTTTTATCGCAAATACTTTCCCTTCTATGATTTTTCCAAGAAGTATTTGTGCAAAACTTGGTGTTACCATGAAATTTTCAGAAATCAAAATGAAATGTTTCATAAAATTCATCACTCAATCAATGCCAATAATTTTTTTTCTTCAAAAATTATAAATGGGTCATTGATTGAGGGGAAGAGTGATTTCAAAATTTTATGTTTCATCAAAACTCTCCACTTTGTACAAAATAAGCAATAATACAATTTGTGAGGATTGTGTGTTAGTATGACAATTTTTCAAAGAGTTTCGTTAAAACTTCAAATCTTTTGTAAACTCATCAATTCTGACACACAACAACCTCCCTCACAGCTTGAGGGGGAGCAAGAAAAAGGTTCCTTTTATCAGAAAATATTAAAACTGACCGCATTTCTCTCCCAAATGTTTTCTAACTTATTTAAATCAATTGAGATCCAAAATCTCGAAAGGTTTGAAATTTTTGATCGGGGGAGAGAATGTGATTTAAATATGAAATCTGATAATCAAATGTGATCTTTTGGACTCCATAATAGGCTCCCAAATATGTGTCAAACTCTTTCGAATACCGATGCACATATTAAGGGGGGGCAAAAGGCGTTTGTGGAAAAATATCTAAGACCGTCCATTTAACTTTATGCATGGAGTTATAAGGATGGTTAAGGTTAGGTATGAGTTCCCATGATCCACCAGAACCGGAAGGATCTTCCCAAGGACAATCCATAGATAGATTAGAAGTCCTTAGGAATGATTGAAAAAAGAAGAAAAGTGAGAAAGGGAAGAGTGCGGACTGAGAAAGACCTAGGACTGGAACAAACCCAACAAGGTTCTAGTGATGAAGTCTCGGTAAGCACTGAAGGGGTTGAAGAATGAAAAAGAAATGAAATGTGAAAAGGGTGAAAAGAAATAGCCCTCCAAATATTCAACCTTGGGAAGAAACCGGGTTCACCTTCATATTCTACTGGTGGTTACTAAGGTAACACTAGTATTGAAGACAAGACGTCATGGACCCAGTGACGCACTGCACTAAAGTTCCCAACCACTCAAGTTCTCTTAAAAGAGCTTGTTGTATTCTCACGGGGAACCCTGTGCAATATATCGACCGCTCATTGCGAGCCATGTTGATACCTAAACAGGAGACGCCTCCCTAGTCTCCAAGAGCGGATCAAAACACACTATTGAGTCTAGAGCCAAGAGATCATCCATAAATCTCAATTGGACACACTTCCAAATCTGCTTATTGTTTCACACAATGTGAAAAATAAGATAAAATATTTAGAGTCCTACGCATTATCCTTGTGGTATTGCCAGAACATTCGAGTGATATGAAAATATTCACAATGAAGATGGAAATCCTTCTAGAGCAAACATCACTCAAGCTCTTGGTAGGTGACATGTGAGATCCATCTTGGATCAATGATCAAGTGACAACTGTAAAGCAACGATGGTGCGATTCATCATTGAATCAAACTTGTTCCAGGTTATAGATTGACGGATACTTTTCCAAAAACCTTTCAGTATGCTCACCAACTCATTTTCGAGCACATTGATTGTGTACAATCTTTCAAACAAAAGTATTTTTGATGGAAATGTGATTCAATGTATAAAACTCTCGTCGTGTCTCAAAAATGTTTATTAAGTGACACGCGAGTGATTTCTATAAATCTATTTCTCATCAATTCGTGAATATCAATTCACCGATTCACTCTATCGTGCTGTCTGCTTTGAGACGTTCCGGTATGAGAACATGCTTAGTATGAAGATTCCGTAGTGGATTCTTTGGAAAATTCATTACTACAAGATGGAAATTCCTGTCAAGGAGAATCTTCTTTAAAAAGAGACTCTACCTGATCACAGATCGGTTTTCACAAAACTGAAGGGTAATCTGTCCTCGCGGAACGAATGACAAAGCCATATTCGTTCTTTATCTTTATTGCTAACTATTTTATTTCAGAGACACATATAAAGATGGCGTTGATGGTTCCTAATTCCAGTTGAATCGTGTCAATCCATACCTCATGCTCACATATCCTGTTCGTTATCATTGATGATCATGAAAGTTTAAGAGACTACCAACAACATTTCCGCAACTCTGATGAAAAGTCTCCTAATACAGAAGGGTGTGAGCATGACGGTCCTAATGTCACTACATCACATGAAGTCAATACGACTAAGGATGAGCTTTGAGATTTACTGTGGCTGATGATCTCAAAGAAGCTCAAAGGTCACACATCTTAAAGGAACTCAAATCACAAGTTCATTGCTTGATGTACAAAGTGAGCCCAAAGTAAAGAATCAGAACCTACGAGCTATAATGTCTAAAGAATGCTTGAAGATCAAAGAGCTTAATTTTCAAAGGTGATCTCGCTTAGGGGGAGATTGTTAGGAATAAAAATATTTCTATAAAAGACTCGGTCACCTAAATGTTGTAATAGCATTAAGATAACTCGTAGTTAGTTTATTATTTAGTTAGAATTAGTTTAAGTAACATTGTGGAAGAAGGACGAGTCTTTACCCATTGTATGCCTGATCCACAGCCCGGGTGTGGACGTTTTCTTTTCTTTGTATAAATACCCATCTCTCCCCCCCCCCCCCCCCCCCCCCCCCAAGGGAGAGGGTTGGACCTTTCATTAGTATCAATCTAATCTTTCTAGTTTTCTCTCATTCTCTAAAGGTTCCCATTTTTCTTTCTTTCTCTTCTACTCTAATGCCACATACCACCATGGTTTTCATGATTCCAACTTAGTGTTTATCCTACAGTTACATTTTTAAATTTTGGGTTTAGACTCATATGTCAAATAGTAGATGATGGGTAAAACGAGGGGGTGTTGAAGGGGTTTATGACAAAGTGGGTTCGGATTTATTCTCCTCCATATCTTTTTTCTTTTTTATACTTTAATATTAATATAAATAATTTTTTAATTTATATTTTAAAATATAATATATTTTTAAATATTATTTTTTTATACCTTAAATCAAAATGTAAATATTAAACCAAATTCAAATCCAAATCCAAATCCAAATCATAAACCCATTTATAAAGCAAGAATAAAAAATAAAAAAATCTTGTAGATGTTTACTCCGGGAGAACCCTACACTTAAAATCCTTGGCTAGATTTGAATTTCACTATAGCTTGTTGACGGTGCGTTTTGAACCGTAAAGTATCGCATCAACTAGTTGGCCCGTTTTCTTTTCACTTGGGTATAATAGAAGGGTCACTTCATGATATCATCAATGATAGCGAATTTGAGAATTTTACAACATTATTTAGCTGCATGTTTGGCAAAAAAAAAAACATATATTTATTCGTCTTAAATTTATAGTTCATATATATTTTTTTTTTGACATTTTTAAAATTGTCCACTTTTTTTTTTTTTTAAATAAAAACTAGAGAATATGTTACAGGAATATTCTTTTTATGTGGTTGAAATTTATAATAATCCAATTTTTATTAAACTTTGTAATTTCTATCTCATGACAATAATTTTGATACGGAGGGAGTACCAACTAACCTTTTTACACCTAAACGACTTGCCTATTATTAGGAAGTGATTTGCACATTTTTTTTAATTGATGGCTGTAACACCCCCAATTCATGGATGCAGCGGAATTCAAACTGGGTGTTACTCGACGGCACAATAGTCACAATAATAGAAAACGAACTCCAATTGAGTCGTTTTAAAAGATTTATCATTCAAATTGTATAAATATCAGAGATTACAAAATGAGGTCCCAAATGGTTCCATGTTTACAATGTATAATAAATGTGTTTTTGAATGATAATAAAATTTATAGCCCTCTTGAGTATCCGTGCCCTTCCGTTCCATCCTTAATCGTCATGAACCTGAAATACATACTTGAGAGGTCAACACAAAGGTTGAGTAATATTCATAGAGTTTGTTAAATCGATTGAACACAATATGTTGGTAGTGTGAGTTATAGGCTCACACCAATGTTTGGGAAACAAAACAGGTATTATCATTACTAAGCTTATGACACCATAACGTTAACGGGTACCAATATCGATCGGCGGAGTTATCCCGGTAGGTACTTTGCCGTCATACCTAAAGTCTCAAATATTAATGCATTTGTTTGCACTTAGTCAATACAAATGGGATTCGTCAATCCCAATAGGCCTATTATTAATATTCGCGCTCACTATTTCTAGTGATTAAATGGTTCATAATAAAGGATCTCGGTTTGGCAAGGAAGGTACTTAGTGATAATAAAACAATCAGGCAGCATACAGTTTCAAAGCATTGTGTTCGGTTTAGAAATAGCATGTATTCCCCCCAAGGGTTTGTAAAACATTGAAGTAATGTAAAGTGGGGCTATGAACTCACCTTAAGTTGGATGATGTATAATGAGAATGATGGATATGCCGTAAGAACTTCTACGAGCAACCTAGAATAATTGCTGTAACTTAGGTTTGGAATAATGTCTAAGGAAACATAAACATGCCAATATATATATCTTGCATCTAGTCCATGATGTGGTATGATGTATATTGTAAGTCTTAGAAAGAAAAGATTTATGAACATGTATGTTTTGTATATCGTTTACTACCGTTCGGGCCGACATAATTCAGAAGTCATGTTAGTAAGCGTTCGAGGAGCCAGGACACTTTAACTCGTAAATCCACAACTCAACTCGACGGCTTACATAATGAACTCCTCACATGAGGCTCCCTACTATTGTAGTAGTTGATGAAATATATAGATATAAGTTTTGATCCGAAAAGTTACATGTCCGATACTTGAATAAACTTAGGAAAGTTTATTTGTACATGAAGATTGTTATTAGGGGTAGTTTCATAAGTCTTGAATGTCCATTTTCTCTTGGTAATATCTCATGGTTTCCTTTTAGGTGAAGTAGATCCAAATTGCTTGTTCATGTTATCGCCTAATTCATTGTTTCATGTTTACGCCTATGTAAGTTGGTATGGTCATTTCGTCATGGCCTAGCCATGACCTTTGGTCCTTGTTCCAAGGTCATGAGACTCAACCTTGGCTCTAGCCATGGTGGTGGTCTTGATTATTGGTCATAAGACCTCTTGTTCCTTTTAAAGTATAACCATAATCTAGTGACTTTCGCCTAAAAATGGGCTGTTTAGAATTTGAAGAATTTTATCACTCGGAAAGCGTTTTTAGGTCTCGAGCTTCTTTATTCCTGAACGAAAACGTCGTTCCGGACAACTTTCGTGTTTTAACTTTCTGATGAATCGGACCAGAAGTGGGACTTTCAAAACCCAAATTTGATCAGAATGGTATTTGGCAGTTTGCCGAAAAGTTTTGGTAACTTCAAATGGGCGTAACTTTTGACTCGTATACTCGTTTTAGGTGGTTCAAATTGCTATGTTTTCCTTGTTAGGTCCTCTACTACAATATGTAATAATCCAATATCATATTTTTACCATTTTGATCAGGTTATACCAACAAAGTCACTAGTTTACTTGTTTTATGAACTTGTCTTATCAATCATGTACAATAACTTGTTTTACTCACTTTTATACATCATGGACATTAATACAAGACATAATATAGCACAAATAATATGTAAATAACATGAACATGATTATTTAACAAGAATCAAGTTAGGGTTTGGCTCACAACTTTTGGCTTTCAAAGATGAAAGGAAGTTAACATGTAAGGATAGGACTTTGATAGACTTGCTTCAACCCACTTCACTTCATGCAATCTTTCTACCCTTGGTATTCTTGAAAGATGGATGATGAAGGTTTAGGTGACTTGAGTGGATTCAAACTCAAGAAAAATCACCAAGTATATTAGGGTTTGGAAGATTTTTGATTATCTAAAAGAAACTAGGGTTTCAACCTTGAACTTGTACTTGAATCTTGCATGATACTTGGAAGAGAATGAGCTAAGGATGAGAAGATGGGGAGGGTGAAGGGTGGCGTTTAAATGAGGGGAGGAAGGGGGTATTTATAGTCCAAATGAGGAGGTTAGGAAACTAGTAGGAAATTACCAAAACTTGGTGACCAAGTTGTAATTTAGAGATGATCTAGGGGTAATTTCATGAGATGAAGCCACATGGGATGACTCCCCCCCTCCTAGGTCGGTTTGTAAGCTTGGAGAGCAAGGGTGTGGACTTTTCTTGGTATTATCCAAGATACTTGGTTAGTTTTGACTCCGGGAAATGCCAATCGTAAATGATTAAGCCTCAAAACGTAAAACCGGGTGTCGTAAAATTATGGAACTTGGAAGAATGGTTAAACATGTCCATATAGTCCATAATAAAATATAAAATGAGTGGTAGGATCTATCGGGTGCTAAAACCCTGCTAAAAACTGGAAACACGGGTCTAAAACGCGTAATTCGCGTAAAACGCTGAATATTGCGTAAAATTGAGAAAAGTAAAATGTTACTTTTCTAATGTGATAAAAATGATTTAAAATGACTTATAATGTCTAGACTGGGCTCAGTCTAGTGTCGGTTGGTATTAAATGTCTTTTAGACATCAAACCGTAAGCCTAAAAATCACGAAATGACTTATCTCATCAAGGGATGATTTTTGGTCAATGGAGGAGGGAAAGAATATGTTGACTTTTTCTAATAAGTTGAAAACTTAAATAGTCTTAGAAACGCGTTTTGTGGTCTAACGGTTAATCGCCCAAACGGTTAAGCGTGCTCATGCGAGATTAGTACAGGCTTGGGTGACCTGTCGGGAAGTTTTTGGTCATGTTTTTCTCAGTCACGATTAATTCTCAAATAAATCATGAGCGTGTCAAACATTTTTCCGATGTGGGGTCACCTGACGGGATCGAATTTCGTTGTGCGTAGAATTTCTGAATGACGTTTTACCCTAAAACGTGTAATTCCTTAATAACTTTCACGAAAATGATCTGACGAATGTCAAACATTTAATTTGCCATGGAAATGATTTATCACTTGAGAATATCAAATAAAAATCAACTTTTGGGAAAATTTCGGAAAGAAATGAATAGTAAAAATGAATAGTAACATGAATAGTAAAAGTGAATAGTGAATTTTCCGGGAATAGAAGTTATCCAGAAAATGTGATTTGTTACAGTCTCCACCCCATATGAGAGCTCCGTCCCGGAGATCAATTTGTGTTGGGAGTAGAAACTTTGTTGGTAAAAAGATGTGGGTATGTCTTACGTATCTGGTCCTCTCGTTCCCATGTGTATTCAGGACCACGTCGTGAGTTCCAACGAACTTTGACAATTGGAATACGGCTTTGCTTGAGTTGTTTGACCTCTCGGTCCATGATTTCTACGGGTTCCTCAATAAATTGAAGATCGTCATTGAGTTGAATTTCATCGAGTGGAATCACGAGTGATTCATCCGACAAGCATTTCTTTAGGTTGGATACATGGAAAGTGGGGTGTACACTACTGAGTTCTGATGGAAGCTCAAGTCTGTACGCCACATGGCCAATCCTGGTTAGGATTTTGAATGGTCCGATGTATCTTGGGTTTAGTTTTCCTCGTTTACCGAATCGTATCAAGCCTTTCCAAGGCGATACCTTTAGCATAACCCTGTCTCCGACTTGGAATTCTAGGGGTCTGCGTCGTGTGTCGGCATAACTTTTATGTAGGAAAGGTATGGTAATAGTCGAATATCAAAGGAAATTGATATAGCTGTCGAATATTAATAGGAATTGAGATAGTAATTGCAATCATAGCCTAGTAGGTAATCGGTTGTTGTACCTTGACTTCATACTTATGTTATTTCGGATACAAATAAGCCCACTTGTTTATAATTCTTTATTTACATAGAGAGGCATCCCAAACAATGTAGATAAGGAAATATAAATTTATGGTTTAGTGATTTACAATGTCTTTATTTAAATGAAAAGGCATCCTAATCCATTCAAATAATTACAAATCATCCTACACAACATTCATACTTAGTCGGTGAGTTACAAGGTAGTGTATTATGAGATGATACAGGTGTTCCAAAAGTACAAGATGAATATTCAATCTTGTAAAGCCGGTGAGGGTGCTTGTGGTGTAACTAAGGATGATTTGAGCTTTAAAAGTGCATCAAGATCTTGTTAATGAGTTTGTGTTTGCCACGGTTGTGAAGGTAATGTTGTGATATGTTGATGAACAAAAGTGCTTAGTGTATGCTTAACATTAATACTCTTAGGTATAGATGTTGAGTTTGCTTTAAAAATCTTAAGAGATTTTAAAGGTTTATGATGGAATGGTATCCTTAGGACCTAAACAGGATAGTACTTCTACAGGATAAAGAGAAGAATTGGTAACTATCCCAAGATAGTAATTCGGATTATAAATGAAAATTTTCAAGAATGAATTTAGATCATACAAATAAGGTGTTAAGATCTTGCTGAGTGGTAAGGCACTATCGTGTCTCTAGATTGTTTTAATGTATTCTGGTGGTTTATCATGTTCATGTAGGAAATCAACCTAAACATAACCCTAGTACAACTATTCTCAGTATTTGAAAATTTTAAGTCGAATATAGTTAGTCAGACTATATTCCACTGTCCCTAGGTTAAATATAGGTGACTAGTCTATATTTAGCCAAGGTTCGATAAAATTTCCAAATACCTAAATTAGGTATACTTTTGATATGTCCGTTGCTTTCGGGAAACTGTCCACTAAACAAAGGCGATGTCAAACCCTTCAATTGCAAGTCCCGGCCATACAAGACTTGTAACCCATGTTTTCACATTCCATTGCATAGAAGATAGTAAGGGTAGGTACGTATGGAAAGGAAGTTTTTAAGTAGTTCTAAAATAGAACATACTTGGCCAGGATCACGAACTTTTAATAATGAAGGTTTCATAAGAAAACTTTGATGAATGTAGGGCTGAACTTCGGCTTTTGGAAGTGATGGATTTGTTTGTCCTTTAGAAATCTCATATTTCTATTTAGAAATCGATAGGTTGTGACAGGTTTTTGATATCATATGAAATGATATTGATGATGTGATGGAATAATTCTAGAGACCATTGCACAAAACACAATGTCTCGGAAGTAGGTTAGACCATTGTGCAATTCACAATGTCTGGGAAGTAGGTTAGACCATTGTGTGACTCAAAACATTTGAGAAATGGTTAAGACCATTGTATAATACAATGTCTTGGAAAATAGGAAAGACCATTGTATCTCACAATGTCTTGGAAATGAATGAGACCATTGTAACATACAATGTATTGGAAATGAATGAGACCATTGTATCTCACAATGTCTTGGAAAATGAATGAGACCATTGTAATTAGTTACAATGTCTTGGACATATAATGTTGGAGTAGGAATATGATTGGGAGAATCTGGTTGTGCCGAAATGCCTTAGAATAGGCATACACAGATATGTTTAGTCCATTGTTTAGATAAATGATTGAAAATAAACCGAGTTTATATATCAATATACTAATGCTTACGGGGAAATGCTCAAAATGGGTATATATGAATATACTAATATGTTTGTGTATCATAACATGCTTACTAAATCCATAATCGTCTGGAGGATGGAAGACACGGAGAGCGGAAGGCTATAAAATGTTTTTGCTTGTACATGTGGTTATAGTTTAGGTCTCAATTAGACCCGTTTCTCTATAACCATGGCTCTGGTACCAATCTGTAACACCCCCAATTCATGGATGCAGCGGAATTCAAACTGGGTGTTACTCGACGGTACAATAGTCACAATAATAGAAAACGAACTCCAATTGAGTCGTTTTAAAAGATTTATCATTCAAATTGTATAAATATCAGAGATTACAAAATGAGGTCCCAAATGGTTCCATGTTTACAATGTATAATAAATGTGTTTTTGAATGATAATAAAATTTATAGCCCTCTTGAGTATCCGTGCCCTTCCGTTCCATCCTTGATCGTCATGAACCTGAAATACATGCTTGAGAGGTCAACACAAAGGTTGAGTGATATTCATAGAGTTTGTTAAATCGATTGAACACAATATGTTGGTAGTGTGAGTTATAGGCTCACACCAATGTTTGGGAAACAAAACAGGTATTATCATTACTAAGCTTATGACACCATAACGTTAACGGGTACCAATATCGATCGGCGGAGTTATCCCGGTAGGTACTTTGCCGTCATACCTAAAGTCTCAAATATTAATGCATTTGTTTGCACTTAGTCAATACAAATGGGATTCGTCAATCCCAATAGGCCTATTATTAATATTCGCGCTCACTATTTCTAGTGATTAAATGGTTCATAATAAAGGATCTCGGTTTGGCAAGGAAGGTACTTAGTGATAATAAAACAATCAGGCAGCATACAGTTTCAAAGCATTGTGTTCGGTTTAGAAATAGCATGTATTCCCCCCAAGGGTTTGTAAAACATTGAAGTAATGTAAAGTGGGGCTATGAACTCACCTTAAGTTGGATGATGTATAATGAGAATGATGGATATGCCGTAAGAACTTCTACGAGCAACCTAGAATAATTGCTGTAACTTAGGTTTGGAATAATGTCTAAGGAAACATAAACATGCCAATATATATATCTTGCATCTAGTCCATGATGTGGTATGATGTATATTGTAAGTCTTAGAAAGAAAAGATTTATGAACATGTATGTTTTGTATATCGTTTACTACCGTTCGGGCCGACATAATTCAGAAGTCATGTTAGTAAGCGTTCGAGGAGCCAGGACACTTTAACTCGTAAATCCACAACTCAACTCGACGGCTTACATAATGAACTCCTCACATGAGGCTCCCTACTATTGTAGTAGTTGATGAAATATATAGATATAAGTTTTGATCCGAAAAGTTACATGTCCGATACTTGAATAAACTTAGGAAAGTTTATTTGTACATGAAGATTGTTATTAGGGGTAGTTTCATAAGTCTTGAATGTCCATTTTCTCTTGGTAATATCTCATGGTTTCCTTTTAGGTGAAGTAGATCCAAATTGCTTGTTCATGTTATCGCCTAATTCATTGTTTCATGTTTACGCCTATGTAAGTTGGTATGGTCATTTCGTCATGGCCTAGCCATGACCTTTGGTCCTTGTTCCAAGGTCATGAGACTCAACCTTGGCTCTAGCCATGGTGGTGGTCTTGATTATTGGTCATAAGACCTCTTGTTCCTTTTAAAGTATAACCATAATCTAGTGACTTTCGCCTAAAAATGGGCTGTTTAGAATTTGAAGAATTTTATCACTCGGAAAGCGTTTTTAGGTCTCGAGCTTCTTTATTCCTGAACGAAAACGTCGTTCCGGACAACTTTCGTGTTTTAACTTTCTGATGAATCGGACCAGAAGTGGGACTTTCAAAACCCAAATTTGATCAGAATGGTATTTGGCAGTTTGCCGAAAAGTTTTGGTAACTTCAAATGGGCGTAACTTTTGACTCGTATACTCGTTTTAGGTGGTTCAAATTGCTATGTTTTCCTTGTTAGGTCCTCTACTACAATATGTAATAATCCAATATCATATTTTTACCATTTTGATCAGGTTATACCAACAAAGTCACTAGTTTACTTGTTTTATGAACTTGTCTTATCAATCATGTACAATAACTTGTTTTACTCACTTTTATACATCATGGACATTAATACAAGACATAATATAGCACAAATAATATGTAAATAACATGAACATGATTATTTAACAAGAATCAAGTTAGGGTTTGGCTCACAACTTTTGGCTTTCAAAGATGAAAGGAAGTTAACATGTAAGGATAGGACTTTGATAGACTTGCTTCAACCCACTTCACTTCATGCAATCTTTCTACCCTTGGTATTCTTGAAAGATGGATGATGAAGGTTTAGGTGACTTGAGTGGATTCAAACTCAAGAAAAATCACCAAGTATATTAGGGTTTGGAAGATTTTTGATTATCTAAAAGAAACTAGGGTTTCAACCTTGAACTTGTACTTGAATCTTGCATGATACTTGGAAGAGAATGAGCTAAGGATGAGAAGATGGGGAGGGTGAAGGGTGGCGTTTAAATGAGGGGAGGAAGGGGGTATTTATAGTCCAAATGAGGAGGTTAGGAAACTAGTAGGAAATTACCAAAACTTGGTGACCAAGTTGTAATTTAGAGATGATCTAGGGGTAATTTCATGAGATGAAGCCACATGGGATGACTCCCCCCCTCCTAGGTCGGTTTGTAAGCTTGGAGAGCAAGGGTGTGGACTTTTCTTGGTATTATCCAAGATACTTGGTTAGTTTTGACTCCGGGAAATGCCAATCGTAAATGATTAAGCCTCAAAACGTAAAACCGGGTGTCGTAAAATTATGGAACTTGGAAGAATGGTTAAACATGTCCATATAGTCCATAATAAAATATAAAATGAGTGGTAGGATCTATCGGGTGCTAAAACCCTGCTAAAAACTGGAAACACGGGTCTAAAACGCGTAATTCGCGTAAAACGCTGAATATTGCGTAAAATTGAGAAAAGTAAAATGTTACTTTTCTAATGTGATAAAAATGATTTAAAATGACTTATAATGTCTAGACTGGGCTCAGTCTAGTGTCGGTTGGTATTAAATGTCTTTTAGACATCAAACCGTAAGCCTAAAAATCACGAAATGACTTATCTCATCAAGGGATGATTTTTGGTCAATGGAGGAGGGAAAGAATATGTTGACTTTTTCTAATAAGTTGAAAACTTAAATAGTCTTAGAAACGCGTTTTGTGGTCTAACGGTTAATCGCCCAAACGGTTAAGCGTGCTCATGCGAGATTAGTACAGGCTTGGGTGACCTGTCGGGAAGTTTTTGGTCATGTTTTTCTCAGTCACGATTAATTCTCAAATAAATCATGAGCGTGTCAAACATTTTTCCGATGTGGGGTCACCTGACGGGATCGAATTTCGTTGTGTGTAGAATTTCTGAATGACGTTTTACCCTAAAACGTGTAATTCCTTAATAACTTTCACGAAAATGATCTGACGAATGTCAAACATTTAATTTGCCATGGAAATGATTTATCACTTGAGAATATCAAATAAAAATCAACTTTTGGGAAAATTTCGGAAAGAAATGAATAGTAAAAATGAATAGTAACATGAATAGTAAAAGTGAATAGTGAATTTTCCGGGAATAGAAGTTATCCAGAAAATGTGAATTGTTACAATGGCCACACTTTAATTTAAAACTTCTTTACATTTATATCTTTATATTACTTTTACTTTTGTTCACCCGACTTCGGATCAAATGAGAAGAAATATTAAAATGAGAAGGATGAGAAACTATAAATACATATTAGAGATGCGTCGACTTGAATTAGATGCATCTCTATCCTTTTAGATGCATCCTAATATATTTCCTAGCCAAAACTCAAATGCATATACATATATTAGATGCATTTCATCAAGTTAGACGAATCTTATGTATTTTTCGTCATCTGCGAGTCAAATTTGTTGCTAATACTACTTTACATCGTTTTCACTTGAAAATCACTTTCAAAACTAAGTGAGATGCATCTAAATGAATAGAGATGCATCTAATTCAAATTGATGCATCTCAAATATATGGTTATAGTTATTTCTCATTCTTCTCATTGTACGTTTTCTTCTCATTGGATCCTTACCCATGTTCACCCTTGTAAATGTATAAATATCAAAACTTTCTTAATTAGACTGTGCCAATCAATTTAAAAAGTGTGTAAATCACCTCCATTATATTAACACCAACAAAACTTTTCTAACATAAAAACAATTAAATGGAGACTTTTTAGAATTACTGTAGAACGACAAACATATTTTTATAATGGATGTTTTTTTTCTTTTCATTTTCTTTTTTAAATAAACGAATAAGATAGGTAAAATAAGAAATATTAAAAAGTTATATTTAGAAAAGTTAAGGCCAAGTGTAATAAGGAAGCTTAAAGAACGTATTCATAATCGCCATCTCAGTTTACTCTCTTTACAATCAACTTCACCACCAACTTAGGACTGGACACAATGGTTATCTTCCACTCTCCTTCCACCTCAGTGGGCAACATCACCATTAAGCATATCACCACTCCCTCACCTTTCAGCTACAACGATCACCACTCCCCTAACCACCATTAAAAATACTCACTATATACAAACATTAAGCACAAAATACCTTCACACTCACAAATCAAATAAATAATAATAAAAATACCATAATTCCTCACATTTTGTACAAAAGCTGAGTTGTGAGGAGAATCACCTTCCATTTTTTTATTTTTTTTATTTTTATTTTATTATTCTTATTATTTTTGGCTTGGTGGTGCGTGATGAGGGACCCAAACAATGGGGGTGGCACGTGATGGCCCTGGCGTAGGGTGACCGGTTACCTCCGTCATGACTAGCCTAATGTAATAAGACAACTAATTTCACCACAAAAACATATTCTACTTAAATACATAGATACCTGATGAGTGTGTAAATACTCATCATTTTATACGAATCTGAACTGCCAAAACATCCAAAAACACTCAAATATGCATCAAAATACTTAAAATATCTTAAAAGTGTGTTTTATATGTTTCAAATGCAAAATAATCAAAAACAAGATGAAAAACGAACAAAGTTTGCATAATTGGCAGTTTCAGTCCCTCAAGTTTCATAAATTGGCAAAACTAGTCCCTGAAGTTTTAAAATGAAAGAAAAGTCAACCTTAGTCCTTGGGAAATCAAAATTGTTCAATATTAATCCCTGGATGAAAGTTTTAACAAACTGGCAATTTTTACCCCTTAAAATCCAAAATGGGCATAAAAGGTCCCTGAACTTTCAGAACTTGACAAAACCAGTCCCTGGTGAAATATTTGTGAAAGAAAGTCAATATGATCCCTGGGAATTCAAATGTTGTCAAAATTAGTCCTTGGAGTTCAATTTTTAGAAAATGGCAAAAACGGCCCCTCAACTTTGAATTTTGACAAAACAAGTCCCCGGGAAATTTAAAGTGGGAAAATCAACAACAAAAGACCCTTGGAAAATTAATTTGTGACAAGTTAATCCTTTTGATAACTTTCTAATATTTGGCAGAACAGGTCCTCAATTTTCAGAATTGTGTAAATTTGGTCCTTGTGGTTTCCTAATTTAATTAACAAACGGACCCTTTTATAATTACTACCCAAAATAACCAAACTCAACACCACATTTCCAGCCCATCCCTTTCACCCTAAGCCCAAAAACCCCACAGCCCAACACACCCTTTTTAATAAAAAAGCCGGTCAAACCCCGTTTGACCCTCCCCTTACCTCCAAAACCACCACTGCTACTCCACCAATACCAGAATACCACCCCTGGTTTTCCCCCTCCTCTTACACCACTTGCCCTATCCACCATCTCACCCCTTATCCTTCCAATCACACACCCCAAGGCTACAATTAATGCCCCAATTGCATTCACAGAACCAAATTGCCTCAACCCATATTTCCCGCCAAAATTGCAAAGAGAGCAAAGGTGATCCAAAATACAAGCAAGTTGGTGGGATTTGACCCTGTGGGTCCCACTAACACCCTGGGATGCTATAAAGAGAAAGAGGAGCAGAAGTGAGCAAGCATTAGTGTAGTTTTAGTTTTAGTGTAATCGTAGGTATTGTGTTTTCTTTATTAAATGTAATTTTTAATTTCAAAGCTTGTACTCAGTCTTTTTAATGCAATTTAAGTTTATTTAAACCTTAATTTCATGTTCTTAATACTTAATTCAATGTTACACTCTTAAATGCTCAAATTCCCATTTTACCTTAGAGTTGGTTGAAAGTGTTGTATAACTGTTTTAAAAGTTTGTTTATGCCTATTGTTAAGGTTCCACAAGCTCATGTAAGCTCTTGAATTAGTTTCACAAAAAAAAAAAAAAAAAAAAAAAAAAAAAAAAAAAAAAAAACAGGAAAATACAAATGAAAAATAAAAGTTTAGTGATCATAAAACAAGAAGGGAAGCAGGTTCAAGAATTGGATGAAACATGGTTTGTAGTACCTCATGGGAGGTGTAGGTGATGGTTTTGGATCCCTTGGTTCTCAGCTTGAAGCATTTTGTAAGTTCAATTTGTGATTTTTGGTAATTTACTTTACAAGCTCTATTTTGTCATCCATTTCTGTTAATTTAAACTTGTTAATGTTAGTATAAGTCAGTTTAATAGTTTCTAGTTTGCATTTGTGAGATTGCTTTCTAAAATTGTGAAACAGTTAGTTTTGGAGGTGTTTGGATTAGCATGGTATGCTGAGGTTTTGTTGTTATTTGGTTGTTGTTTTGATATGAACAGGGTACCATAGTCCAAAGTAGGTTAGTTAAAGCCTAAATTCCAGGTCTCCATTAGTAGAAAGTCAAAACCACTCAATAACCTCAACTAAGAGTTATCTGTTAACTGTTTCGATCCACAAATCATTCACATCAGCTCATTAGTGGATAAGTTAACATGTTTTAGTCTCATATGAGCTTAATTTATCATAATCAGTAAGTAGGATTCATTCAAAGTCACATTAGTCAAACTTGCATAAAATATCAAAAGTCCAAATTTCCTTCTATGCAGAAAATCCAAATATTGGATGATTTATTGTGATTTTTGAGTTAGGATTTAGACTTTGGAATTTTTATATGTTGTAGCACCCCACATTGGCTTCATGAATCTTCTCTTGCCTTAATTTTGCAATTTTACTAGTGGGCCCCACAACCCCTCAAAGAGGGCTGCAAGGTTGTTTGTGTGCCCTGCACCAGTAGACACCATCCACACCACCACCTTTGGTGGTGGTTTGTGGCCACATCAGTGGGCCCCAGTGGTGGAACTTGGTTCCTCTCAACCCCCTCCTAGTAGGCTTCCTAATTTGACCATAAGTTTGACCCCAGGACCAGTGGACCCCACTTGGACTTGCACTTAAACTCTGTCCCAGTTCTGAGTAGGAATTGGAGTTTGGAAGTGCTTATTTGTGGCTTATTTGCTTAATCTGTGGACCCCACTTATATTTTCTGGGTTAATCATGTTCCAATAACTTGTTTAAATCTGAATTAACCTTTGTGGGTCCCACTCAAGCTCATTTGAGCTTATTTGCTTAAAAAGTCAACTGTTTAGCTTATTTCTTTCCATAGTGCTTATTTTTAGTTTAAAAAAAAGTTATTTTTATAAAAAGTTCATGTTTTTAGGTCTAAAATAAGTTTGTAAAAGAAAAATCCAAAAAAGTCAATTTAAAAATAAGTGATAGTTTCTATTTAATGTAATTTTAATTAAATTTTCATTTTTAGATTTTTGTTAAGCACTTGGCTTTTTTATATTTTTATTAATTTCCTTTTAAGTTAAAGTAATTTTAATAATTTTTTCAGATTTTTATTTTGTCATTTAGTATTTATTAGATTTAATATTAGTTTTCTTAATTATTAATTAATATTAAGTATTAATTAGCATATTTAGTTTTTATAAAGCAAAACCTAGTTTTTATATTTTTCCTAGCTCTAATATAATATAATAGACTTTTAGAAAATATATTTTTAGTTTCTACTGTTCATTTTCAATTTTTCTTATTTTAATTATTTAAATTAGATTTAAGTTAATTAAAAGGTAATTAATTAGTAGATTAACCTTAAACATAATTTTTGGAAGTTTTTATAATTTTGTAGGATTCCTGTGATGGTTAAATAATTTTACAAATTTTCTCATAATTTTCTAAGTTAATTTAGTATTATTAGTAATTTAAAATAGTTATATTAGTTTAATTAATTTAAATAGTTTTTAATTAATATAAAACTCATAAAAAGACAAAAATATTTATTTTTATTTTTTATACTTTCTTCAAGTTCTAATTAAGGTTTAGAAATTATTTTTGCAAATTTTTAGGTTAATTTGTAACATTTGTCATTTTTAGATAATTTAATTTAGGGTTTAAATTAGATTTTAATTAGTTTTATTAATTAAATAATATTTAAATAGTAAAATAATCATTTTCATAATTTCATTTTCATTTTCAAATTTCTTTTTAATTTTAAGTTTCAAAAGTTTCAAAAGCACCCCCTATAGTTTGTTAATTACCAAATCCCACTTTTCTGTCTGTTACGTGATCTTAATTGTAACTTTGTGCATATACCTGTATATCTGATTTTTGTGAATATTATCTCATTGTACAAATACCAAAATAACAGCAGCAAAATCAATTCCATATCTTCTGGGCTACTGTCCTCAGTGCCACTCACTCATAAACGATTTCAAATAACACCATTTCAATCTCGCTGGGACTTTAACGACCCGGGGACTCACTATACTATCCACGGAGTATTGGGATAAGCTGTTTTTGACTAGTTGACCTTGGTTAATTATATCTGACGGTTTAGCCCCAATCAATACCCACCAAAACATAAACACTCAAACACAAGAGCAAAAAAAAAAAAAAAAACACACACACTCAAGCTTCAGTCGTCCATAAGACCGAGTCCTTCATTTTTTATGTTGAAGACCTGTACTATACAAGCATCCTAATAGGGAAGAACGCGTCTTGCAATTGCCACGTAGGCTTAGAACGCGTCTTCAAGCTTCTATAACAAACGGTCTAATATCTTATTTTACTGCTATATAAAAGAGCAATAGGAATGTTTTAAAAAAATAAGTGGTACAAAGTATTTGTTTTTTTTTTGTCTAATACAAAGACCTTAAGGGTCCATTTAGTTTACTCTCATGAATCGCAATCTGTATGATTTTCGATATAAGATGGAGTGAGAATAGATATAAGTTAAGTAATCAAATCCAATATTGCTATTTGGTTTATTTATTATATTTAATTGTTTTGTTAATAATGTGAGGAAGAATGTGGGCCCGAGAATCAAACTATCATTTCGTACCAATTTGATTACTATCAAGTATAGAACATAGTTATATATAATGTTTAGTTTGAAAGTCAAGAGTTTTAAACAAACATCATTATTGAAATGAAAATTCATTCCTTTATTCTCATTCCGGCATACCAAACGCACACTTAAGGTGCGTTTGGTATGACCCTATCGGAATGGGCCTATAGATTTCATTCCGATTCAAGGTGTTTGTTTAGTGGGCTCGGGAATGAAATAGATATATTATATTCATAGATTTATTACTCACTAATTTGGTGTCTACAAAATCTATTCTGTAAGCCCCTCTCATTTCCACTACAAAATTCAAATAACTATATACTTTTTCGTACCATATTTTGTCATTCAAACAATGTAATGATACCAAATCTGATACCCATTATGATTCTTACGAACAAACCAAACGGCACCTTAGATTATTGTACAAACAACTTACACGGTATATCAGTGTATACTCCAATAGTCTTTTGTAAACAAAATATGGATTGATTAACCTTAATATTTGTGTCGGTTATGATTTTTGACATAAGTTAGTAAGAGCCATTTTTATTGCAGCCTTTGTAACTCACTCATTATTGTGATTAATTTTATAATGAATTAAACTGACAAAAATATCATTAAAATATAATTTACCGTTACTTGACTATGTAAAGGACAAATGACTTTGACAATGAAATCGAAAAAAATAAATCGATACGTAGTAAATAACGAGTGGGGAAACCCGCGCGTTGCGGCGGGAGTGTTTAGATATGTGTTTTATGTTGTATGTTTTGTGTTTTGCGAATAATAGGTTCTACGGTTTTAAAACTTCGTTGATTTTCTAATATTGGCTTGTCATAGTATTAGAAAGAAAGGATCTATTGCAAGATAGACTATTCAATCTTATGCTTGGTGAGCAAAATCTTCCTTTGATTGACCCAGCACAACCTAGAAAATTCGAATCGTATTGTGCTTACCAAATTATTTGAACTATTTTGACTTTGATAAAAACTCTGAAGTTTATGCTTGATTTTATTGGAAAAATTATTTCGTGAACAATGGCGCAAGTCTCGTAATTTTTCGAGTCCGTTTCCTATGTCGTTTTGACCCCGGAGCTTATATAGTTAGAAGTTTACTACGTTGGCAACATTGGTCCCTAGATTATCTCTTTACACCTTACCCTACACTTACATTTAATACAAAAACTACCCTATACTTTCTTACCCATATATATATTCCCACACCCCCCACTTTTTATCATTTTTAATATTAAAAACACACACATACTCACACCAAAAACTCTCTCTCTCTCTTTGAATAATCCGGCCGCCGCCCCACCGGAGCAGCAGCAGTTTCCGGCGACTCGCCGGAATATTTTTCCGGCAACCTCATTTTCTTGTACAATCTTATAGATCGGGATATCCCCGTCACACCCATACCACTCACGCGACCCCAAACACCTCGTATCACCCCTCACGCGCCTCCACCGACGCGGTACCACCAACATACGCCACCACCGCCGTTTTCCATCACTCTCCGATGGTAAAACGCGTGCCACACACCCTCTCTTTTTATTTTCTTAAATTATTTTCAAAACGCTAATTTTATTTTTATTTTAAATCCGGTTTTATTTTTATTTTTATTTTATGGCTTGTTTGATGTTTTGATGATGAAGGGGAGTATATATTTGTGTTTAGATTGGATTTCGAGGGTCCGTTTAGTTGTTGTGGCTAGACAGCCGAGAACCACCACCACCGAGGCATGGGTGGTGGTGGGGAGGGTTATATTATTGTTGTTGTGGTGGGGGAGGGTTATGTTGTTGTTGTTGTTTCTTAAAGTTGTTGGGGGGGGGGGGGGGGGAGGATAACCACTGTGTGCTACAACTTTTTGAAAAAAAAAGGTTTGCTGTACAAACCACTGTAGTGTACAACATGCTACAGCAGCCCGGTTACTGTAGAAACAACTGTGTCGTACAACCCTTTGAAGCACGATATTGCACCTATTAAACTCCCCTCTTTTAGTATATATATATATATATATATATATATATATATATATATATAATTGCTAACATGTGCCCACTGGACACATGATTAGATATTTAGATGTATTAAATGAATACAATTTTTCCTTTTATATAAAAAAAATGCATTTAATGAACATTAATTATAGCTAAAAATTACCTTAATTATTTTTAACATATAACCACTGGGCACATATTAGCAAATCCCATAAATAAAAAATAAAAATCAAATTTCATTCGAGAGGCATATATTTCTTTGTCACGTTTCTCCACCTTAACGTTTGAAGATTATACATCCTTTTTAGTTGTTTGAATTCACTCAGTAGATTTATTTTGGCTAGTTTTTTTTTTTTTTTTTTTTTTTTTTTTTTTTTTTTTTATATATATATAATACATCATTCTTCAAAAGCCACCATCGATGATCACTTTCATTCGCACTATTATGGCAGCATAGCTCTGGTATTCGGCTAGTTTTTTTTTATTGATTTTAGGGGCATTTACATACATCCCCATATACCCATCATTATTTACATATTTCTCCTAACTTTGCTATAATAGCCTTGTACATCATGCATTAAAAACTTTTGTTTGAGAAAATATGTAAATATTGATGTGTACATAGGAATGTATCTAAATCACCCTTTTTTATATAATAGCCTACCAACGATGTTGAAAATTAAATGAGATGGAAGTGTAATTTTTATTCTGTGATGAAGGTTGAATAAGGGCCTAAAGAGTGACCTACACAAGGGCAGAAGCCCATTAGAATGGACTTGACTTTGATGTTAGGTACACCACCACTCTACTTGTCCATGCATTAAGTTCAATTCTATTATTTATCGAAGTATGCCTGAAAATGATTTGTGTCCTCATATTTATGGTAGAGGGGATATTCGTATGTCCCATCAACACTAAAATGGCGAAGTGTAAAATACAATGGTTTCCATCATGTTTTTTGGTAAGTTTCTAAACACTTTCCTAACAAATCTCATTCTTTGGGACAACAAAGTTTCGTGTTAGTAAAAAACAACTACAAAAATGAAGTTCAAATGCTTCTGGTAGGCTTTGGGATATTGAGATCCCTCTTCAACTAGTTTACTAATTTGTATGAACATTGTGCAGCTTATAAATAATACTATATCATCTTGGCTAAGCGAAAAGTGCACTTAGTAACTGTTAAAAGAAGATTTTCACTTCTTCCATTTAACCATCTTTAGCAAAAGTGAATTTCAAGATTAAATGAAAAACAATAATAGCTTGAAAATGCAACCGCCATTTGTTGGCGTATGTACCCTCCGGATTTAGGCCGTACAATTAAATACTCTCCGGATCTATATCAAACAGGGCGTACACAAATGTATTTAAACAAGACAGACCAATATCCGAAGGGTTGGGAATGTCCGCATGACATCAACCCTCCGGAGATCACGACCATTCGGATAAACCAGTAAGTACATGAACCAAAGTACAAACAAGTACACCAAGTATATGATAATGGAGCATAAATTAGCAAACATTAAGGAACTAAGTACAAACCAGCCTGACACTCCATATTGAAGGCCTATAAATAGAGAAGAAATCTCCACTTAAAGGTTAACTAATTCTCTCACTCTTTAACTTCATATATACTTTCTTCCTCTAAGAACATATACTTACTCTCACGCCGGAGGTTAGTCCTGGGATACATTCCCCGGGCGAGACTAACGGACGTACCTGTTTTGCAGATATCCGAAGTAGCCAACTACCAACAAGGATCACCCCGAATCCGGAGGACCAATTCAGAGTCCGAAGGATTCATCTCGCTTGTCTGAAGTAGAAGCAAACTTTTACTTCAACAAATTGACGCCATCCGTGGGATTCGTCATTCACTCTACCCGAACTTAGAAATGACATGTCCTACTCCTACAACACCTAAAGGAAGTGGGAAAGACTCAGAAGTAATTCCCAACAGCATAGAACAAATCCAGAACCACCTCACCGCCTTGAAAGCTCTAATCCAACAACACAATGCCAAAGGGGTAACACCGATTAAGCCTATCCAGCTCGACTTCGAAGACGAAGAACCCCAAGGTATCGGAGCTCAGAAAGCAGAAGAAGAAACGACGGACGATCTTTCCAAGCCTTTCAAAGCGACGTCCAAGAGTCCATTCACCCGAAGGATAATTGATTTTTCCGGACCTAAAAACGCGAAATATCTGATGCCTTCCCACATAAAGTTATACGATGGATCCACAAACCCGGACGATCACGTCATAAGATTCGAAGGAGCTGCCAACCAGGGTGCTTGACCCATGCCCATATGGTGTATGATTTTTCAGCAAACTTTGGACGATGCAGCCAGAGGATGGTTCGATAGCCTCCTGCGGGGAAGTATCGACAATTGGGACACTCTGTGTGAACAATTTGTGCTAAGGTTTGCTCTCCGCAGAAAATGTGTCAGAGACCCCATGGAAATAACTAAGATTGTCCGGAAGGCTAATGAAGCCCTCTCAGAATTCAAGGAACGATGGACAGATGAAGCTAGCCGTATTTCAGGAGTTCCGGAGGTAATGCAAATATCCTCTTTCATGGATGGGTATAAATGCCCGGAACTAGCAAAGAGATTCTTTGAAAAAATTCCCCGGACAGTAACAGAGATGATGATGAGGGTGGATGACTTCATCCGTTCCGAAAGAGCATACCGGTTGACGGAAGTACCAAGGGGAGAACGGACAGATAACTGCAGAAAAGATTATCATCCTAACCCGTATAACCGAAACGATCAGAACACGCAACGATCCTCGTTCAGAGGGAATCACAGGAGAGACATTCGTCGAGAGGAATTCAGATCCCGGCGGAATGACCATTATACACCCTACGGCCAAATAAGAAACGAAAACCCTAACAGGAATGACTACAAAGCGGACTACCGCCGCAACGATGGAAACCGGAGGGATGTCAAGCCCATGGACCTAAATGTGCTCATCAAAGCTCCTAAAGAAATTCTCGCAACTGAACACCATCTTAGACTTCCAGCACCACCCCCATTGAGAGGACGACCTGCCAGAGAAAACATGGATAAGTACTGCGACTACCACGGAGAAAAAGGTCACCTCACCAACGACCGTCACAATTTGAAGGAACAACTTAAAAAAGCTATGGAAACAGGCAAGCTGGACCACTTAATTAGGGATGTCTGGCAAAGAGAGAGGGTACCTCCAAGAAATAATAACAACACCAACCAAGGTCGAATCATCAATATGATCTGATATCCGGAGCGAAAATATAAACGGAAAGTCATGGATCAAGAAGAAGAATGGATGAATACTCCTATAAGTTTCCCTCCAATACTTCCCGGAGATGCTTCCGAAGAACCGCTAATAATTGAAGCAGAGATCGAGGGATACACTGTACGTAGGGTATTATGTGGATCAAGGCACTTCGATAGAAGTGATGTACGAACACTGCTTTCTAAACCTTGACCCCTCCATCCAATCTCGACTGACAAAAACAAACACGCTGCTAGTTGGATTCGCTGGAGAAGCCATAAATCCGTTGGGCAAAATAGAACTAGAAGTGTGCTTCGGAAACGAAGGACTATATCATCGGACGACTATGAAATTTACAATAGTAAGATCCCCCTCCCCCTACAACATAATACTGGGACGTTCCGGAATCAAGAAGTTAAGAGCTATCCCTTTGACAATACATGTCATGATGAAATTCCCAACACCAAGAGGTATCGCCACTTTGGTTACCCGGTCAGTCATCATATCGGAATGCAGAAAGCTGGAAGAGAAATTCTTGCTGGAAAAAGAAACTAAGGATGAAAGTCTTCCGACGCCCACGATAGAAGAAAGGACAACGGAAACCGAAGAAATACTGGTTCATCCGGTATACCCAGAGCAATTGGTGACAATAGGAAAAAATTTCTCAAAGGATGGAAGAAGGCAGCTAATAACGTTACTCAAGAACAGCCGGGACGTTTTCGCATGAAAACTGACTGGCGTCCCCCGATGGGCGGCTGAGCATAAACTCAATGTAAATGTCCAAGACAAGCCTATTTTACAAAAGAAGAGGTTCTTTTCGGAAGAAAAGAATCAAGCTGTAAACAAGGACGTACAAGAGTAGTTAAAAGCTGAGATAATCAGACCCGTTGGATATCCAACCTGGATATCCAACCCTGTGTTGGTAAAAAAGCCGGATGAGAGTTGGAGGATGTGCATTGATTTCAAGAACCTCAACTCATCGTGTCGCAAAGACTACTATCCGTTGCCTGAAATAGATTGGAAGGTCGAATCAGTAATGGGGTTCCGATACAAATGTTTCCTAGATGCTTACAAAGGATATCATCAAGTACAAATGGCAAAGGAAGACGAGGAGAAACAGCCTTCTATACCGATCATGGGACATACTGTTACGTCAAAATGCCGTTCGGATTGAAAAATGCCGAAGCAACCTATCAGAAACTAGTAGACTTCGCCTTTCGGACGCAAATTGGCCGAAACTTGGAAGTATATGTGGATGACATGGTCATCAAAAGCCAAACAGAGAAAGAGCTTTTAGCCGATATAGCATAAATATTTGACAATCTCCGAGGGATCAATATGAAACTAAATCCTAAAAAGTGTTCCTTCGGAGTAGAAGAAGGTAAATTCCTCGGGTATATGGTGACTTTCGAAGGAATCAGAGCAAACCCCAAGAAAACCAGAGCAATCGCCGATATGCAATCACCAAATTCATTGAAGGAAATGCAAAGCTTAAGTGGTAAGCTGGCGGCATTAAACCGTTTCTTATCAAAATCTGCCGAAAGATCCCTACCTTTCTTTGAAACATTAAAGAACATCACCAAAGATAATAAGGAGAAATACCAATGGACGGAGGCAGCTGAAAAAGCTTTTCAAGAGATGAAGAAGATGATCCTGGAGCTACCATGCCTAACGACTCCGAAACCAAAGGAAGACATGTACCTATATCTATCAGCCGCAATGGAGGCAATAAGTGGGGTAATGTTGGTCGAAAGGGAAAGACGGCAGACCCCAATTCATTACGTAAGCCAAACGTTGCACGAGGCCGAAAAAAGATATGCTCCGGTTGAAAAATTGGCTTTAGCACTACTACATTTGTCTAGAAGACTAAGGTGGTATTTCGAAGCTCACCCCATCAAAGTCATAACGGACCATCCTATCAAGCAAGTACTAAACCGAGCTGAATCTTCCGGACGGTTAGCCAAATACACGGTAGAACGCGGAGCATAAAATATCACCTATGTACCCAGAAATGCCATCAAGGGGCAAGTACTGGCCGATTTCATCAATGAAGTACCCATCGGCACCATTTATCCGGATCCAAAAAGGAGGGGCAAGGAGATATGCAACATTTCCCAAACTGGAGAGTGGATCTTGTACACCGATGGAGCTTCTAGCAAAAAAGGTTCCGGAGCAGGGCTGGTATTGATCAGTCCGGAAAAAGAAGAATACACTTATGCTCTCAGACTAAATTTTGAAGCTACTAATAACGGAGCAGAGTATGAAGCACTCCTGGCCGGACTGAGAATCGCAAGGGAAATGCATATAGAAGCACTGGACGTGCGAGTGGACTCAAACCTGGTGGCAAGCCAAATCAACAGGGAGTTTACTACATACACGAAGAGTATGACCAAATATCTCGCCAAAGCCAAGGAATATATCACTTGCTTCAAACACTTCAAAATAAAGAACATCCCAAGAGCACAAAACCAAAAGGTAGACGTACTAAGCAAACTAGCATCCGTAGCATTCAACCACTTAACAAAGGAAATCCTAGTGGAAGTATTGGAGAAACCATCCACTGAGGAAGAGATGATCAACGCAATAGTAGAAGAAGAAGAGGAAAACTGGATGACACCCATACTCCGATGCTTAAAAGAAGGGATATGGCCGGAGGATCAAAATGAAGGCCGAACCCTTCATATGAAAATAGGCCATTACACACTAATTGATGACATACTATTCAAAAAATCCTATCTAGGACCGATGTTGCGGTGTATGGGACCTCTCCAAGCCAATTATGTCATCCGAGAGGTACACGAAGTGCATGTGGCATGCATTCCGGACCACGGTCCGTTGTAGCTAAACTTATGAGGCAAGGCTATTACTGGCCAACCATGCACCGGGACGCCAGGGAAGTTATCCAAAAATGTGACTCATGTCAAATACACGCTCCGGTTCCTAAGTTACCAAAAACAATGTTAACTTCTGTCATGGCTCCATGGCCGTTCTTCCAATGGGCAATAGACGTGTTAGGACCTTTACCCGAGGCTCCAGGGAAAGTCAATTATGTAATCGTAGCCATTGACTACTTTACCAAGTGGATGGAAGCAAAGCCCCTAGCCAAGACAACCGAAAAGGAAGTGAAAAAATTCGTGTGGGACAATATCGTATGCAGGTTCGGATTACCTAAGATAATCGTCACGGACAATGGAAGCAATTTTGTGGGAGATCCGTTCAAAAGTTGGTGCGAAAAATTGAATATCACACAAATCAACACGGCCGTAGCTCATCCTCAAGCCAACGGATTGGTGGAGAGAGCAAACAAAAGTCTAATGAAAGGATTCAAGTCACGACTAGGAAGGGAAAGATTCGGATGGGTAGATGAATTACCAAACATACTATGGGCATTCCGTACCACCCTAAAAACTAGCAATGGAGAAACTCCCTTTAGTCTGACCTATGGAAGCGAGGCGGTCATCCCAACGAAAATCGGTATGCCCACCTTTCGAACCATGATGGCAAACGCAGAAGACAACAACGATGAAATCGGCTTAAACCTAAACTTGTTGGAAGAATGACGAGAAATGGCAGCAATAAGGGAAGCCAAATACAAAAAGAAGGTGGAGCAATATTACAACCGAAGGGTTAGACCTGAAGCATTCAAGGTGGGAGACTTTGTATATCGGAAGAATGAAGCCAGCAGGGTGGAAGATCAAGGAAGATTAGGGCCAAACTGGGAAGGTCCCTACCGGATAACGGAAGCCTACCAACATGGTACGTACAAGCTACAAACCATGGACGACATAGAAGTACCTCGAACCTGGCATGCAATCAATTTAAAAAAGTGTTTTATGTAATCAATTGTTCTGATAGACTTATTGTAAGGCATGAGCCATTTTCCTATCATCAATAAAACATCCTTTGCAGTTGGGCCATAAGAAAAATTGTTTTTGTTTAACATTAAATTACCTAGTAAGGAAAACCCCAAGTGGGTATAATCTAAGGCCAAGCGCCGAAGGACACAAGTTGTCCGGTATAATAAAACCCCAAGTGGGTATAATCTAAGGCCAAGCGCCGAAGGACACAAGTTGTCCGGTATAACGCCGAAGGACACAAGTAGTCCGGTATAATAAAACCCCAAGTGAGGTATAATCTGAGGCCAAGAGCCGAAGGACACAAGTTGTCCGGTTTAATAAAACCCCAAGTGGGTATAATCTAAGGCCAAGAGCCGAAGGACACAAGTTGTCTGGTTTAATAAAACCCCAAGTGGGTATAATCTAAGGCCAAGAGCCGAAGGACACAAGTTGTCCAGTAAATAAAACCCCAAGTGGGTATAATCTAACGCCAAGCGCCGAAGGACACAAGTTGTCCGATAAAACCCCAAGTGGGTATAATCTAAGGCCAAGCGCCGAAGGACACAAGTTGTCCGGTATAATAAAACCCCAAGTGAGGTATAATCTGAGGCCAAGAGCCGAAGGACACAAGTTGTCCGGTTTAATAAAACCCCAAGTGGGTATAATATAAGGCCAAGAGCCTTAAACTCAGATGAGTACGATCTAAAACCAATAGCCGAAAGGCACAAATGTCCCGTAACATGTGCATACATAACTTAAAAATAGCATAAAGACAAATAACAAAAGTAGCAAAGAAAGGAAATGATATATATTCATCTGATCAAAATCAGTTACATCAAGTATTCCGAAATAATGAAACAACAAAAGATGGAACATTAATAACCTACTATATTACATGATATTACTAAGTACATCAATTGTTCCGAGAGACCCATTCTACAAAATGACGGAACGTCAATGACCTATACTATTACATCAATTGTAACCAGGAAAATGAGATAGCTTCACAGGGAATCCGGGATACCTAAACCCAAAGTCAAAATGGAGGTATCCGGACCCCGACATACAGTATCCAACAGAAAGAGTTCAAGAACAGCAGCTTCACAAAGGATCCGCAATACCTATGTCCATAGTCAAAATGGAGGTATGCGAACCCTTAAAACATCAACTTCAGACAAAGGCCGAGGCGGTCTGATCCGAAGATTGGTTACCGGAGGGATTCTCAGTGTGAGATTCAACCACCGGCTCTTCAACTTCCGTAACAGGAGCGGGATCAAGAACCAGGGCTATCAACTCGTCAAATTTTCGATAGATGGTCTGGCGGATCTTTTAGATGAAGGGGTAGTCCTGGGAGAGGGCCTGATCATATAATGAACGGTATTTGTCATCAGCCTCCATATCCATCCCTTCGACCTCTCCCAACAGCTTAGCCGCCTTCTCCGGCTCATCAAATAGGCCAGCCCCATCTATTAGCCCAGACTGATAATACAAATTGAAGGGTTCTGCCAATGCCGTCCGGAATTCATGACTACCGAGAAAGCGGTGGATAGCCTCCGGAATGAACTCGTTGATAATACGGTTCCTGTCCACTTCGGCATTACCGGCGGCTATAGCAATGCCTTGCTTCTCCTGATAAAGCTCTTTGTAAGCTTTCTCTTCATCAGTCAACTTCAACTTAGCATCAGACAATTGACCCTCCAACAACTTGATCCTTTCAGCCTGCTCCCAGACACTTTCCTCCATTCCTCCTTCTCCACCTCGAGTTGAGAGACCCTATCCTCCAGACTAGCGTTCTCAGCACGCAACTTGTGGATCCCCTCCGGATTCACTTTAGCACACTCTGCATGTTTATCCTTCAGATTCTTCAACTCCTCGGCCATCTCCCCAAACCTATTCCAATTATCATCAAAGGTCTTATCACACACCTTATGAGTTTCAGACAGCTTCTGATGCTCATGAAGAAGAGACTCAAAACAGAAGATGAGATCCGCTTGAGCCGTAGCATTTTTCCCAGCAACAACCAAGACCTTCGGATAGCCTCACCATCGTCTTGACCATCCAAGTACTTCTCCTCACCCGGGGTGGCCAAGTTGATCATCATATCCCGGCAGACATTCGCATTATTCATACGAGTCCCCCTCTTCACCACCCACGCAGGAACGTAGCATCATCCTCGTCATCACCCTCTATATCCACCTCAATATCCTCCTCCATCATAACCTCCTTCCCCGGACGCTGGGAAGCACCCTTCGAACCCCCTGAAAATAAAGAACCTTCGTCAGTAAATGGTAAAAACATATCAAAGAAATAATTATGGACAAAAAGATTATTCACAAAGACATACCAGATGGGATATCTTTCGGGTGCACCGAGCGGATTGGCTCCGGCTCCTCAACCCCTTTAGCAGCGTCCAAATCAATGACATTGTCAGCAGACTGCTTATGCTTCTTGTGAAGCTTGGAAGAAATACTCCCTCAGGCTCTCTTCGCCGGAGGTTTCTTGGAACCCAGCTTTGCGGCCTGCTCTTTCTTTTTGTCTTTAGCAGCCAACACCTTGTCGTCTGGAACCTCGACCCTCCTCAGTTCCTCACCCTTCTCCGGAACTTCGCTGTTGGAGGCCAGAGGGCGAGTAACATGCATCTCCCGTGCTTGTCCCTCCGGGAGTTGATCCCCTTTCACCACGTTCACAGTCTTTCGTAGAGGTGGTTTCTTCAAATAACTCGACATGGTTACACCTGCGGATAAACAAAACCTATCGTTAAACATGAGAAAAGATATACAACTTAAAAATTCATATTTATAACAAAGGCTATACCCCTCCCCTGCTCATCCCTCAAAGCCGGACGGAAACCGGTAAATTCCCAATGATCCGATAGGCCCAAAGCATATAAGAACGACTGAGGAACTTGGCATGGCTCAATGACCGTCTCGGCCAGCCTTTCGGCATGAGAAGCATCGTACTCATTTCTCTTGGGAAACGGATCAGACACATCCGAATCCGAATGCCTCCAAGGTATAGCAAAGGGAATAGCTCTCCTATCAATTAAGAAAAAGTGATACTTCCAACCCTTCTGACAGGAAGGAAATTCCCCGAAACAAATTTTCCTATCCTTGTGCACACGTTTTTCAAAAGAAAACCAGTAACCCTGTTTGCTGAGTTTATAAAAGACGCGAAACAAGGGAGTAGTAGGAGGAATGTGCATGCTCCGGCAATACACCTCAAAAAGGGTAGCACGATGCATACCCAACGGAACCAACTGAGAAATATGGACCTTAAAATATCTAATAACATCTAAAAGAAAAGTAGAAAAAGGAACAGTAAGGCCTCCGTCAAAGAAATACTCCGCGTATAAACCAATGGCATCCGCAGGCAATCGATCTATCGTCATACCCGACGGAGGTACCCTCGGATGTAAATCCTTCGGTATCCCAAAAGTCTCCACTACGGCAAGTACTTCACCTTCGTCCATCGTAGACGGCCTCAGATGTATATCCTTCTTAACGTGCGAACCCTCCGGCATGGATACATCCTCATACTCAAACGACGCGGTAGATTCCGACATAATGAGTCCGATAAGGAGAAGAGTATAGCCAAACAACAAAAAACTAAACGGACTAGGACGTACCTCAAAGACGATGAGAATAATCGTTCTGAATACGGAAGATATAGAACGTGTCAGAAATCTGTGTGTGTGGAGAAGAAAAATTACAGTGGTGTAAATGAGAAAAAAGGAACTATTTATAGACGGTAAAAATTAGGCGCGAAACGACACGTCACCCGTAGGGCAAACGTGTCTCCATCCAGACCGTATATCATGAAGAACGTACACGTGTCCCAATCCAGAGGACGCAGTAAAAAACGACGGCGCACCTTAAAAGACACATTAATTACTTTTGGCACTTTGTACACGACTCTAGCAAACGACGAAGCTCTGACTTATCCTCCGGAAAATTACAAAAGTAAACTAAGTATCACACCATTGGCATAACCAATACTATGATACTGGGGGGGGGGGGGGACATGTTGGCGTATGTACCCTCTGGATTTAGGCCGTACAATTAAATACTCTCCGGATCTATATCAAACAGGGCGTACATAAATGTATTTAAACAGGATAGACCAATATCCGAAGGGTTGGGAATGTCCGCATGACCTTAACCCTCCGGAGATCACGACCATTCGGATAAACCAGTAAGTACATGAACCAAAGTACAAACAAGTACAACAAGTATATGATAATGGAGCATAAATTAGCAAACATTAAGGAACTAAGTACAAACCAGCCTGACACTCCATATTGAAGGCCTATAAATAGAGAAGAAATCTTCACTTAAAGGTTAACTAATTCTCTCACTCTCTAACTTCATATATACTTTCTTCCTCTAAGAACATATACTTACTCTCACGCCGGAGGTTGGTCCTGGGAGACATTCCCGGGGCGAGACTAACGGACGTACCTGTTTTGCAGATATCCGAAGTAGCCAACTACCAACAAGGATCACCCCGAATCCGGAGGACCAATCCAGAGTCCGAAGGATTCATCTTGCTTGTCTGAAGTAGAAGCAAACTTTTACTTCAACACCAGTGACTTAAGAGGGTGCTTGAGATTACTTCTCTGTTTTTTTTAGCAGAAAATCACTTTTTTCATTCAACACTACTTTTTTACAAATACATTGGGTTTGTTTTTTTTATAAAATAAGCAAATTCAAACACTGGTTTCAAAAGTACTTTTTTTATAATTTCTCATTGTTAAGTAGAAGCACAAGCAGAAAAAGCAAGAAACTCCAAACACTCACACTTAAGCAGATAATCGTGTGCCATCCAAACACTGTTTTCGGTCTATCCAACTTTAAGAAGAAAAACATGCAATAAGTAGATAATCACTTCAATTTACAATCCCAAATCTACACCCTTGTAATCTCTCGTGACTTGATACTAGAGAATCAACGCTGTTAGTATCCTCTAATATTTTGTTGGAGGATTTTAATATATGCCGCCTAGCAGACCCTTTCTGTCTTATGTTTGATTGTACTTGGCATATTGACCTTTGTTGTTGAGCTGTGCTTATATAAAAATGACGATTTTTTTTTTTTTTTCGTTAACATAGTTATGGTCATGTATAAGTTATTTAAACCCATGGCGTGTGGGCTGCAGCTTGAGAGAACTAGCTATCCAGCATTGCATGCAATACACACTGAAAAGAAAAAAGCAATCAAACCAGAACATAAGTTTATGTATATGGTTTTATCAAAGTGTAAAAAGATGGAATCCTAGCCACAATATTTATAACCGTAACCCTCAGCCCTCGCTTATCATTTTGAAAATTTTGCTCGTGGTCGTGCTCTACTGGAGGGTCAAAATCCATTCCTGTCAGCAAAGTTGCAAATATCCAATAATTCGAGGAATGGTTACTTGTTGCTTGTTCGCCTTAGAGCTCAAACCTCAATTTATCAACGCTAAGAAGGTTTAAGGAGAAATGATCCGAGGCCCATGTCTTTTTTACCTTGTCTAATTTATTCCTAGTCGAATAGAATGTGAACTTTGCACTAGTATAACGAGCTGCCTAGCGCAGTTGGCCACCAACTACCTTAGAAGCCTGGCCAGCCATGTGATATCTTGATCCAACAAAGGGCGCGAGTTCGAATCCGTTCCGCAGCATGGTTGGGTATTGGGTGGACTTATTTCACAGCCATCAAACCTTTGCTGGGTAGGGTTGATGGGTACCATTATGGTACACAGGGCTGAGGTGTCCCTGCCAATCTACACTTTTGATCCAACTTTGCACTAGTATTGTATGCATTTGGAAAATCTTGAAGAATATATCAGAAGTTCCTTAAACAAAAAGAATCGATTCTGTTAAAACTTTGTACAGTTGCTTTATTTTGCAACCATATATGGTATGCAAAAATGCATCTGCCAAACATAAAGAATTCATTCTCTAAAGCTTTATATATTTGCTTTAATACATACTCCTCGTCGTCTTTGACAAAAGTTTTAATATTTTCATCTGACACTGCGTGGTTGCGTTATGTTATAATTTCTTATATAGCTTTGAAATTGCAAGAGTCCCATCCTTTGTTATTACCAGAGGATGCCTGGAACTTTTTATTTTGACATCCTTTAGAGATGGCAACATAGGCCCATTTTCTTATAAATGGGTCAGTTTGGGTTCGGAAAAATTTCAGATGAGTTGATATTTAAAAAAAGAATCTAAAAGGCGACCGAGCTCGAATAATCTCTTAAATCATATCTTTTGCGATCATGTTTAACATGTTCATTATTTACACATTTTGCTAAAAGATAATGGACAAAAAAGTATGAGTGGCCAACCCGACCCCAATCCAACCACATTAATAATTGACATGCATAAAGTCTAAACCAAAACGTGTTTGCCCATAAGCTGTTTCGACTTCTTGCCTAATCTAACCGCATCTTGCTACTTCTAACGTCCGGTCAAGATTTGCAGTTCATTTGGAGGCGAGGGATCCAAAACCTATGATCACAACATCTTTTGATTAGATTCCTTATTGATGCCCACTGCAAGGGTATTCGATGATAGGTCGTTATAAAGCCACTCACAGACTTACAAAAACTAAGAAAAACAAGAACTAAAATTAATATTTTGCCTCTTTATTTACAACTTCGACTAGGTTTCATTTTGTCTCATAATGTGTGTTTTTGGCCTTCTATAATAGATGTGCAGGTCACCCAAAATAAGCTAAACTAACAAACTCAACGGAGAGACATCAACAACATTGATAAAGTTCACGTTTCTCATTTATTCATGACCAAAAATAACCCCATAAAAGGGGGTTTGTTGCATCGATCATTGGTATCAGTTTAACAAAACCAGGAAACATAAACAGAAACATGTAACGAAATGATCCAACTTCAATCAGATTGATTCTGTGACGACGAATGAGAAGATGATCCAACATGTTCAGCACAAGAATCATCTGTAGATAACTTTCCATTGCTTGTTGAGTCCGCTGAACGGGTTGTAGGTGAATTTGTCCCACCATATGACATGAATAATGGGTCAACCCTTGGTAGACTAGTCAAACCCATGTTATAATTGTACAAATATACCACCAAAGGGTGATCATATTTACACGCTGACCCGTATTTGCATGTTCCATATAGACTATAATATGAACACACGGTTTGACCCTGCATTTTGAACACCAAACAGTCACTTCACAAGCATAATTCACCAGGCACACTTGTAATAACGAACCATAACTTACGGGTCTTAAAGGGAGGCCAAATGGGCTCAAGGAACTGACAGCTGATTGAACCGTCTTTTCCTTTGGGTGATGGTACTTGCAGTTTGATCCATACTTGCACGTTCCACTGTTCATGAAATGGCGACATTCTGGCTCATTAGGCCTCTCGGGCAGAGGAGAACTTGGTGTTGCTGGATAGACACGGTCAATGGTAGTCAAACCATTGGTCGAGAGTATTGGGCTCATATTACCCTAAAGATAGCAACACCGACAAACCCTTTAAGCTAAGCATTGATGACGTCTAACAATTAGAGAACAATCAACCATAAATATGAACTAGCCCTATCCACTTTTAAAAATATAGTAACTTTGGTAAATTTTGAGGCTCTGCTAGTGTTGGCAAAAACTATAGTAAACAATTACTCGTACTTACAATATAAGGGGTACCAGAGGGCGGAAGAACCATTGGGAAATAAGTTTGTTGACTCATATACGGCCATGAAGGAACCCCACTGATATGGGATGGTGCATAAGACATGTGTCCTGAAACAGGTGTGTTCGCTCCATCTAGTGGTAGCTGTGGATGATGGAACTTGCATGTAACTCCAAATTTACACGATCCAGTTCGTATATAATGAGGACATGACTTCTGTCCCTAAAATAGCAGCACATATTCTTTTAGTTTCGAGAAATAAATTTTCCAATATAATGTGTCTAAAATTTTAGCAACAACAATTTTTTTACCTGTCTCATAGGCAGCCCAATCGTGTTCAGCACCACCGGACAAGCATCACGGCCACCATGAGGATGATTGTATTTGCATGATGATCCATATTTGCAAGTACCCGTCTTTAGAAAATACTAAAAAGGACGAACACAATTCAAAAACCAATCACAAAATTTTCACAGCTCAAAAACATACCATAATGTAATCTCACATTCTAACATATTTAAGACTCGTTATAAAAAAGTAACGAGTAATCCAACTCTTCTCGCCTCACTCAGGTTCCTTTAAAACAAAAATACAAAAACTTACTACACAATCGGGCTCTCCAACTCTTTCTGGAAGCTCACCTCCATGCTTATCATCCTATTTATTCGTAAAAAAAATACGCAATCTCAAACACAAACAATCAAGAAACAAAACTTACATAAACTTGTAATTCAAAGCTTTTAAGAGTTTTTAACTTTACCTGCCCATTGTAAGTTGGATGATTAAACCTACAAGTATCACCATAACCACACATTCCAGTCCTCAAATAATATAAGCAATCGGGTTCTCCGGGTCGATCCGGATAACCCGTTAAACCCGGGTCATCTTTCTCAATTTTCAACCTCCTTAGAGCTTCTAAAAACCCATAATTCAAAATAAAAAAATAAACACAAAAATGTCACAAAATTTAACAAATATAACATAAGACAGAGCAAAAACAGAGCAAAAACAGAGTAAAAACAGAGCAAAAACAGAGGATATATAAAAAAAACAATAAATTCAACAAAATTCAACCATTTAAACCATGATCAATAACAAATAAATCAAAAAAATAAAAATATAAATTAATGTAACTGTGTACCTTCAATATTCCCATGTTCATGCCTATGATCAGGCATCCTAAATATTAAATATCCAATATCACAAAACAAAAATAAATACAAAATATGTGTTGTTGATGATCAAGTTTTGGAGATGAAATTGAATAAAAAAGATTGAAGAAAATATCTAACAGCACGCTTAAGTTATGAATTATAAATGATGTTTCAGTGTTATGAATGAAAAATGTGAGTAAAATATATTATTTCTTAATAGTAATTTTTAAAAGTTGGATCTTCTTACTTTTATATATGATCATGAAATTTTCAGTGTGAATTAGTAGGAGTAGTTTTTATTTTTATACGTAAATACTGAAATATTGTCGGGTGATAATTGACAAAATTATCCTTGGTATTTTAGTAATTTGGTCATTCATAGGATGAAATAACGTGGGAGGAAATTATGTTTTTAGAAAATATTATAAATAAATCTTAGCCGTTGAAATGGCGGGAATAAGTGGAAAGATCCTGGCCCTTGAAGTGGGGAGGGTCACCCATGATGTAAGCATTTGCTTAAAATGACACAATAACAGCCTTCAAAAAAGTTATATACTTAAAAGTTAAAATGTAACATGTTTTTGGGTTGTAAATTATATTTTGTTTGATGTTATGTTCTATTCAATGACTCCTGTAAATATCATCAAATTTTTTGTTCTTAATATTATAAGTATGTTCGGCGAAATAAGCTGGGGCTGGGGCTAGGACTTATATCATAAGCTGAAATTAAAAATTTTATTTTTATAAATTTATTTGAAAAATGGGTTGAGGTATGGGCTTATTATTGCAAAATTTACTAAAAATGACATAATTAAATGAGTTTTTGTATATATGTTAGATATTTTTGTGGGTAAATAAGTAATTTATTTTTCAAAAGTCATTTTTAGCCTCTTTTTATGAGACTAAAGTTTGTAGCCGACTTATTTTATAAGCCATTTCATAAGTTCCATAACAAACGAGACTTATTTTATTAGTCGACTTATTTTAAAAACCCAAACCTCTATAAGTCTTTGCCAAACACAACCTATATGTGTTTAATGTAATGTGTCTTTTATCATTTTAATAAGATGACTTTTCCCTTTTCCGAAAGATTGATAGAACATTTAGAAAAGCAACTATGTATCACATAAACCAAATGTAAATATTTATTATATTTTGCAGCAATGTGTTTCAGATTCATAGAAATAATATGCTACTCATTCATTTCAAAATAGTTGAAACCTCAAGATTGTGCTTTACTCCATTGCTTCAAGCGTCGAGATTGTAACAATTTAACTAAGAGCATGGCGCATGCAGTAGCGAAACGAGGGCAAGTCACCATGCAACAAACAACAATGTGAGAAGAAGACAAAATAAAGCAGGCGACCATGTAACAAACGACAACGTGAAAAGAGGAACGGCGAACAAGTGTTGTGCATTTTGAGGCCCTTAAAATCTTGAGCCTTTGTACCATACACACTTTGCACGCCCTCGCTCTGCTTCTAGGTATATGACTATATGAGTTAAAAAAACGATAATAGAAGTATTAAAAGGTACGAGTTTAAATAGATAACCGGACCATAAGTGGTGTTTTCTTCTACAACTTTTTTCAAATATGTACTAAAATCAAGTCTTTGTTGAATCACCATCAGTTTTAAGGAACACACAAACATGTTATATTTCACTTTCATGAAATACATATGTGCTTAAAATTTACAAAAATGATGCTCAACCCCCAACAAACTTTTGTCTGAATCATATCATAAAAATATATTGGCAGTTGGGGGATTGGCCCCATTTGAAGAATTAGTCAAAATAATGACTAGAATATGAGAAAAAACGTGTCAATCTTTGACCCAACTACACAGCCCTTTATATGAAAAGTGTGTCAAAGTTCAACAATAACAGAAACATGGGCAGTCTGGTTCTGGATGAACAGGGAACCCATTGAATGTATTTATCTAGATCGATACATTCATTATGATAGTCCAAGAAACCGTTGAACACCCTAACTCCATCTAACTCGACTTGAACAAACCGAAAAACCGAATGCGTAATCAAAACTTATTTGCACATAAGGTGACAGGTGGTATACTAAGTGTATGACTAGAGCTTATTCAAAAAGTAATATATAAAGACTTTGTAAAAATTGTTTTTATGACACTGCGGTAAAACACAGGCTAATTATCTGAAAATATATCTTACTTGTCACTTTTTTAAATTGTATGTGTTAGTAGATTCGAATTAGAATTATAATCATATTAGTAGTTGGTATTACATTAGGATTGGTATAAACCCACGGCTATAAATATTAGGTCGTATGTATTCTTCCATTATTAATTCATTCAATTAATCAATTAATTAGTCACGTCTTACAAGGTATCAGAGCCCTAGGTACAAGTCACTAGACAATTTTCATCCTCCGGTCACGAGCCAATTGTCGGTGAACCGGAGGGATCCCGTTTTCTTTTCCACTCGTCATTATCTGCATAGCTATGGGAAAAACACTATCTAAGCTTCGTCAACCGTCAGATCTTTCTGAAAATCAAACTGCATGTACTAGACACATAGTTCTAGCTTTTGATTATTCAGTTTTTCAATCTGAAATTCGAGCAAGTCAAAGAAACCAATCAAGGTTACTGCAATGTGACAGTTCGTCACTTTTTGCATTGCCGTGATAGCATTACCCTAGCGTTGTCGTTAACCTTGATCATAACTTCTAGACACATTGATTTTGATTACGATTAAAAGGAACAATCTCAAATAGACCAAGATCCAATTTCGGGTCATTTCTACATGGCGATATTAGTCGTTGAAGTAATGCTAATGTTGCTAAAATTTTCTAGCGATGTTTGGTTTTGTTTTGACATCATCATCATCATCATCATCATTCCAACTAAAGCCGAATAGTTTTCACATATTATAGTTCAAAAAAAAAGTACGTTTGATTGTGTTTGATTGTGTTTGGTTTAAAGAAATCATTTGTTTTGATTTTCGGTTCTGATTGAAGATTCGTTTGAATTTGGCGTTGGTTGAAGAAAGAATTAAGTTAAGTTGTTTTTGTTTGTTCTGTTTCTTTAAATTTTTCCATGTTTTTTTTTCTTTTTCTTTTTGTTTACATGAAAAGTCGACCAAAGCTCGACCATTCTTCATCTAAAGTCCAACTTAAAGTCGACTAAAGCTTGACCATTGGTGTTACTTCTTCAATATGCCACCTGTTACTTTTTCAAGAATCACTAGAATTTGTGATATCCTAAAGCACATCATTGGTGAATCTACAAGTAACACATGCTTTGTTTGCTGAGTTTCGAGACAAATTGAGTATTTTGATGTTCTAAAGCACATTATTAGTGAATATACAAGTTCTTTTACAAGTATTGTCTGCTTTGTTTGCTTAATTTTGAGACAGTTTAAGTGATCGTTCTATGTTGGATATATAAGATGTGTATTTGGTCCTCATAAGTTTTTACAAGCAATGCGCACATAGTCATCTTCGAGCCAATATTGTTGCCTAACCTAGACCGTGGCATCCTCACGTAATCTTACTAGGATAAAAAAATCTCAATATCATTGCCTCACCTGGACCCGCGCATCCCCACATGAATTTTTACAAGGACTAAAAATCCAAAATAGAAAAACATATAAAGTAACACCATTTTATTCTTTGCCATAAATTTATTTCATATACCTATTACATTCGTTTTAGGGATAATTGTTTTAAAATGTATCTTGATTATCACATTTTTTAGTTGTATGTGTCATCGTTAGATCGGACTATTTAATAGCTAGCTTTTTGAATTTCGATTATTCTGTATATCGATTCACAAAAAATGTATCTTTAAATTTATTCCATATACCTATCACATTCGTTTTAGGGATAATTGTTTTAAAATGTATCTTGATTATCACATTTTTTTAGTTGTATGTGTCATCGTTAGATTGGACTATTTAATAGCTAGCTTTTTGAATTTCGATTATTCTGTATATCGATTCACAAAAATATGTGATTCGATTCTCGAAATACTTGATTCGATACTCAAAAATACGTCAATCGATACACAAAATAATCGAAATTCAAATAGTTGGTTATTTAATAGTCAGATCCTAGCGATGATACATATTGTAAGACATGATTAATTAATTGAATGAATGGATAATTAAAGAATACACATGACCCAATATTTATAGCATAACACTTGGACATATACCAATACTTATAATGAAATGCGAATCTACTAACAGCCCCCACAGTGTGCCGACTTCTAGGCCTCTAGATTCAGGACATCCTCACAAGATCTTATAAATATCGAGATTTCAAATTAAGTAAGCCTTAAAATTAGTTTAAAACGTATAGTAGAAAGTAGCCCTTGGGAGAGCAAACGGACCGGATGGACCGACAAAACCGACCGGACCGGACCGAAACTGGACTGACCACATTTGGTCCGGTCTCGGTCTAGGGTTTTTCATAATTTCGGTCTCGGTCCGGTCCGGTCCAGCTTAAAAACCGGACATTTAGCCTATTTGGACCGAGACCGGACCGAATATTCGGTCCGGTCTCGGTTTAGGTTTTTTGCCAGATTCGGTCTCGGTCTGGTCCGGTTTTGAACCGATGAGCAGCCTTAAGCCTTATTATTGTCTATGTAACTTTCTCTTAAATGAGTTGGGCACCGGTCCGCCGCGTTGCGACGGGGCGTCATAGTTGACGGTCATTTTTTTTAAATGTTATTCATAAGTGTTGGTTCACTTTCCAAAAGTAACCAACTCGTTCCCAATAAAATAATAACTCGACATTCATTATTTGACTGCAAACATCTACTTGTCAAAGAATGGAGATAGCAAAAAAAAAGTTACATAAGCCAAAGTGTTTGGTAACATTAGTAAACATCCGTCGTAAAAAAAGAGATGAATAGTATACAGGCTTATAACATCTCGTACAGCTTGAGAAACATCAGATGCACATTTCCCTATGTTTCGTTGTTTAGGTGTTGATAGCCAGATATTGTAGACGATATACCTGAAAGGTTGAAAGGCAAACCAATGATCATAAATTATAAGCATAATGACTGAAATTTAATTTATAAAACATTTATAAAAAAACAACGACTAAACTTACACAGAGTCTGGTAAGACAAAACAAAATCAGACACATTGAGAATGCCTTGATTAAGGACATCCATCTTGCTTCTCTGTTTATCAGTTGTCGGAATATATATACAAACTTCTTGCGACAACCATTGTTCGAAAGATCATCGTAAGCCCAATATCGAGGGACGCTCCTATTCCTACATTAGCCATCGCGCGTGTTGCACAAAATTAGATGTTATACGTGGCTTTAAAATCCTTACATACACTACACCAACATCACTAAATAGGCCCTAAATTACAACCTTTTAAATAATAGTGCCATAAATAGCTGGATCGTATTGATAGCTTTATAATTACACCCTTTTTTTGTCACGTAGATGTAAGAAGGGGAATTCATTAAAAGCTGGACACCTACAGCATTAATGCCTTAACCTATAGCAATTCTTGCTTCAAAATTGACATCCTCACAACCTTTGCCTGTGGCAAAAATGTTACTGTCTTGCGGATGGAAAGCTAAAAAAATGTTGCAGCCGGTGGAGGAGCCGTGAATGTAGTCATAGAGGTGTGATACGTGGGAATCGCACGAGGCTTTACCTCTCGAGGGATCTCGAGAAGCTTACAACCCCCACCAGGTAGTGTACCTGATCATTGTAGTATAATATAGTGACAAGTACCGGGGGATTGATCGTTCAACTCAGGAATAGTGTCGCTAGGATTAGAAAGCCTAAAAACTAGGTCTAGAGGTGAGGGATGATTCTTTTTGTACTTTTATATTTTATGAAAGCAATTAAAATCTCGGGTTTTTGGAGGAGTGGGCGGAATTAGTTGTTAATCAACTAACCTAATAACTAAGATGCAGTCAAAATAAAATAACAAAAATGAAAATAGAGTTAATTAAACTAGTGGTGTGAACAATAATGGGGAGAGTTGTGTTTACTTAGGTTTCATTACTCCCTAGATATCTTTTACAGGTTGATAGTTTGTTACAATTGCGTGGATGACGGGTTATATTCCTTAATACCATTCGTGGGGTGGCGTACGTACTTCCCCAACTCTATAAGCTCCTACTTCACTCCTATGTCGAGCCTGCAGGAAGCTCCTAACATGGGATCATTAGAATTCGCTCATGCATTAAATACAACCATAATAACCTAGTAAGCATTGGTTCATGTTTCTTAAGACGTTCAAACATGTTACCCTATGATGTCTGCCAGTTTTCTTAAGCCTAACATCGAAATCATTCATCTGTAACAACTATAAACAAACAATCAACCCATAATCAACTTCTAGGTTTCACTACATCTAAGCAAACACACAAGAGACCTAGCTTATCATGTTAAATTCAAGACAAGTGTAAGATATATTCAAACAACACATAGAAATATTGAATAAATTTATATGATACTTATCTCAATTGAATATGAAAGGTTTCAAAGGGTAAAAACCCTTGAAAGAGCAGTAAAATTCGTGCTAGGGTTTCTCCAAAGTTATCCCCTCTAAAGTTACATCTTATGAATGAAAATTGCAAAACAATATGTAGATTTTACAGGGTGACGGCGTCAAGAAGGAATATCTTACGCCGTGAACTCTCCGCCCATAATGAGATCGGATTGCCTAGATCCAAGTTTGATGCCATCATGTGTAATTTAGTTGTAGGCCGTCACCATATCATGAACCATGACGGCCAAGCTTAACGCCGTCACGATTTCTCTGGATCGTCACCACTTCCACCTCTTTTTTACTCTTGACGCCATCACATGGAGACACTTGACGGCGTTAGATACTATTCCCAGCCAGGAAAATTAAGACTTTGCTGTTTTCTTCACTTTCATGCTCCAAAAACGTCCAAAATGCTTCCTTTTTCAGAATTCACTCCAAAAGTACCTAAAATGACAAATAAAACGATTTAGGGCAATATGTGATCAAATAAATTCAAATACGGGTTTAAATGACCCCCTAAAAACGGCTTATTTTTCGCCTCATCATATACCCTTACATTTGAGATTTGCTTGTCCTCAAGCAAATGCGCTTTTATTCTAATCAAAATACAAGTTAGGGGTCATTTAACACTAATATAAAAGTAATTACAACAAATAATCATTCCAATAAAGACCAAAAACAAGCACGGAGGTCATATACTAGCACCTCACAAATAGTGTTTAGATACTCACATCTCTCGGGTGTAATAAAATATATATCACAATATGGAAATGGAAAACATCTCTCACTACCTGTCATAGCAAAATAGATTACCATAGGTTTGGGAAAGGATCAAACCTCCACCACATGGCGTAAGCACATAGGATAAACTATCAAAGAGGTCTTTCAAAGGTTATAACTTTAGGTGTAGGGATATGGAATACACGGTTTTGTTGGATAAAGGCAATCTTTACTGGTGGCGAGTTAATCATCTTGGTTAATTACAAGTACAATATGGCATTGCTAAGCCAAAACTAGACTCGACTTAAGCTAATAAATGAAAAATAACGCAAATATAAAACAAACATATAATGAAACGGGTTGGTAGTCCGCATATTTTTTTCTCTTTTCTTTTTCTATTTTTTTTTCTTAATTTTTTCGATTTTTTTTTTCATACACTCTTACCCTACCATCCAAAATAATACATCATAGGGAATGTACATTCCCCTTACACTTGAATTTTTACATACTTTACAATAAACTAATCTAATGACTCGAATTAAGATAATCAAAACACTTGGAGTACTTTTTAAGATTAACGCACATATGGGGGTAATAATATGATGTTCTTTCCCATTACTCCGTAACAATAGTACTTTACCCATGAGTCCCAATCGTCCCAAAATAATATGTACAAGGATATGACTCGACTTAGCAACCATGTAATCAATTAGATAATTAATTAAGGGTTTAAACATATAACAATAATGCACTAAATATGAGTGCATACACGGAAGGCTAAGGCGATTTGGGTGTACATTTAAGTGGGTTGTAACAAATTCTTCCTTTAAGTAAGATGCTTAAAGTTAGAAACGAAAAGATAGGCTCGGAGGGGTGTACTAGGGGTTTCGTGTACTAAAAATGAGTACAACGCTAAGGGTGTGGGAAAAATTAGTTGACTTTACTAACCAAGTAATATGACTTTAATGGTCAAGTAATTATGATACGGGTTTAACACAAGGGTGATCATAATGCCTCTTATCATGTAGTAAATCCTACTACACGAATGTAGTCTCACTAGCTGTCTCGGGATGCATCACTAACGCAAGTTCTAGAATCTAAATGCTACCGGTACACTCATAAGCACTAATAGTAAATGCTTTTCCAATCAAATCTAAAGGTGACCCTCACATATTTGGGCGGAAATTTTTTCTGAATAGTACGATTTTGTACTAGTCATACAACTCCTATCCATGAGAAGCTTGCTAAGGCTAAAGTTTCACTCCTTAATGTCGTAAAAAATTTTAAATTTGGCGCTAAAATTACACTAACAAGTATTTCTCTTAGTTTTATTACACACACCTACCATCAAACAAACAAACTCAAGTGAAAGTGTATCCTATAAGGTATCATCATTTACCCTCCCCTTACACTTAGGATGAACATTGCCCTCAATGTTCAATTAAAGAATGTAAAAGTAAAACACTCCCCTGATTCGTTCGGTGTGGATAGTGCGGTAACAAGGTTAGATCTTCCTCCAAGAAAATGAACAATCAAAGCTTCCCTTCCAGAAATATAAATCATCTTCTTGTCAAATATAGCCTGTTAAACCTGAGAAAACAAACAAGGCAACCTCGCGTAAAATCAGTGGCAATACTAACAAGTCTTAGAAAACAAATTAAGATATAATGCTTGTGGAATGAATGTTTGCAGATTTCCTGGAGTTTATAAAACTAAAGAATAAACAAAAACTTTAAGACTCCGTTAGAAAAACAAAACTAGCAAAATTTCCAGAATTTTACACATGACGCCGTCTGGAGTTAACTCATGACGCCGTCAGAAGTGACCTGCAGAAATCTTTACATTAAGTTTCCGGAAAATTTCTGGAAAAACTTATGTCCTACTTCCTGGAAAATCCTACAAAACATCATTATGACTCGATATAAGCATTTGACTCTAACAAATACTAATACACATGTCCATTTAATATTGTGGAGAGTCATGATCAATTTCGTTTCTTAAAAACATATTTGGGGTTTCCCCTTACACTTATCTTTTGCAAAATACCTTTATATGAAGTTAAGACGAAGTTAAACGACAAAATAAAGCATTTTCACAATTTTATTTTGAAACATGATCTACCAACTCTGTTGTAAAAATCGGTCCAGGCGGCCGATTAATCCCCGCATAATCGCTGATCGCTCACTAAGCGCCTTGATTTATCATAATCGGTCTATTTAATCGTTTTGGTCAAAGATTGCTTAAAAATCGGTCAAAAACCGATTAATCGGACAAAATTGCTTAAAAATAGGTCAACAAAATCGCTTAAAAATCAATCCATAAACCGATTAATCGGACAAAATCAGTCAAAGATAGCTTAAAAATAGTCAACAAACTGAGTAATATCTATGTTTGACTTTAAACTTTGAAGAATTATATATTATGTTTATATTTGAACACTTGAAATATTTGAATTTTGATGCATTATGCTTATCGCATACATATAAAATAATATAATATCTAAAATTTTAATTTTGTGCATAAAATTCCAATCCGATTAATCCCCGATAAATCCCCGCCTAACCGATTAATCGCTAGGCCCTACCCGACCGCCTCACTAGCGCCTAGCGATTTTTACAACCTTGTCTACCAACAATAAAAATAAAGCATGCATACGGAAACAAATAATAATCAAACAAATAAAAATCACACAAAACATGGGTTGCCTCCCAAGAAGCGCTTTTCTTTATTTTATGAGTCTTGTAGCTAAACTCAAGGTCATGGGTAATTACGTGACCTCATCTTCAAATGTTACATCCTCCTCACTAATTATCTCATTACTACTTTCTTGATAATGTTTTACACGTTGTAGGTTGACAGTAAACTCTCTATTTTCATCGTCTATTAACACAACAGCTCCAGTTTTAGAGGAACTTTTCACCGTAAAGGGCCCATACCATCTAGACTTGAGTTTCCCGGGAAATAACCTTAACCGAGAATTATAAAATAGAACTTTGTCCCCTTCTGAAAATTCCTTAGGTTTCTTAATTCGCTGGTCATGCCATCTTTTCGCCTTCTCCTTATATTTAATGGAAGATTCATACGCCTCTAACCTTAGCTCATCAAGCTCATGGAGTTGCAAGAACCTATTTGTTCCGGCGTTTGTATAGTCTAAATTACATGCCTTAAGTGCTTAATAAGCCTTATGTTCTAGTCCGACCGGAAGGTGACATGCCTTACCATAAACCATGCGGAACGGGGTCATTCTAATAGGTGTCTTGTAGGCAGTTCGGAATGCCCATAAGGCCTCATCGAGTTTAAATGACCAGTCTTTTCTATTTTGACTAACCGTTTTTTCTAGTATTCTTTTAATTGCCTTGTTGGTGTTTTCGACCTGACCATTGGTTTGTGGGTGATAGGCGGTGGAAAATCGATGGGACACTCCATATCTCCTCATGACCTTTTCCATTTGCGCAATGCAACAGTGGGTCCCCCTATCAGTAACGAGAGCTTTAGGAATTCCAAACCTAGCGAACAGCTTTTTCAGGAAATGAATAACTACCCTAGCATCGTTGGTCCTAAGGGCTTGTGCCTCTACCCATTTTGAAACATAATCGATGGCAACTAAAATGTATTCATTCCCTCCTGAAGATGGAAAGGGTCCCATGAAGTCGATTCCCCGGACGTCGAAAACCTCACATATTTGTATAAAGTTCTGAGGTGCTTCATCTCTGTTTGATATATTCCTGGCCCGTTGACATGCATCTCATGCTTGTATCATTTCTTTAACATCACGGAATATCATGGGCCAATAGAATCCCGCATCGAAAATCTTTCGTGCGGTGGTGTTTATCCCATGATGGCCCCTAGAGGGGCCAGTGTGACACTCTTTCATGATCTTTATTGCCTCATTTCCCGAAACACAACGTCTTATTATTTGATCAGGACACCTTCGGAATAAAAATGATTCGTCCCAGAAGTAGTATTTTAGTTGGGCAAAGAACCTTTTCTTTTCGTATTTAGTCATGTGTTCTGGCATGAGTCTGCTCGCAAGATAGTTAGCAAAATCAGCGTACCAAGGCTCAGAATCTGTCATTGACATGAGTTGTTCGTCAGGAAATGAATCCCGAATCTCGCTTCTATCAAGCTCATTAAGGGGATTTTCAAGACGAGAGAGGTGATCAGCAGCCAAATTCTCCGCCCCCCTTTTATCACAAACTTCAACGTCAAAATCTTGTAACAACAAGATCCACCGAATTAGTCATGGTTTAGCATCTTGCTTAGCAAAAAGATATCGGAGACCCGAGTGATCGGTGAAAACGACTGTCTTTGAAAGGACAAGATATTGACGGAATTTGTCGAAGGCGAACACTATGGCTAATAATTCTTTTTTGGTGGTAGAGTAATTCTCTTGAGCGGGATTCATAGTTTTGCTAGCGTAGTAAATAGGTTGGAATAGCTTGTCACGCCTTTGGCCTAATACTGCCCCGACAGCATAATCGCTAGCATCGCACATGATTTTGAAAGGCAACTCCCAGTTGGGTGTAACCATGATTGGGGCTTGCGTGAACTCCTTTTTCAGGAGATCGAATGCATCCTTGCATTCTTGAGAGAAATCGAAAGGGGCATCTTTCACCAGCAATTGAGTCATTGGCCGAGCTATTTTAGAGAAATCTTTGATGAATCTCCGGTAGAACCCGGCATGGCCCAAGAAGCTGCGTATTGCCTTACCAGTCGTAGGATAAGGTAATTTAGATATAGCTTCCACTTTTGCTTGGTCTACCTCACTCCCATTCCCTGAGACCTTATGTCCTAACACAATCCCTTCTTTTACCATAAAATGACATTTTCCCAATTTAAAACCAAGTTGGTTTCCTCACAACGTTTGAGCATTTTTTCTAGATTAGCAAGACAGCGGTCGAAAGAGTTCCCGAAGACCGAAAAGTCATCCATGAAAACTTCCATGTTGTCTTCCATTAATTCGTGAAAGATTGCGGTCATGCATCGCTAAAAGGTGGCGGGAGCATTACACAGCCCAAAAGGCATCCTTTTATAGGCGAACGTTCCATAAGGGCAAGTAAACGTGGTTTTCTCTTGGTCCTCAGGTGCTATGGGGATTTGGAAATATCCCGAGAACCCATCCAAGAAACAGTAATACTCGTGCCCAGATAATCTTTCCAACATTTGGTCAATGAATGGTAGGGGAAAGTGATCCTTCCTTGTGGCATCATTGAGTTTTCTATAATCGATGCATACCCGCCAGCCAGTAATCGTTCTCTGGGGTACCGTCTCACCTTTGTCATTTTTCACCACAGTCATTCCACCTTTCTTTGGTACAACCTGTACAGGACTAACCCACGGGCTATCCGAAATTGGGTAAATCAGTCCTGCATCCAGAAGTTTAATGACTTCTTTCTTCATTACCTCCTTAATGTTGGGATTCACCCGCCTCTGGGGTTGCACGGTAGGTTTGTAGTTTTCTTCCATAAGAATCTTATGCGTGCAAAAAGTTGAGTCAATCCCTTTAATGTCGGCTACGCTCCATGCAAGGACTCCCTTATATTTCTTTAGGACTTCTAAGAGCTTACCTTTTTGTTCATGTTCGAGGGAAGAGTTTATAATTACCGGCAGTTGATCCTCTCCCTGAAGGAAGGCATACTCTAGGTGGTTAGGGAGTTCTTTAAGCTCTAGCTTAGGGGGCTCGAAAATAGAGGGCTTAAGCTTGTTTCGGGTTTTCGGAGTTCGAGCTGTTCAGTGGTCTCTTGTCTAGGGTAGAAGGAGACTACTCTAACGCCCTCTACCTTTTCTTCCTCCAATAAGGGGAGGAAACTCTCATCCCGTAACCAGCCTTCTTCGATCTGTTCATCAACACGGTTGTCAATGACATCCGTGAGTTCATCGATCTCTCCGATGAAATAGAGCCGGTTAGCTAATTCGAGAGAGAGATTCATAGTGTCTTTAATGTCGATGTTTAAGCTATCGGTTCTTACTCGTAATGTTAATTTGCCATCATGAACATCAATGACTGCACGAGCGGTAGCAAGAAATGGTCTCCCTAAGATGATGGGCACCAAGTCATCCTCCTCCATCTCCAAGATCACGAAGTCAACCGGAAATTTGAATTTTCCAACTTTGACTAGCACATTCTCGCATATCCCTACGGGATATTTGACTGATCTATCGGCTAGTTGGATGTTCATACGGATAGGCTTTAGTCCGGAGTATCCTATTTTGAGGACCATGGAGTGAGGCATGAGGTTGATACACGCCCCTAAATCGGAAAGAGCATTCTTTAATGATAGAGATCCTATGGAACAGGGCAAGGTGAAGCTGCCTGGATCATCTACATTTTTTGGTAGCCCTCGATGGGTCACAACCGAACATTCTTCCACCAGAGTCACAAGACCCTCGAGTTTCTTTCGGTTGGCGAGTAATTTTTTAAAGTATGAGCTATACTTTAGCATGTGATAGCAAGCATCAATGAGAGGTATGGTGACCACTGAATCATTTAGATATGACAAGAATCTCTTATTATCGTTCTTAATTTTCTGGTTCTTTAGGCGGGATGGGAATGGGATTCTCACAGGTTGGTTAGGTGGAGTTGATAGGGATGGGGTCACCAGGGAAGGTTGTTCGGGAGCCTCGCTGCTCACATTACCTTCCTCCTCGTGGGGCTCGCTTGGATCAATGGTAATAGGATGTGAGCTCAGATAAGGGGGGTCCTTGGTTGTTGTTCCAGCTCGAGTAGTCACCGCGAGCAGGGGGTCTTTTTGGCTTACTGATGGCCTGTCTTGGTCATCAAGGGTGGAGTTAAGCTTGTTGAACCATTCTTGCATGTCATTCTGTTGCTCAGCAATGAGCTCATCAAGACCTTTCAATTGTAAGCCTTTTTCTTGAGTGAAGTGACCAAGGCCATCTTCAAAAGTGCTCTTGATTTTATATTCAGGGCCTTCCTCCCCTTCTTTTCTCTTCACCAAATTTCCCCAAAGGGTATAATCATCGTTTTGGTAAAAAGGCAAAAGGGTGGGGTCAGCGTAGATGTCATGTCATGACAAACTTGCATGTTCGGTCGTGGGTTCTCCTCCGCATTCCTCTACCTCGTGCGGGCCCCCACAGTAGTTACAGATCAAGTAAGGATTTGAAAGTTGTTTAGTTGTTCACGACCCCGCAAGGTATTCCATTCTTTTGTGAATTTTTCTTAGCCGATCTGAGGGTGTTTGTGTGATTTCAAACATGCTAGCAGTTGACTCAGGTTCATCCCAAGTGTCATCCTGGTCTTGAGCATATTCCTCAATCATATTCCACCCTTCCTCAGCACTAAGATTGGCTAATCTCCCTTTTCTAGAATTGTTGATTCCGTTCTGGTCGTCTGGGGTGACATTGTCGTAGAAGATTTGGACCAGAAGCCAAAGTTCAATGCCATGATGGGGAACTTGTCTTATTAAATCCTTGAATCTAATCCACGATTTATGAATGGGTTCGTCGTTTCCCTTTCGAAAGCGGAGGATCCTATCCCTAAATACTGAGGCTTTCTCTACTGGGAAGAACTTCTCATAAAACTTGGATATAAGTTGCTCCTATTTGAAAATAGACTCGGAGGGAAGTCTATCATACCATTCCTTGGCTTTTTCATAAAGAGTGAAAGGGAAGAATCGTAATCGGGACGTGTTTCTAGTGGCCCCATCCGTATAGAGGGTGTCAACTATTTTCAAGAAGTCCTTGATGTGTTGAATCGGGTCATCATAATCTAGTCCGCAAAACTTACACACACTTTGGACAAGCCACACATCACTTGCATGCAAGACCTCATCGGTGTGTTCGTTTGGGAAGACAATGGCATTTGAGAAGCCACGAGGATTCGGGGAGGAGTAGTCCTTAAGGCGCTTAGGAATGGGAGTTTCAGGGGTACTCATATCATTGTTGGATTGGTAGCTAGGGGGTGTGAGGTGATTGTCTGAATTTTCTTCAGAAAGGGCCTCATCAAAATTGATAGCTATGCTGGATGGTTCAGGTCTTGAGAGAGATCGTCTTAGTCTACGCATTTCCCTTTCAGGTTTTGCATAGGGCAAAACTAGGTCTCTAGCGGAACTACGACTCCTAGTGACTCTAAGGTTAGAGAAATCGTCATTTGCCATGATGGCGGATGGTGGAGATTACGAACAAAGACACGAAGAAATAAGATAGACTAAAGAAAACCTAAAAATAAAAATAAAATCTTGCTAGAAAGGAATCTAGCAAGTAGACCTAATAAAAAGAAATCCTAACCTAGACAATAACTATTCCCCGGCAGCGGCGCCAAAAACTTGATGAGTGGGAATCGCACCATGCTTTACCTCTCGAGGGATCTCGAGAAGCTTACAACCCCCACCAGGTAGTGTACCTGATCGTTGTAGTATAGTATAGTGACAAGTAACGGGGGATTGATCGTTCAACTCAGGAATAGTATCGCTAGGATTAGAAAGCCTAAAAACTAGGTCTAGAGGTGAGGGATGATTCTTTTTGTATTTTTATATTTTATGAAAGCAATTAAAATCTCGGGTTTTTGGAGGAGTGGGCGGAATTAGTTGTTAATCAACTTACACAATAACTAAGATGCAGTCAAAATAAAATAACAAAAATGAAAATAGAGCTAATTAAACTAGTGGTGTGAACAATAATGGGGAGAGTTGTGTTTACTTAGGTTTCATTACTCCCTAGATATCTTTTACAGGTTGATAGTTTGTTACAATTGCGTGGATGACGGGTTATATTCCTTAATACCATTCGTGGGGTGGCATACGTACTTCCCCAACTCTATAATCTCCTACTTCACTCCTATGTCGAGCCTGCAAGAAGCTACTAACATGGGATCATTAGAATTCGCTCATGCATTAAATACAACCATCATAACCTAGTACGCATTGGTTCATGTTTCTTATGACGTTCAAGCATGTTACCATATGGAAGTCTGCCAGTTTTCTTAAGCCTAACATCAAAATCATTCATCCGTAACAACTATAAACAAACAATCAACCCATAATCAACATCTAGGTTTCACTACATCTAAGCAAACACACAAGAGACCTAGCCTAGCATGTTAAATTCAAGACAAGCGTAAGATATATTCAAACAACACATAGACATATTGAATGAATTTATAGGATACTTATCTCAATTGAACATGAAAGGTTTCAAAGGGTAAAAATCCTTGAAAGAGCAGTAAAATTCGTGCTAGGGTTTCTCCAAAGTTATCCCCTCTAAAGTTACATCTTATGAATGAAAATTGAAAAACTATATATAGATTTTACAGGGTGACGACGTAAAGAAGGAATATTTGACGCCGTCAACTCGCCGCCCATAATGAGATCGGATTGCCTAGATCCAAGTTTGACACCGTCATGTGTAATTTAGTTGTAGGCCGTCACCATATCATGAACCATGACGGCCAAGCTTGACGCCGTCACGATTTCTCTGGATCGTCACCACTTCCACCTCTTGTTTACTCTTGACGTCGTCACATGGAGACACTTGACGCCGTCAGGTACTGTTCCCTGCAAGGAAAATTAAGACTTTGCCGTTTTCTTCACTTTTATGCTCCAAAAACGTCCAAAATGCTTTCTTTTCCAGAATTCACTCCAAAAGTACCTAAAATGACCAAAGGAACGATTTGGGGCAATATTTGATCAAATAAATTTAAATCCGGGCTTAAATGACCCCCTAAAAACGGCTCATTTTTTGCCTCATCAAGGTGACACAGTTATTCTATTTGATTTCAGTAAGTAATTTTACATGGTAATTTTACCTGGCTGATATTGGTTTTACAACGAAATGATATGATCATTTAAATCCAGACGGGTTTTGTTAGCATTCTTTTACACATGAAAACATCCCGAAACGATATTTTAAACACCTTTCATACATCCCTATAACATAAGTGGCTAGGGTATTCGGAATTTGTTCAACAAATCAACAATTAAAGAAAGTATTGAGTATAACCTATTGAGCATAATCAATTGCTTAAGGTAAGAAAAACTAATTTGTTATGCAGTTGCTAACGCCGATAGTCTGAAACTACATATCCCTCTGGTTCGACGTTTACTCTTCATGCTCACTCTTTCCTCTCTTTCCCTTCCTCTGTATGAACCTCTTTATCTTCTATCTTTCTTACTCATTCCTGCAGAAACTGATTTCAAAAATATTTCTTATTACGTAACATTAACTTACTGAAACATAACAAAAAAGAACATGCTACTTAAAATGGTCGGTGTGGTTCGGCAAAGATTAGGGAGTTGGTCTTTGATACTAATTACACAATAGTCCCTATAACGCCGCTTTTTCAGTTAGTAATGTAATATGAATTAGCTTCATCGTATTTCACTTTGACCACGTTGCACCACATAAATTTACAGTAATATTTAATAAAAAACACAAAATGTTCAAAACTATAGACTAACGAATTGTCAAACAATGATATTTAAAATTTTAGGAGGTTTAAAACATACCTGTGAATGGAGTTTCCAGCCTTTGGGTTGCAATTCAGGTGGTTCACCACTTTTCCTTTTTAGACCAACAATTGCAGCGGCCTCTTCATTTCCCTCCTAAATGAAAACATGAAACTATTTTTTGAATCAATATACTTTCAATATAAGCATTGCACACCAGAAATAGCTGTTACATTGCACACCATAGGTTAATAAACATTTCAATTATCTGGTATGAAATAGCTTAATGAACTATTGCATAAAGGAATTTAATATACTTTCAATATGTGCATTTTGATCATCTGTTGCATACCAAAAACATTGTACACCAGATGAAAAGGTTATATACTATCAATATATGCATTCTTTCTTGATTTAGGAGTCGATAATTAAAGATTTTAGGTTATATAATAAATTTGTACTTTTTTCAACTGTTTTACTACAATGGCGAAAATATTAATCTGCTTTGGCTTTGTATAAGCCACAGCAGTTTATATGACACTATCTATTTAGGACCATCTATGTAACACCGTTGTGTGAGTTGGCTCAGTCACCCACTAAACCCTTATGCTAAACGCATAAGTTGAATCGACACACTGAACCAACAAACAGAGCCCGCTTATAGAACCCACCACCCTGAAACGTTCCTTGAACACATCGCTTGAAAACAAACACCGAATTAACCCACTGAACAAACCCATTCCAAAAAACCAAGACGTACATACCGAAACGATAGAAAATTACCTGATTGCATGGTCTTGAACCGTTCGAATCATGTTAGGTGACGATAAGATCGTTCAAAGGAAGTAGTTCATCTCTCTGCTTTAAATGGCAGAATGAGGTGCTAGGAATGAGGTTGTCGTGCTGTTAGCGTTTCTATGGTTTCTATAGTATTCTAGTAACGACCCGTTAATGTACACTGCTATTGCTTTATCTACATTGGTCAAAGCAGGTGTCCATGGTTGGGCTAGAAGAGCGTTGCTTCCTTTCTGTGTTTCGTCCTCAGATATGTAAAATAGAAGTCGGCTTGACCTAAAATGTTAGTTTACCTGTAGTGTAAAATAGTTTAATAATATTTAAAATGTGTAAAAATAGTATGAGCATAACCGATTGGGCATAAGACCTTTGGTGGCTAACTCTTTGGTCACGGAAAAATCTGCTAACATTTTCTTGAGTTCCTCCGGATTCACTTCATTACTCTGTATCAGAAATATGAAACAAATAAGCACCACAAAGGCTGGTTGGTATTCACTGATAAGGTATGTAAATAAATGTGGTCCAAAGCGTAAAAGCATATAAAAATACAAAGTTAAATTTACAAAATACATAGAACTTACTCGCAGGAAGTCAATGCCAAGGGCCACCACCCCCTTGAGCCGTACCTCCTGAACCATAACACCCGAACCAAATTCTTGGAACCGAATCCTTGGAACCAAATCCCCTGTAGCAAAACCCCTGACCTAAAAAACTACAGTGTCAGTATCATTTAATCAAATTCAGTGAAATATGAGAAAGGATTTAACCGGTTTTCAGAAAGAGGAGGGTTATTTGTATTTCATTTAGTCAAAAAACGTCCATGGCTGGAATTTAAGCATTCCAGAAACATAACCCGGAACCAAACAACCTCATTAATATTACAATGACCCTATGAAATAACAAATTCAACCAAAAGAGACTTAACCAAAAATCTAATCATTTTATCCACACATTTATTAAATCCCAATTTCTTTTAAAGAGCCCTAATGAATAAGCAAGTGTGCGAAAACCCACAAATCAAATATTTTCATCTTTTTTTTTTCACAAATCATCAAAATCCCACGTATCAAAAAAAAAAAAAAAAAAAAAAAAAAAAAAAAAAAAAAAAAAAAAAAAAAAAATTCTAAAAATTCCAACATTTAAAAGAAACACAAACCTATAACCGCGCACTGAGATTTGTCAAAATCCTTTCCTTAACCCATATGAATATAACGACAAACCTGCAAAATGAAAATACGAAAACTCAATCCGAAAGCAATAACCTCGTCGCAAGAGAGAGAGAGAGAGAGAGAGAGAGAGAGAGAGAGAGAGAATGAAACATTAAGTTAGCTATAATGAAAATGGCGCTGCAAGCCTTGCCGGAGAATGATTTTGGCGTCGGGGTAATATTCCGGCACCAAATACATCAAAAAGTCAAAACCCTAAGTTTTTTTTTTTTTTTTTTTTTTTTTCCGTCCAAAAAGCGTTGCTTAATCCCAAAGCACAAAAAACACCTGTAACAATCAAATCCTAATACTTCGGTTTTCATGTTTTGATTTGACCATGTGTGGCTTCGATGACATTGGAGAAGATGTGGATGGTTTTGGAATTTGCTGGTTTCTGTTATACTTATCTGCTTAGAAGACGGGCCAAAACATTGGGCGTGGATTGATATGATGGACCAAAAGTGGGCCAATATTTTTGGCGAAAAACCCACACCATACACGACGTCGTATTAAATGCTATTTAATATATATAGTGATATATACTCGATGAGTCGATTCACTCAAAACGTAGCCCATGATCATGAGTGTCCAAGAAGCCCAATTCAAGGAGTCTAGATCCAACAGGCTTCCGATCATGGACTCGTCGTATACATTCTATAAATCTATATAAGTTTAAAGCATCTACACGTAAACCAATCCCAACAGCTACAAAATTATAATAGCGCTACATATTGTCATTGAGCTCCAACAAAATGTGGTAAGAATGTATTTAACATTGACTATATAGTCTGAATTACAACAGTGTAATAACTATTTCAACATTGCGTAAGATCTTTGTGCTTGTTTGTCTAATAAGTGTACCAAGTGACTAGACAAACATACGGTTTAATAATAATACATCTTTTGCATGCTTGTTATCAAAAAGTTGTAATTGCATAATGTTGTTTTTCTTAATTTCCATGCAATAAAAGTTATACATGGACATAAGACTGTCTTTATTCATTTGTTAGCATTAAAATGTGTACATCAAGGTAAAAGTGCGTCTATCACTTGCATGCAACAAAAGTTATGCATGGACATAAAAAAATGTCCTTTTTCATTTTTATGCGATATAAAAATTATACATCAACATAAAAAGTGACCTTTTATTTTTAGCTGCACATTGATATAAATTGTCTTTCTTAATTTTCAAGCAACTAAATGTGTACATTGACGTAACACGTCTTGGTTTGTTTTCATGCAATAAAAGCTATACATTGATATAAAACTATCTTTCTTCATTTTAATGCAATAAAAAGTTGAATGCAAAGTAATATTGTCTTGGTTCATTTTCATGCAATAAGAGTTGTATATGCATGCAAAGCTGTCGATTGGTCCCTTTTCAACTCTGCAGGAAATTTGTGCAAGGACATATGAAGTAAACACCACTTTCTATCTAAGATTCAAAGGTAAAAAGTACGTGTAAAAACTGGTTTGAATTAGTAAATTTGGTTAAGAATTTTATGCATTTTCGCTTGTGTACTTATAACTTTTGAAGTTGAAATGCACATGAACATTGAGTATTACTCCGTAATTGTACAAGATTTTGTGGTAAACTGAACACTGACCCATTGCTTATGTAACATCCATCAACTTTTTTTGGGCCCTGACTCATCCTTAATATAAGACATAAGTAATCACTCCGTATTATTTGTTTCAATGTCTGAGACTCGTTTGACGTACGTAAAAGATGGGATACAAAACGTTGTTGTGTAATTATCGTAATGGAATTATACCCATGGGCGGACCCACATTGGTGCCGGGTGTGGCACGGGCTACACCTTTTTTTTGGTTACGAAGTGTAAATTTTTTTCAAAAACTATCATTTCTTCATATGTGCAACACTCAATTTTTTTTATTTTTATTTTTTGCTACTTTCGTTTTTTATCTTGCAACTTTTGTTAGTCGTGCACCTTTTATTTAGCCTAAAATATAGTTGTAGAGAAATAAATAGCCCATTGTGAGATTGTTTTCTTTGTTTTCTGAGGTTATTAAGGTGTTGAAATATGTGGAAAAGTAAGCTTTTGATGGCTCGAACCAAAATCAAGCAATTGGTATTTTATCATATTTTAAAAAGTTTGAGTTTGCGTTTTACTCCCACTTGATTGGGCACATTTTAGGAATCACGAATTTATTGTCGAGATCTCTTTAAAAACAAGTTCAGAATATTGTAGAGGCGGTTTCAATGATAAAAGGAACAAAACAAGCACTGGTAAGACTTAGAACAAGTGGGTTTGATGCATTTTTGTAGATAGTAAATTCTTTCTGTGAAAAACATGATATTGTAGTATTGAATATGGACGAAATTTGTGTTGCTAAAAGAAAACTGAGTAGCGGCATAAAGAATCGACATTATTTTGAGATTGATGTTTGGAGACCGATTTGGTGAGATAAGCACTTGCTTTCTTATTAATATGTCAACTTTGAGTCAATGTGATTCATTTACTGTTGATACAAAAGTTGGGCGTACCTGGTTATGGGCTTATACTCTCGTACCAATTCAATCCTTAGCACTTGTTACCTGCGTACTAAGAAAATAAGACAACACCGTTAGGCTTATCGAGGGATTGTCTCCCCCGATTAGACTCCGGCGTGAGAGTAAGTAATCGATTTAGGATTCTCGTAGAGAGTTAGGGTTGTATATCGTACCTTGAATGAGAATCGTGTGATTCTATATATAGGGGCTAAGAAACCGTGTTTCTTGCTCCTTACTCTTCGCACGCGTGGTGCTTATCCGAGGTAAGGATATCTATTCCATGAATAAGTAATTCTTATCGCGTGCCCGGTTACGTTTGGTTGGGCTTTGGGCTTCGTGAGCCCAAGCCATGTTTATTATGGGCCGTTATTTGTTATAATAGCCCACTCGTGGTGGGTTTGGGCCAAGTAATGTTTATCATTTGGACTTGTGGCCCAAATATAGACTATACGTCATCATGTCCCCCCAGTCTAGTGTGCGTGGCCCGTAGCCGTGGATACTAGACTCAATGTTATCAGCGGTAAGCGTCGCGGGAAATCAAGGAAATTTTACCGCTCGTTTTTAAGTGCAATGCACCTAGTCCTAGGTATTTCAAACGGATACCTCGAAAAATGGGGGTGGTGTCCATGTGGCCCTCGTGAATCGGGAAAAAGTGCATGTACCGGTTCAGTTTCAGCCATACGTTAATGTGAGTGGGATCCACGTGGAGTTAATCTAGGGTTTTTTTACCCCTTATATAAGAGTGACCGCCCCCCTTTTTACAATCACACAGTAAAACACACACTCCTCACTTATTCATCTTTCTTGAAAGCTTATTGCAAAGAAAATACTCATTTTCGTAAGTAATTTTTGTGCGTTTCACTCGTAAATTAATGAAGATGGTCGCTCAGTTAGAAGACTTTCGCTCTGCGATGTCTATTGAGGATGTTACTCAATTTTCGTCTGACTTCTTCGTGCCTTTGGATGTCCATCCAGAGGCGCCAGATGTGGACGCGTGTATAGCTGATTTCCCCGAAGGGAAAATAGGGCTTTACACGAAATTTTTTAAGTACGCGAATCACCGTGTACCCATATCTATCTTCTTGAGCGATTTGCTCAATCACTATCGCCTTCACATCTCTCAGCTGCACTGTATTGGTGCGGCTAAGGTGTCGAATTTTGAAGTAAACTGTCGTTTACTTGCGATAGACCCGACCGTGGACTTGTTCCGCTCCTTTTACCACACAACGTGGTCGAATGGTTGGGTTTCTTTTGCGAAGCGCCTGGGGGCGCTGCAATGTTACACTGAGAAAGTAGATGCCCTAAAAAATTGGAGGGAATACCTCTTCTGGGTTGACGATGTAGTTTTTCCCTTTGGCTATGAGTTTTATACTCAGAATACATTGCCAAGGGATGGGCGCCCCGCACCCGGTTCCTACAGGCTTGCTGACGCGCAGACTCTAGATGCCAATCGACTGGCCATTAACCCCTATCCGGAGGAGTTTTTGGTACATGTGGGGTTGAGCCGCGCTTATTTTGGCGCTGCAGATGAGGTTCCTACTTTCCTGAGTGAGGATGGCCGGGGTGGGTATTCATCCCTTCTTCTTCAAGCTTTGTAAGTCTTTTGTGTATGTGCGCTTTTAATAACTAATCCTTTTTGCTCTCTTGGTTTATTGATGTGCGCAGAGATGGATCTATTTGCTGTGGTGAAGCTGGACAGGCCGAAGCAGGTAACTATAGGGGTGCACCCTCTGAGGGAAGGTGAGCAGCCCCTACTGGAGGCAACAGAGGGTCACTTGACCACCCTGCCAGAGGCGGTTCCTGAGAACACACCACCGCTCCAAGTGACGCCTGTTCAGAGCGTTGCGCCTGATCCGGAGGTAGCGCCCACTGTGGAGGTGGCGCAAACTGTGGAGGTGGCGCACAAGGAGGCGCACTCGGGATCGTCTGACAGCATTAAAATCCTGAATCCTGAGGAGGTGCTGAGAGAGGAGGTTGCGCAGAATGTTAAGCGCAAGGGAGAGGCTGGAGGCAGTGGTACCAGAAAGAGGCGTCGACATGTCATCAGGGACGCGGATTCGAATGTGGAAGAGACATCTACTTCTGGCGCACGGTTGAAGGTTGATGATGTTTCTCCGTTTCTGTAAGTGTCTGCATTTTTATCATCCTTCCCCGTTTTTGTTTTATCGTATTACTTGTTGTAATATTTACTAACTGTTTTTTGTTGCGTAGGGATGATGCTGCGAAGAATGATGGGGTCTTCGTTGATGAGGTTTCCTCTCCACAGAATGAAAACAAGGAGGGGAAGACCAAGGTTGCTGATGGTGGCGAGGCGCAGCAGCTAATGGATGAGCTGGCTGCGACCACTGCGCGCCAAGCTGAGCTGGTGGCTCAGCTAAAAGGGAAATATGTTGGGGAGAGCAATGCTCTTGCCCAAAAGGAGGAGGAGTTGGTGGCACTCCGTGCGCAGTTGGCTAATGCGCAAGTGGAGCTGGAGGCCTCGAGGGCGTATGCTGAAAAGATTGCTGGAGATAAGGTGAGCATGCTAGCCGACCTTAGGTATGCGAGGGCTAAGCTTGAGCAAATAAAGGCTAAAGCGACCTGGTCGGTGGCCTATCTTGATGAGAAGAGGGCTGAGCATCGCGCCAGCGTCCAGGAGTTTCAGGAGCGCGTGGAGAAGGCGATTGCATTGCAAGAGGAGAAGTTGCGCGCCCTCAGTATAGAGTATGACGAGGAGTTGTATCCACACTTGATGTCCACTATTGCTGAGCGCAGGTATTTTTGTTTACTTGTCTTCATAATAATTTTATCGCCGTGCTTTTTACTTACACAAATTGTCTTTGTGAATGCAAGTGGTTGATTAGCCATGGGCTGCGCCTGGCGGCCCTGAGCACACTAGAGTCCGCAGAGGTAGTGGACGCTTTTGGAAAGGTGGTGCATTGCGCGATTGCGCGTGGTCGATCGCAGGCCATGGAGGATCTCCACGAGGCCAAGCTGCTGAAGAAGGACTTGGCGGAAGTCCCTGGGTACAGCCCTACGGCTTATGATGAGTTGCTGCAAGCAATGGCGGGGCTGAAGGTTCTTGAGTTGCCGCACATTGGGAGGCTGGAGCGCGATCAAGATGACCCTATAGATGTGCTGATGGCAGGGTTGACACTGCAGCGCCATCTTGGAGATAATGCGGAAGGGGAACCAGATTACTATCTGAAACCTGATGTTTCGCAACTTCAAGTGCCCGTGTTCGCGCGTCCTCGTGATATTCTCAAACCCTTTGCAATTGAGAGGGAGATTCCCTTGAAAGAAGTGCTAGAGCGACATGAGCAGAGGGTTGCTGTGAAGAAGGGTATCAAGGGCAAGGCCGTGATGTGTGGCTTTGGCGCTGCACACCTCCCTAGGTCAGATGGTGTGCCTGTAAGCGTTCCAACAGTGTCTATGCAGGATGCCATAACTTTGAGTAAGCTTAAGGAAGCGGGGAGTTCCGCCGCTCCGAAGGAGAGTCCTGAGCATCGCCATAGTATATAGGCTTTTTGTATATTTATGTATCTTTCCTTGTAATGTTTATTAATAAATGTGGAATAAGATACATTTTTGTTTTAAGTTCGTGACTTAAATATACTTGCATTGTTTGCTAAGTTTGATTTTTTAACTAAGTCTTTTAAGTGCGTGACTTTGAAGAACTATACTTGCATTGTTTGCGAAGTTTTATTATTTGACCAAGTGTCTTGGCTCGTTATATTGCTAAGCTCGTACGGTGTACTTGGTATATGCACATTCGTCGTGGGGTGCGCACGCGAGACTTACCTCGACGTCTCGAGAGTAAGGCGCTTAGCAAGGATGCGTGATCCAATGTTGATGGGTTTGCAACCCTCTTATTCAACGAGTAAATTAGTAGGTTAACTTATCCTTTATGCCTTCGTGGGTCTTTAAGTGGTGCATGCACGCCATGTAGGCAGAAATATAAGATAAACAATATTGACATATATGCAATAAAGTAAAAATGCGCTATGGAGTTAGCTAGAAACCATAACATTTTATTAATACTTGCAAGTTATTTGAAAAAATAGAAAATACAATTCCTAGAAAAGAAAAGAAAGACAAACACTTATTGGGCACCTCGTAGGATGCAAGGGTGTTTGTATAAGGGTCGTAGCCTAAAAGTAACATTTTTTGAGATTGCAGATGTTCCAAGTGCGCGTTAGGTCGTGACCTTCCAGATCGCGCAGTCTGTATGCGCCGTTGCCGAGCGCGTCTGTGACCTCGTAAGGTCCTTCCCATTTAGGTCCGAGCTTGCCTGTGTCTTCTGCGTGGCTCGCGTCGTTGGCGCGGTAAACAAAGTCTCCTGGTCTGAATGAAGTGTGTTTGACTTTTGCATCATAATACTTCTTTATTTTTGCCTTAGCCTTTGCTTCGCGTATAGCTGCGCGTTCGCGTCTTTCTTCCAGTATGTCTAAGTCTATGCGCCGTTCCTCGTCATTTGTCGTGACGTTGACCTCTGCTGTGCGTATAGTTGGCATTCCTATCTCGGCTGGTATGACGGCTTCTGTTCCATAGACTAGGGAAAATGGCGTGTCGCTAGTACTGGTTTTGATTATCGTGCGATGCGCCCACAAGACGTGCGAGAGCTCATCTACCCACCTTCCTTTGTGTCTGTCAAGGCGCGCTTTTATTCCTTCGCCTAGACTGCGATTTGCGCGCTCAACTAGGCCATTGGTTTGTAGGTGTTTGACTGAAGCAAAGTGTTGTGTGATGTTCAATTGTGCGCACCAATCTTTGAATGGGTTATCACATAATTGTTTTCCGTTGTCTGATATGATCTCGCCCGGTAGGCCGAAGCGACAGACAATGTTGTCCCAAACAAAGCGTTTGACTTGGTTTCCCGTAATGTTCACCACCGCTTTTGCTTCGATCCACTTTGTAAAGTAGTCTATGGCTACGATGAGGAATTTTACTCCTCCAGCTGCGACAGGGAAAGGTCCTGCGATGTCAATACCCCATTTGTAAAATGGCCATGGTGAGGTAATTGGTGTTAGCTCTTGTTGTGGTCGGCGCGAAATTGGCCTATATACTTGGCAATTGCTGCATTTTCTTATCAGATCGCGTGCATCGCGATGCATTGTTGGCCAATAGTATCCTGACCTTAGAGCGCTTGCCACCACGGATCGTGGCCCTGAGTGCATACTACATGATCCAGCGTGAATTTCGCGGAGGACGTAGTCTGCTTGAAGGGGTCCAACACATCTGAGCCATGGCTGTAAAAAAGACCGTCGATAGAGTACGTTGTCGCGTAATTCAAATCGTTGCGACATGCGCCGTATTCTGCGAGCGTCTTTTTTTATCTTGGGGTAGGATTCCCTTGCTAATAAATTCGATGATAGGTGTCATCCATGTAGGGTCTTGTTCCTCTATCACCGTTGCTATCTCCCTTTCCAAGATTGACTTGTTTTTTAGGGTTTCCACCAATACCTGTTTTGAGAGGTGTGCGAAGCTTGTGGATGCGATCTTGCTGAGTGCGTCCGCCTTCTTGTTATCTCCTCTAGGTACCTGTTTTATTGTGAACCTATCAAAGTTTTTGATCAAAGATTTTGTCTTTTCCAAGTATTGGGTCATGTGTTCATCCTTGGCCTCATATTCACCTAGCACGTGGTTGGCGACCAGTCGCGAATCTACGTTTGCTTCTAAATTGCGAACGCCCATTTGGATTGCAATACGTAGTCCAGCTAGTAGGGCTTCGTATTCTGCCTCATTATTTGTGGCTGTGAATTCAAAGCGTAGCGCATAGGTGAATTCCATACCTTCTGGATCTGTAAGAATGAGGCATGCGCCTGATCCTTCTACACATGAAGATCCATCTGTGAACAGAATCCAGGGTTCCTATAAATCTGTTTTAGATGCAGATGTCAGGCTGTCGCTGTCTGGCTTCTCCACAATAAAATCGGCTAGGACTTGTCCTTTGATTGCAGTGCGCGGTCTGTATGAGATGTTATACTCACTTAACAGTACACTCCATTTTTGTAAGCGTCCTGATGCGTCAGGCTTAGAGATAACTTGTTTGATTGACTGATCAGTGATTACAACTATTGGATGCGCTTGAAAGTATCTGCGCAACCTTTTGGCTGTGAACACTAGAGCCAAGACCAGCTTCTCCATAGCGCTGTAGTTAGTCTCTGTTTTCTTTAGGGCTTTACTTACGAAATATATGGGTGTCTGGACGGAGTTCCTGTCTGTCAATAGAACGGCGCTGACTGCTCCATGGGTTGCCGATAAGTACATGATTAGTTCTTCCCCTGGTCGCGGTGCGACAAGTTTGGGAAGTGATGCCAGATGGTTTTTGAGTTGTTGGAAAGCTTCTTCCGCTTCGGTAGTCCAGCGAAAGTCTCCCTTTTTTGTACACTTCGTGAGTGTTTTAAAGAGGGGAAGAGATTTGTCTGCGGACTTAGATAAGAAGCGGTTCAGCCCTGCTAATTTTCCATTTAGTGACTGGACTTCTTTGAGGTCCGTGAAGTCCACGCACATCCTCCAACTGCCATCACTCTTTTTTACCATGACTCGGTTAGAGAGCCAGTCGTGGTAGTATACTTCGCGCATGATGCCTGCATCAACGAGCTTATGTACTTCTTCCAGAATAGCCTTTGCACGATCTGGGGCCTGGCCGCGCTTCTTTTGTCGTATTGGAAGGTATCCTTGTCGGATTTGTAGCTTATGCTCTGTAATAGAGCGTGGTACTCCCGTCATATGCTTGGGTTCCCATGCAAAGATGTCTAGGTTCTTTTGCAAGAGTGCGCATACAGCTGCTTTACCTTTGTCAGATAAAGATCCTCCAATCAAAACTTGTTGCTCTGGATAATCTGGGTGAACAACGACTTTTAAATTTGGCGTTTTTTCCGTGCGCTGTTCTGGAATAGTCTCTGCTTCAGTTGTTACTGCGATGCATTCTCTTGGTGGTATTGTTGTGTTATAGAGAGTGACAACTCCTCCTTCCACTGGGAATTTAAGCATTCCGTGCGCTGTGGATGGTACCGCGCGCATGGATGATATTCCCGGTCTTCCAATGATACCATTGTATGGTGAAGGAGACTTTATTACCATAAAGTTTATCCATGTTGCGGTTGAGTGTTGTTCATCTCCTACGACCACCAACAAGCGTAACTGCCCCATAGGCCAAATCTTTTCTCCTGTTAATCCTGTTAATGACGTTGTAGCTGGTATCAACTGACTTTGGATTTCCGGTCGCAGTCTTTTGAAACAGTGATCGTACAGGATGTCTGCGGATGCTCCTCCATCAATGTACATGCGGTGGATGTCATGTCCCCCTGTATGTATTTCAATGGTTAAGGGCTCCACGACTGCGTTGTCCGCAGCTATAGTAGGGAAGGATATCTCTTTTTCTGGAGAGAATTTTTGGCTGACTTTTTGCTTTATCCTGCGTTGCCATGATTGTATCATGTATATAGTATCAGCTTTTTCCTTTGGGGGTTCTTTCTTGCCCCCGTTTCTCTGTTTATCTTTTCCCTCCTTGATGTTCTTTACGAGGTGGTCCATCCTGCCTTCTCTAATTAGCTTTTCAATTAGTTGTTTTAGTTGGACGCACTCGTTAGTGGTATGGCCTTTTTGGCCGTGGTACTCGCAGTATCCACTACCTAGGCGCTTTTCTTGTGCAGTGCGCATTGGTGGTGGTTTTGGGAAGTTCGCACCTTCTGTTACAAATATTTCTCTCGGAGTCTTAGTGAGAGGAGTATATTTGTCGTTGTCTCTTCCACTGCGGTAATTCCTGCTGCGGTTGTTATTCTGATCGTTGGATTGTCTCCTCGGCTGTTCTTGTTGCCTATAGTTTGAATAACCTTTTTTGCTATCCGCAGCAGCTGCTTCTCCTTATATAAAGGATCTGGTGCGCTTTGTTAATTCGTCAAAGGTCTGTGGAACTTTGTCATTCAGCTTGCGGATGAGTTCTGGGTTATTGATCCCATTCATGAACCCTGAAATTTTTAGGATTTCAGGACATGTTTTGACTTGTATGCACTCATCTTTAAAACGTTCCATAAAAGCGCTGGTTGATTCCTCTTGACGCTGTTTCACTCTTGCTAGTTCCACAGGGTTTTTAGCGCACTTCTTTCGCTGGGTGAAGTTGAGGCGGAATGCTTTCCGTAGATCCTCAAATCCACCGATGCTCCTACGTGGGAGTTTGCTAAACCATGTGCGCGCGTTTCCTACTAACGTGGAATTAAACATGTGGCACCACACAGGCTGTGGCCAATTTTCAATAGTTGCGGCTGATTCGAAAATTTTTAGGTGATCGTCAGGATCACCTGTTCCATCATATGTTTTCACGTTAGCGGGCATGCGCCTGCGTTTGCGGTCTGAGTAATCGCTGATGCGCCGTGTAAACGCATCGATTTTCTGGCGTCGCCATGGGAGAGACATATCTTCATCCTCTTCCTCGCGACGTCTTTCTCTTGACTTCCAGTGTCCTGTTTCTTTATCCTCGTTGTCCGAGGAGTCGCTGGAAGAAGAGTAGTCTCTTTTTCGGCGCTTGCGCCGGCTTCTTTCAGAAGAAGAGCTTGAGGGATCTCTGCTTGGGGATCTTCTTCTCCCTAACCTGTCTTGAATCCTCCTACTTCCAGGTTTGGAAGATCCTTGGCTTGGCGAATGTTGAGGCCCTAATCGATCTTGTATTCCCCGACTGCCAAGTCTGGAGTGGACATTGGTGCGCCTCTCGCTGTCTCCTGAGTATTGTGAATCAGATATCGTACCCAATCTATCATGGATAGTGGTACGTTCTGCGCGTCTTCCTCGTGGGTGACGCGATGGTGATGGTTCGCGTTGAGGACCAAAATTGAGTCGGGCTTGTAAACCCGCGCTTGCTCTTCTTGTTGCTTCTTCTTGCATGAGGGTGGTTAGGGTTTCATAATTTTGGGATACAAAGTTTCCCAAAGTTAGATCAGGTGCGTCCTCAGTTGTTGCAAGAATTTCTGCCTCAGTGTTTGGCGCCCTGTTTCGTTCAGGCGCGCCTGGTGGTGCAGTGTTGTTCACTGCGGGTGTAGCCTGATGAGGAGTGGTGAAGAGGGTGCGTTGGAGTTCCTCAACGCTTGGGACCACTGGTGTGACTTGAGTAGTTCTTATAGGTAGTTCTATTGCTAGGCGAGGTGGGGTTGTTCCTGCCTCGTGGTGACCAGGTGTGCTGGTTGTCCCAGCGACTTGTCTGGAGGTTGGATCTTGTTGATTCTTCCTCTGATGGTCACGTTTTTCTGACTGCGGAGTCCGCTGGCTCGAATTCTTATGTTTCGTCATTCTAGTTCTTAGTATGGTCCCACGGATGGCGCCACTTGTTGATACAAAAGTTGGGCGTACCTGGTTATGGGCTTATACTCTCGTACCAATTCAATCCTTAGCACTTGTTACCTGCTTACTAAGAAAATAAGACAACACCGTTAGGCTTATCGAGGGATTGTCTCCCCCGATTAGACTCCGGCGTGAGAGTAAGTAATCGATTTAGGATTCTCGTAGAGAGTTAGGGTTGTATATCGTACCTTGAATGAGAATCGTGTGATTCTATATATAGGGGCTAAGAAACCGTGTTTCTTGCTCCTTACTCTTCGCACGCGTGGTGCTTATCCGAGGTAAGGATATTGATGAGGCGAAAAATGATCCGTTTTTAGGGGGTCATTTAAGCCCGAATCCGAATTTATTTGATCAAATATTGCCCTAAATCGTTCCTTTGTGATTTTAGGTGTTTGGAGAGTGAATTCTGGAAAAGAAGCCATTTTGGACGTTTTTGGAGCATAAAAGTGAAGAAAACGGCAAAGTACCAAATTTCCATGCTGAAGATACAAGGTGACGGCGTCAAGAGTAATATCTTGACGGCGTCAGACATGAAGATTAAAATACCGAAGGTGGTGACGGCGTTAAACACCTTCATGACGGCGTCAAAGTGGCAAGAATAAAATACCGTGGTCGGTGACGGCGTCACATAGGCCGTCATAAGTAGATCAAGGCCGTCCGAGGAAGTATATGGCGGTGAGGTGACGGCGTCACAAGTAACTCTTGACTCCGTCAGCCTACTTTTCCTATATATAGTTTTCTAGTTTTTTCATTAAAGAGAGAGAAGTTTTGGTGAAACCCTAAAGACGATTTTGGTGTGTCTTTTACAGGTTTTTCAAGGGTTCCAAACCCTTGAGACCTTGCATTGTAATTGAGATAAGTGTTCTTCCAATTCAATCAATATGTCTATGTGTTGGTTGTTTATATCTTGTTCTTGTCTCAATTCTACTATGCTAGGCTAGATCTCTTTTGTGTTTGCTTAGATCTAATGAAACCTAGATGTTGATTATGTGTTGATTACTTGTCTATTCTTGTTTTGGATGAATGATATTATATGTTAGGCTTAAGAAAACTGGCAGATCTCCAAATGGTAACATGCTTGAACGTCTTAAGAAACATGAACCGAGGCGTACTAGGTCTTTATTGGTTGTATTTAATGCATGAGCCACTGTTTACAATCCCTATAGTTGTTCTGGGTCATGGTGTAGGAGGAGATAAGAGCTCATAGAGTTGGGGAGTTATGTATGCCACCCCACGAATGGTATTAAGGAATACAATCCGTCATCCATACAAGTTTAACAAGTAATTAACGTGTAAAAGATATCTAGGGAGTAGTGAAGTCTAAGTAAACACAATTTCTCCAATTACTGCTCACAACCTTAGTATAATTAGTTTATTTTCATTTTTAGTATTTTATTTTGATTGCATCTTAGTTTTGGGTTAGTTGAATAGCAACTAATTCCGCCCACTCTTCCAAAACCCGAGATTTTACTTGCTTTTATAAAAATATAAAAATACAAAAATAATCATCTCTCACCTTTAGAACTATTAATTAGGTTTTCTAATCCTAGCGACACTATTCCTAAGCTGAACGATCAATCCCCCGGTACTTGTCACTATACTATACTACAACGATCAGGTACACTGCCTGGTGGGGGTTGTAAGCTTCTCGAGAGCCCTCGAGAGGTAAAGCAAGGTGCGATTCCCACGCATCAGATATCTATTCCATGAATAAGTAATTCTTATCGTGTGCCCGGTTACGTTTGGTTGGGCTTTGGGCTTCGTGAGCCCAAGCCATGTTTATTATGGGCCGTTATTTGTTATAATAGCACACTCGTGGTGGGTTTGGGTCAAGTAATGTTTATCATTTGGACTTGTGGCACAAGGACTCGACCTTCCAGTCTATCTCCGGCAGTGGATAGCAGTCCTGCGGACATGCTTTGTTGAGGTCCGTGAAGTCCACGCACATCCTCCAACTGTCATCACTCTTTTTTACCATGACTGGGTTAGAGAGCCAGTCGTGGTAGTATACTTCGCGCATGATGCCTGCATCAACGAGCTTATGTACTTCTTCCAGAATAGCCTTTGCACGATCTGGGGCCTGGCCGCGCTTCTTTTGTCGTATTGGAGGGTATCCTTGTCGGATTTGTAGCTTATGCTCTGTAATAGAGCGTGGTACTCCCGTCATATGCTTGGGTTCCCATGCAAAGATGTCTAGGTTCTTTTGCAAGAGTGCGCATACAGCTGCTTTACCTTTGTCAGATAAAGATCCTCCAATCGAAACTTGTTGCTCTGGATAATCTGGGTGAATAGCGACTTTTAAATTTGGCGTTTTTTCCGTGCGCTGTTCTGGAATAGTCTCTGCTTCAGTTGTTACTGCGATGCATTCTCTTGGTGGTATTGTTGTGTTATAGAGAGTGACAACTCCTCCTTCCACTGGGAATTTAAGCATTCTGTGCGCTGTGGATGGTACCGCGCGCATGGATGATATTCCCGGTCTTCCAATGATACCATTGTATGGTGAAGGAGACTTTATTACCATAAAGTTTATCCATGTTGCGGTTGAGTGTTGTTCATCTCCTACGACCACCAACAAGCGTAACTGCCCCATAGGCCAAATCTTTTCTCCTGTGAATCCTGTTAATGACGTTGTAGCTGGTATTAACTGACTTTGGATTTCCGGTCGCAGTCTTTTGAAACAGTGATCGTACAGGATGTCTGCGGATGCTCCTTCATCAATGTACATGCGGTGGATGTCATGTCCCCCTGTATGTATTTTAATGGTTAAGGGCTCCACGACTGCGTTGTCCGCAGCTATAGTAGGGAAGGATATCTATTTTGAGATTGATGTTTGGAGACCGATTTGGTGAGATAAGCACTTGCTTCCTTATTAATATGTCAACTTTGAGTCAATGTGATTCATTTACGATGCTTGATGTATCAAAGATACTTACTTTAACTACGTTTTATCAAGATGATTTTAAGGATGCGGATAGGTTTTCTCTTAGGCGGGAACTTGACCTCTACTGTGAGACAGTGATTCATGATGTAGACTTTATGAAGTTGAAAGGAATTACCGAGCTTGCTACGTTGATGGTGACACGAAAGAAGCATATTTCTTTTCCTTTGATTTATAAGTTATTGAAGTTTTCTTTAGTCTTACATGTGGCAACCGCAACTGTAGAAAGATGTTTTTCGGCAATGAAATTGATAAAGACGAATCTCCGCAACAGAATGGGTGAAAATTATATGAATGATGCTTTAATTTGTAACATAAAAAAAGAATTATTTGCAAATGTTACAAATGAAGACGTGATAAAACACTTTCAAGGCTCAAAACGTCGAAGAGGTCAATAATAAGAGACCGGGTACTTTATGTACTAGTTTGTCATTTTTACAATTTATATAACGTTGAATTTTTTTTGGGTACTTATGATTTTTTTTGTGCAACACCCTTTTTAAAATTCTGGGTCCGTCCCTGATTATACCGGTATCGGCTAATCTATATATTACTCGGTACCAATATGTATAGCACGCAAAATACCACTCATAGGTATTGTCCATACCGTTTTCTCAACAACGTCATTTTGGTAATATAAACGAATTAGGCTAAAATACACTAACACATAGTAGGTCTCAAGTTCACGAAATATCATTTATGGTCCGTCCGTATCAACGCTCATGGTCCTCAAATTTTGGGTAGCGTTGTTGTTGCAATATTGTTCCGTATTGATTCGCACTAGCCTCAGACGCATTATTGCTAAACAAAATATTTGTATCCGAATCTTGGAAAGAAAACAAGACATGCGTCTACTTTTTATATGACAAGACTTTTCCTTCTCCTATGAGAACATAAGCCTACAAAGTATACAACTTTTGTTTCACAAGTTAATGTTATCATAACTCGTTTGTTTTGTGTTTGCTCACTTTTATATCGAAAGTACTTGCACGACAATAAATAAATATGTGTACCTTGATACTATAAGTCTATAAGTGCTTGACCGTGCAATTATCGAATGTGAAATACTAAAATGATCTTTGATTAACATTTCATCCAAACTACTATACCATTATATTTCAGCCGGTGTTACTAAAAACATATGTAACTGTAATAGTGTCCTAAACAACGCACGGAGGTAGTTGAGCATGCATGGTCGACTACTACAAGCGAATTGCTTCACGCGTGGAGGACCAGAATTTGGAAGATAAAGGTGGCTGGTGTTGACCAACGGTGATTGTGTGATTTTTGTGTGTTTAGAAATGCATAGTTAAGTTTAAAAGTTTAAGTAATAGTTACGCGGGTAAATGTGGTGAGAAGGTGCAAAGAAAGTAGGAGGTAATATGCCGCTAAAATATATGACTATAAAGCATAATTATTACATCTAGTTTAAGTAATAATACCGTAGGTATATATAAAGTGCAAAAACATTGAGATTGGTGTAAGAGCATCGGGTGTACCAAATTGTTTTGCTTTGTTTTACTGTATTTGTGATTTATTGAATTGTGTGTGGCTCACTCGATGTCCTATACTTTAAAACTAGAAGCCATGGTCGTGAATGGTGACTAAGTGAGTTACACCTCATCACTCCCACTTTTATCAATCACTAAGTGAGTAAGAAAAAATATGAAATTGAGGTGAGCGGGTCACCGTTTGGTTACCGTGCAATTTGTTTGTTTTTTATTTTATTTGTGAGTGTGTGTGGGTCATTAGATATGTTCTCTACATACCATCATTTTCACATAATCTCATCTCTGTGAGCAAAATGCTAAAAGGAACAAATATTTCACTCACACTCACTGATAAGCATTGTGAATTTCAGGAACAGAATAAAATGATTGCTCATGGAATCCTTTGTAATGGTCTTTACTTCTTACCCTCATCAGCTTCAACCTCACAACCACCATCTACATCACCTTAATCTTCAACACCAACGACAACTCTTATATGTGGCATTCAAGAATGGGTCATTCCTCATTTCCAGTTCTTAAACAAATAAAAGGATTAGCCTCTTTCATACATTGTAATTATACTTTCAAATGTAACGTCTGTATGCTTACAAAACAACATGCTTTACCCTTAAATTCAAGTGTTCCTCATGCTAAATCACTATTTGATCTAATTCATGTGGATGTTTGGGGAGCCCATAGACACACCACCATAAACAAGTGAAAATATTTACTAACCATAGTTGATGACTACTAAAGGGCAACGTGGACCTATCTTATGCCAAGTAAACTGCACACCACAATACACATCAAAGCATTCTATCAATATGTTCAAACACACTTTCAAGTTAAGATCAAAATAGTTAGAAGTGACAATGGAACTGAATTTTCAAATTCTACACTCAATACATTCTTTCAGTCAGTAGGAATATTTCACCAAACATCATGTCCTAATACTTCTCAGCAAAATGTTGGATTTTAAAGAAAACACAAACACTATTTAAAGTAGCCACAGTACTTCAATTTCAAGCCAATTTTCAAATACATTTTTGGAGCTATTGCTTACTATCTGTAACCTACCTTATAATCAGACTTCATTCTACCTCCATTCAGAACAAATCACCATATGAGCTCTTGCATAACACACCACCTTCACTCGATCACATCAGAACCATTGGTTGCAGAGCTTTTGTCCATCACCATTCATCTGACAAATTTGCCCACAGATCAATCCCTACTCTCCTTATTAGGTATTCACCACATCAAAAATGGTAACCTTTTTATGACACAGAAATACAAAATACTAGCTAATAGGCATGTTGAATTTGATGAAACACTATTTCCCTTTCACAAATCACAAGATACCAACACCACTACTCATGTCCCAAACACACAAGTTAATCCTCATAACCTTTCGCTCTTCTTACCAAAACAAACCAACACTACTAATGCAACTCCTCCATCACCAGACTCTTCCTTAAATGCTACAGACACACCTTCACCATTACCTACAAACAGATAATCCTTCAATACTGATCCTTCATCTCACCCATCACCAATTCCCATACCACCTCCTGATCTACCACAACCTCCTTTGAGAACCTCACATAGACTTAAAACACTCCCAAATAAACTAAAAGACTTTCAACACACACTCCCTAAATCTAACATTAAAACTATGTCCAAACACCACATCACCAATTTCACAAATTATTCAAGTGTTTCCACTCCAATGATAAGATACCTCATCAATACCATCAACAAAACCACATAACCTCATACCTATAACCAAGCTGCAAAAGATCCAAAATAGATGGAGGCTATGCAACTGGAAATTCATGCTTTAGAAGAGAATAATACTTGGGAATTATGTATCTTACCTGCTAACAAAACTGCCATTGGTTGTAAGTGGGTATTTAGGATCAAATATCTTACAGATGGCATTATAGAAAGGTACAAGGCAAGATTGGTAGCAAAGGGTTACACACAAAAGGAAGGCATTGATTACAAGGAAACTGTTAGACCCGTTTCACGGGTACAAATAGGCCCTACCCTAAATGGAATTTGCTAAGGTTTAACGTGACTGGCTAGTCAACGAATGTTACATGAAATTCAAACCCGATAGTCAATGAATGGGTTATAAGGTTATGGAAAGTATTATGTGGCACAACTAGAAAGAAAATAGACCTAAAGGGACTTCAGTAGCTAAAATAGAAGGAAAGAGACTTCAGTAGCTAATTGTGCCAATTGGCTAAAGTTGTGCAAGTTAAATATTTACTTAAAGGATTCTAGAGAATCCTACCAAGTTCCATCTTTTCATAAGGGTGTGTTGAGGACCGGCTTTTAGAGGAGAAAAAAGGGAGGGAAAATGGATAAAGCTTGGATGATCTTCATAAAGAAGTAAAGGTGTTTATCCAAGGGTTAATCCTAAACTATACTCTTTCCCCAAGTAAGTAATCTCCCTATCTTGATGTTAATGAGGTTAAGGTTTATGTATAAAATGGGTTTTCATCATATGATCAAAGTATGATCATATAATGATATAGAAAGGAAGTTGTGCATGTTAATGGGTGATATAAACCCTTAATCATAATTTTGAGTAATGTGCTAATAGGTCTTGATCTTTATGGTAAAGGATGATGATGCTGGAAGATGAATGATATTGATGATGAAGATGATGCTTATGCTCTTGTTAGACTTAGCTTTCGAAGCTAAGGTAAGTAAACCGGTTATGAGTTGATATTATAATGATTTCTATACATTATGTGTTAAACGATTGTTGTGATAAGGTTATTGAATTGTTTGAATGATTGTGTGATGAGGAAATAGATGTAGGGCTAGTTTGGCATAACTAGCAAAAGAGATTGAGGGTCTAGTTTGGATTAAGTGAAAGTGTGTAGGAAAGGTTGAGATATAATGGTGAGGCTTAAAGTGGCTAAGGTATGTGTAATGTTTAATGTTGCAATGGAATGAATAGATTATGATGCTAAATGTGTGAATGAGTTATGATGTCATGTTGTAATCGTTTTACTTACTAAGCATTCATGCTTACGGTTTAATGTTTCAATCTTTTGTAGGCTATGGTGTGTATGTAAAGGCTTGGAATAAGGGTTAATGTTTGGTTATGCGAAAGGCTAGAAGATTTGTATGAAAGTAAGAGCTTAGGTAGATACCAAGCTCAAGATCTATGTTGCAACTCCGTGAGTCATTTAATAGTTTATAATGGGTAAACAAGTGTCAAAACGTGTGTCAAGATTGGTATAATGAATTGGTGGTCATTTGGTATGCTAAAGTGTGATTTAAGTGTTTATGGTAAAAGTTAAAGGGGTGTTTGGTATAAGTGTGAATATACCCATTTTGGGTTGTAAACGGGTTGAACGGTTATGGAAACAGTTAGTTATGTCATGTTAAAGGGTTTTGGAAAGTTTGGTGTAATATGGAAGTATTAAAGATCGTTTGTTGTGAAATGGGTCAAAGCGGGTATAATACACGTCTATTTGCAAAGTACTATTCCGATGTGTCAATTAGGTAATGTTATTAAATGAAAATGAAATTTATAATGTATTAATGAAATCTGTAATGTTTCGTTAATTTTCGGGTATCGAAAGTATGGTTTTCGGAAAATGTGTAAAGTATTGTAAATGTAATGTTTTTGCAGGTACCATACGGCCATATGAGATATTTCATATGGCGGTATGCTCCATTATGTAGGTTTTTAAGTTCTGAGGTGACCATACGACCATATAAAATATTTCATATGGTCATATGCTTGAGTCAGTAGTTTGAAAAGTTTACGAGAAGACTATACGGCCATATGGTCGGTTTTTCAGATTTCGTCAATTTTTGAAATTACATATCTTTTAAACCGTAAGTCGTTACGGGTCATGTCACCCGTCATTTCGAAGGTAATTAAGTCTAGTTTCAATTAAAAATAGTCTCAAGGGTTGAAGTGTGATAGATTTTTAACATTTGGTCAAAGAGTATCAGAATGTTCGGTAAGGTCAAGCGTTTATGTGTCAAAAGTTAAAAATTTTTGTCAAAGCAGGCACGGGGTGTAATAGAAACCTTTGCTCCTGTTGCAAAGACAGTGACTATCAGAGCTCTCCTTGCAATTACAGTACACAGTAAATGGACCATAGAACAAATGGACATTAATAATGCGTTTTTACATGGAGATCTAAATAAGGAAGTCTATATGAAAGTTCCACAAGGGTATTCTAAAACCTTACCACCAAACACAGTCTGCAAATTGAGAAAATCACTTTATGGACTCAAACAAGCCAATAGACAATGGTTTCAAAAGTTGACTAATTGTCTACTCTCACTAGGCTTTCAACAGAGTGATGGAAACACTTCTTTGTTCACGCTCTCTCAAGGATCCTACTTTATTGCCCTACTTATCTGTGTGGATGACATCCTTTTGGCAGGCAACCATCAACCTCTCATCAACTCCATCAAACAACAACTACACCAGAAGTTTAGTATCAAAGACCTTGGTCCTTTGCACTATTTATTGGGTATTGAATTTCTAAAGAACTTATCTAGTATAGTCATGTCACATAGAAAGTATGAATTAGAGCTTCTACAACATGTTGGAGTCCTAAATGAGAAACCTGCAATCACACCACTAGATCCAACTATCACACTCAACAACACCACCAGTGAACCTCTACCAGATTCATCACTATATATAGAACAATTGTTGGAAAACTCATCTACCTCTCTATCACCAGACCGGACCTTTCATTTGCAGCTCAAGTCTTAAGTTAATTCTCTTATCATCCAACCACTGCTGACATGAAAGCTCTCCTAAGGGTCATGAGATACATCAAGCTTTGTCTAGGACAGGGTCTACACTTCCCAACTCATACCAATCTCTCCCTATTAGCCTATTGTAAATACTAACTGGGTTGCATGCCTTATAATAAGAAGATCGGTAACTGGCTATGCATTCTTCTTAGGCAACTGTCTCATCTCTTGGATTTCAAAGAAGTAGCTTTTTGTCTCAAGATCATCAAGAAAATCTAAGCATAGAGCACTTGCAGACTGCACTTATGAGATTACATGGCTCAAATGTCTACTGCAAGACCTTAATCTCACCATTTCTCAACATGTCCCTATCCTATCTGATAATGAATCTACAATAGCTCTAGCCTCAAATCCAGTACATCATGCAAGAACAAAACATAAAAGGATAGACTATTGTAAATACTAACTGGGTTGCATGCCTTATAACAAGAAGATCGGTAACTGGCTATGCATTCTTCTTAGGCAACTATCTCATCTCTTGGATTTCGAAGAAGTAGCTTTTTGTCTCAAGATCATCAAGAAAATCTAAGCATAGAGCATTTGCAGACTGCACTTATGAGATTACATGGCTCAAATGTCTACTTCAAGACCTTAATCTCACCATTTCTCAACATGTCCCTATCTTATCTGATAATGAATCTACAATAGCTCTAGCCTCAAATCCAGTACATCATGCAAGAACAAAACATAAAAGGATAGACTGCCACTTTGTAAGGGACAAAATCAAAGCTCAACACATTCTTCCTTCAAACATTCCTACAAAGTTCTAGACAACACATGTCTTAACTAAAGGACTTCCAAAAGTTCTACACTATAACTGTTTGAGCAAGTTGCATTTGTGATCCAATAACACTGCCAACTAAGACTTCAACTCATCAAGTTCATACAATAACGAAGTCAACAATTAAGCAAAAGTCAAAGTATCTTCTTAACCAACAAGCCCAATTTCAATGCATTAATGCAAGGAAATGTAGACTAATTAGATAGCTTGTATTTAGTTAATTATATTGCTTCTAGAAGCTTTGTAGTCTATAAATAGAACAGTGTAATCTTCATTTCATTTTAAGTTTTCACTTTGTAAATGTAAACTTCACTTTTTCCTCCATAATGATAATGTAATCCTTTACATAGTTTTTCTCATTTCTCTTTAGTTTTTGAGTTAAATTATGAGTTGTTATAAAGGAAAAAGATAAGGGTCTGTTTGGTTAGACGTAATGGACTGATAGAAGAATGTAATTGACGATGTAATGAAATAAACATAGTAATTGAATGAGTCATTACTGTTCCATTGACTTATTTGGTTGCCATGTTGGAATGGAATATGGCATTTATGTATATTGTTTGATACAATGCAATGGACATTGAAAATGAATGAAATAAATAAAATATGTAAAAATGTGATTCCATATCGTAACGGAATGAGAAAAAACTAGGGATAGCTATGTTAATGAAATTATTGGTTATAGACGTAATGAATCAAACAATGAATATACCATTCTATTACAAAGTTCAAAATAAACAACAAATTTTCATTTCATTCTAATAATTTATTACATTCCAACTTCGATTCATGTATACCAAAAGCCACGTAAGATGCCAACACTTTTTACTATAAGATGAGCCTTATGGCTCTAGTACCCACCTTGTTCTCAGGTGTCTACAATTATTCTAGAACAATTACCATCTTTATTTAAGGCCCGTTTAGTTTGTAGATGGGTTTAGGATCAGGATTTAGGGCCCGTTTGGTTTGTAGGTGAGTTTCGGATTTGGATTTAAATTTGGATTAGAATTTAGATTTGGATTTAATATAAGAGAGAGAAAAGATATTTAATTGTAATTATAATTTATTTAATAATTTTGAAATAAAAAATATTATATTATTTAAAGTAAATATAGAGGGCATTGAGAGAAGTATACTACATGGGGCCCACTTAAAAATGCTAATACCTACCAAACTCATCAAATTAGGAGCCGTTTGGTATCTGGGTATGGTGTGTATAGATTGAAAGAAATATCAAATAACTTGTTTGGTATCATTTTGATTCCTTGACCCCACCACTTCTGGGTGATATCATCCAATCAGATTTTATTTTTCTTTTTTCTTTTATGATGGTACCGCATATTGTTATATATTTGCTTTTATTTTAAATTAGTATTAGTGTTTTTCTAACTTGTGCCCTAGGGGCACAAGTTAAGCACGTCAAGAGTATAAAAGGGCTCACGAAAAAGTACATAGAGATTCACGTAAAAGTATAGACAAGTGTACTTTTATGTGGGTCATTATGTACTTGTGGTGTGCTTAACTTAGAGGTGAGCATCGGGTCGGATCCCGACCCGTCCCGACTAATCTCGATGCCGAAATTCACCTAAATTTTAAACCGAATACCAACTCGAAAGTAGTCGGTTTTTTGGCCCGTCCCAACCCGTCCCGAAAGTAGTCGGTTTTTGTTTGCATTTTGTAGGTTTTTGGCACGTCCTGACCCGTCATGAATCCCGAAAATGTTTAAAATCCATCCCGACTCCCGACCCGAGTAGCTATTATTCGGTTTCGGGACTATCGGCTTATGTCAGGATCGGGTCGGTTGTCGAGATTAGGGCGGTTTTGCTCACCCCTAGCTTAACTTGTGCCCCTATGGCACAAGTTAGAAACACCCTTAATATTAATAATATCCCACTTATTTTTAAATTAATAATATTTAATTTAATTATATTTTTTTTCTCTTTCCTCATTCTTTCAAACATTTCCCAAATCTAAATCTAAATCCAATTCTAATCCCACCTACAAACCAAACGCACCCATACTATCTTTCAATCTTTGATAAATGAATTCATTCCCCCTTTTAAAATTTACAACTAAACAAATGTTTAGTGTCACATCAATGCAAAACCCATACTAAACCCTTGGATTTGGATTAGGATTTTGTTTTGTATTAAATAAGATAATTAAATTATATATTATATATGTTATAAAAAGGTATAATTTATAAATTTAAAAATATTAATATTGTAAAAATAAAAAATAAAACAAAATATGGATGGTTGATATATAAAATAGGCTCACCTTGAATGGTAATACGACAAAAAGATGATATGGTAGATGGTATTAGCACAAGAACAAAAATTTGGGACTCATTCCTAATTGTGAGACCCACACAAATATACTAAACAATATTTTTTTGCATCAATCTCAAATCCTATCCTTAGGCTCGGCATAGTAAGGCAATCTAATCTCCCTTATTTTCTCTGTCACGTCAGCCGTCTCTCCCCAGCGACCTACATGCGATTGGGTATCCCAGTAATGCCGGCCTTAATAATATTAATTGAAAAGTGAGAGTTATGTTTTTATGTGTGTATGTGAGTCGATCGTCCAAGCGACCAACATGCCAAAAAAAGGACCGATCGATTGATGATTGGGTACCACAGAAGGTCGATCGACACTCAATCGAGTGAAACAATTGATCGCATGCACTTACTGTGACTAGCCTTACCGCCTCCAACCAAAAACTCTTAAATTAGTTATTCTCTTAATTAATGACGACGAATGACTTAACCGAAAACCCAGGCATCATACCATTATATATATATATTAATTATCAAATGATACGACGTAGCAGATTTCATTTCTTTTTTTCTGGCCTGTGGCTAAGGCCCATGACACAAAGCCCAAAAAAAAAAAAAAAAAAAAAAAAAAAAAAAAAAAAAAACTAATAATACAGCCCATATTGAGCAAAGACCCAACTTTAGGGAGATTGAACGAGGCGCAGTAGATGAATTCTTTAGTTTAGTCTCCCGCCACAAAAAATCAATAATTATATTACATCAAAAAAAAAAAAGTTTCTAATCTACTACTGTGAAACCAAACTCCTAAAAAGACAAAATTTTGTTAAAAAATCTAAACAAAAAATGTCAGTATATTTGCATCGTCGCTTTTACTAGCCAATAATTAACGGCAATAAAAAAAAATACGGAGTACCACATTTTATACAAAACACAACTGTCAACAAACATGCCCGGCCGCGTTGCGGCCGGTCGTTGCCAATCTCGTTTTATTTTATATTAAGAAGGTGTCGATGAATTCTGTAAATATATACTTTGACATCTGAGGTGATTCTTTTGATATATTTTCTTTTAAAGACTAAACATTAAAGACACTCTAAAACGTATGTATCTCACACAGCGTTTGCTAAGTACTCTCCCATATATATACACCATAGCTGTTAGTTTATTACTCCATATGATTTACAATTCAGTTTATGATGATCTCATGGGTATAAAATATCAGCTGAAGTGATTTGTGGATGTTAATCATAGCTATAAACATTACCCACGCATGATAAATATCTTAGAAATACCATTTACATAGATGATACAATAAACGTGAGTTTCCATTATTCGCAATATCATTACATGACTAAATCCATAAAGAGAACTTATTAAATTAAACAATTGACATATAAAAAAAAATATGTCCACAAGGTATAAAGAAAAATAAGCTTACTAGTCAATATGCACATTTCCTATCTACTTATGTTTAGCTCAAGAGGGATAGATAGAAGAGTGGAGTTTTGCATCACTCCACGTCATAGTTGCTACAACAAGCATCCTGAAGATCGCTTGAAAGCTCAACGGGCTTGCAAGGTCAAGAAAACTCGAACAACCTTTATGAAGTCAGATAATATTAATAAGAAGTATAAGAAGAATAAGCTCAGGAGGGATAACGCCAAGGTCATGATCATAGCCTTGTTGTACTTGGCTTTATAAGATGATCATGCAGAGCCGAATTGGCCATGAGTATGTTAAACAATATGGGGTAATAAACCTTGGCTAGGACCCAAAGAGTATATGGGTTAGAGAAGAGTGTTTTAAGGGTTGAATCAAGTTGAAGATTCATGTTGTGTGTGGATGGTTGATGGGTGCAAGCATATTATATATAGAGTTGGTGGACTAGTGTGGTGGGGGGTTGAAAGGGTTTGGGTATAATTGGTTCTATCGTAATAAAGGAGTTTATTGAGGTGTCATTTTCTACACATAAGGACATAGACAGAAAGCATAATGAGAGTTTGTTCTTGGTTTTTGAGAATTTGGTACCACAAAATTATCAACTTTGACTTTTAATCTTCAAAACATTCAAGGATTCAGTATTTTGAGTCATAAAATACGCATAAGCAATAGCCCAATACCAAAATGTCACTAAAAAAAATTCGGACACATAAAAAAATATAAAAATAATAATAAAAAAAAAATTGTCATCAAATATTTTAAAAATGTCACTAAAATTAAAAAGCGTAAAGGAGGTGTCACTAAAAACTTTATGTGTTTTTTCCAGACTTAAAAAAATGTAAGTAAAAGTTCAGTAAGTAAAAGTCTATTCATGGTGATACAAAAAAAGTGTGTGATTACATAGTTTTCTCCTTTTGTGATCATTTTGTTTATAAAATGATTTATTAATCTTAAAATTTTAAGCTTTTGTAAACACTATTAAAAAAGTGTCACTAAATTTTAGATTTAGTGACACTTTTTTGTCTTATTAGTACCTTTGTTACTAAATGTTTATTATCTTGCGTTTATATCGGCGTTGCACACTATTTTCTAATGATCATCAAAAGTTGTGATTGACCTATGATCTATTTTTCCAAAACTCTCTTTGATATGTCAACTGAAATATACCACCCGCAATCATATAATAGCGTAAACTTCATTTAGCTTGAAGTTTATCAATAATTTTGTTCGAATTGCAGGAATTTTCATTAAGAGTGTGTTTAGTTAATGGGCATGAGAATAAAGGAATAAATTTTATTCTCAATAAATTTTTTATTTAGTAGGTTTAAATAAGTGTATGAAACCCATAAGACTATAGATAATCTAAACCCAACAAGAGTAGTGGGTTTACAAACCCCATACTCATTACGATATCCATAGTGATTACCTTGACAAACCAAACACCTCCTAATATGATTCAAAATATCGTATATATTTTCTAGAATTGTAAAGTTTATTTTGAAATTGTAAAGTTATAGTCCTTCCTTTTCAAAATAAATGTACACTTTGTGTATTCACAGAGTTTTGAAAAAAAAAAAAAAAAAAAAAAAAAAAAAAAAAAAAAAAAAAAAAACTCACTAACTATCATTTCCATCAATTAATCTTTTTTTTAATTATTTTTATTTTTATTATTATTATTATTTTTTTATTGAAATGTAAAATAGATATTTATTTTAAAACATCTAGAAATAAAAAAATGAACATTTGTTTTAAGACGAAATGAGTAGAAGAGTAAGTAACCAAACTAGCTTACAAGGTAAGCGCTATCATGAACAATATTGTATAGTTGTAGAAAGGTAATGCAAACTGGATATAGAAAAACCGATCATCTTGGGACCCCTACCAATGGAGGTGTAAAATTGTTCACGAGGAATATTGCGTGGATTAGTAGTCAAAAGAACATGAGTACGATATAAGAGGTGTACAAAGAAAATATTACTCCTAGATTGACCTTTTCTATCCAAAACAATTTCTAAAAGGTGCTTAAAAAACAATTGTGGGGCTAGATTTTAGATTTACTTTCGGTCATAAGATCCCAAGTGGTATCTCTCACTTGTTCAACGTTTCAATAAAAACAATGCTAAAGAAAATGTCAGTGTTTGTTTATCATGTGATCTTAATTGTACAACACATTATTGGAGTTTGATCTAATATCGGGTGTAATGGTTACCATTCCTTTTATCATTTACCAATATCTTACCACATACTCTTACATAAAATTGGCTTTTCATATATATATATATATATATATATATATATATATATATATATATATATATATATATATATATGGGATGGGATAACCGAACGGTCCCCATTTTTGTTAGCCGGACCCCCCCCCCCCTTTTTTTTTTTTTTTTTTTTTTTTTTTTTTTTTATAATTTTATTTATATTAAAAAGCTATAAACCTGAAAGTGCGGAACAGAAAATATAAAGTTTAATATGTCAAACACTTAAAACTGTCAAAAATACGGAACAGAAACTGACAAAAAGCTGTGCTGTACTGGAATAAAGTGGGGGAACATCAGGGGACAAAGGGGACAGTGGGTGGGTCCCTGGTGGGCCAGGGACCGTCCGGTTAACAGTACCCATATATATATATATATATATATATATATATATATATATATATATATATATATATATATATATATATATTCCCTGATGGTCCGCACCACTTAATGACTTGATTTAGTTGCTTCACGCGTGCTTCAAGGATGGTGTAGTGGTTATTGACACATGAAAGGTATTAAGAAAATCACATGTGGCCTCAACATTGTTACGCCTGGTCTAAGGTAGTGCTTAGCATAATGTATGGAATGACTATGTGTATCCGTTTGATGATAAAGGAGTGGCATTTGTATGATTTAGTACGGATATCGTTTCTAATTTTATTTTAAGGAATTTTTTTTTTTTTTTTTTTTTTGAACAATTAAAAAAAAAAAAAAAAAAAAAAAAAAAAAAAAAAAAAAAAAAAAAAAAAACCTAGCAAGAAGCTATGAAATTACAAAGTGTTATCTAACAACGGATTTTGAATCCATTGGTTCCAAGAAACATGAATCTTTCTATTCCTACTATGAAACCAAAGAAAGGAATAACTAAACATCAAAATTCGCAATGGAGCATTGCATGGGTGTCTATCCATCCAATGGAGGTGTTGTACGCAGGGCCGTCCCATGAATTTATAAAATTTTTGAGGGCCCTGGACGAAATTAAATAACGAGGCCTTTCGATAAGGAATGCTATATATAAAGTGTCACCATTTATAAGATATAATGCAATTAGTTAGCCAAACGTTCTAACATATTACTCATTTAAGATACTTTCTCATCAAAATACTTTTTCTTTCTGAAAAATATGCGTACACATACATATAACTATTAACGGGACAAATTTTGAGGCCCTTAAAAATTTTGAGGCCCTGCGCGGTCGCTCACCTTGCACACCCTCAAAGCCGGCCCTGGTTGTACGGTTTTTGCATTGTATCCTGATGCATGCTTTTCATTTATGGTTGGTTATGAAGCGAAAATTAAAGACTCAAGATGTATTAAGACAATGGGATGTTAGTGATTTCACCAACTTAAACTTGTTTGAAGCCCTTTTTGAGTTGCAGTCAGATTCCCGTAACCATCTGCTTTTCGAATGTACTCTCCTATCTCAAGTTTGGGATCACATAAAGACGTTTGCAGGAATGTATGTTGTTCCTTCTACGATTGACGACATTATTGTTTGGTTGCTGCCAATTTCTAATAGGCGTTTGTGTTGTAGGTAAGCTTGTCTTAGCAGCTACAATTTACTTCATTTGGCAAGAAAGAAACCTCTTATTTTTCAAGAAGAAACTAAAAACTGGATCAAGTGATTGAAGTAATTATGTCTATAGTGCGGCTCAAATTGATAACATTTTGCTTTAAGAAGTCGCATCGTGTGACTACATTATTGGAAGCTACCTAGTTCATTAGTCACACAAGGAACTCGGCTGAGAAATTAATGGTTGGTGTGTCATAATCGTCTCATGGTCTTGAAATGTAATATATGTCTTGGAGATAGTTTATGTGGTTTTATTTCATGTTTATGGCTTGTCATTTGCAATATATTTAATAGTTTGAAGCACAAATGGTGCATTGTTTGTTAGATAATCCATTATGATAAACTTTTAAAAAGGTTTATACAATTAATACATCATCAATTTATAAGTCCTTTCATGTTATAAACCTATTTCTATTATGGATAAACCTATTCATAAAGCTTTTCATATCATAAAACACAACTAACAATTTCAAAAAGAAATTAAAAAATAGTTTAGACCTCTCAAAGATCTTAGACCTTTTCATTCCACCTATTATTGAAATAGTTATCACTATGGTTTACAAATTTATAAACCTCTTCAAAATGTTTTAGACCTATTTAAAAACCACTATAATGGATGCTCTTAGTTAATGTGGTATTCAATCACATTTATTGTATTTAAACATTGATTTAAATATATCTTATGTAAAAATGTTTTACGAAAGAAGAACATCAAAAAATTATATATTTCTTTAAAACATAAGTTTTCATTACACGTGTATAATGCCTTTAAAACATGTATTGGGAAAATATGGAATTTTAATGTGTTGGTTGGGTAAAGGAAAAAGAGTTAATCACATAAATCGTCCTTGTGGTTTACCCATAGTTTCAAGTTTCGTCCTTAACTCTAAAAAATTACTCCAATTGTCCCCGTGGTTGTCCATTAATCGGATGGCAGTTAGTTTTGGCCGTTAAGTGAGACGCATTATCATCCTTTCACATCTAAAGTAAACCACATTGACGATTTATGAATATATATATATATATATATATATATATATATATATATATATATATATATATATATATATATATATATATATATATATATAAAGATTTTTTCTTTATTATTAATATTTGTATTTAATTTTTCGGGCATCAAATCGGTATATCTTTGGTTGGCCGGTTCATGGTAAACCACCACCACCACCACCCACCCAACCCTCACTGCCACCAACCAGCCACCACCGGCTACCACTGCCACCTACCACCACCATCACTACTCACCACGGTACGCACCACAACCACTACCACCGCCACTGCCACCAACACCGCCACCCATCACCAATAACCACCACCACCACCGCTACTACCACCCGTCACCACCACCGACACCCATTACCACTTACTACAACCACCCACCACCAATCACCACCAACCACTAACACCGCCGCCAACACCACTGCCACGAATCACCAAACACCCACCACCACCACCACTACCACTACCCACCACCACCATCCATTACCACTCACCATCACCCAACATCACCACCAACTACCACCACCGCCACCATTTACCCTCGAGTGGTGGTGATGAGTGGCGATAGTGACTGGTGTTGCTGGTGGTGGGTGGTGGTGATTGGTGTTGCATGGCGGTGGTGGTGGTGTGTAGCGGTGGTAGATGGTTTATATACATATCGTAATATTTGCACTAAACAATAATACTAATAAAAAACAGAAAAAAAAAAATGTTTCGTGTCATAAATCTTCCCTGTGGTTTGCTTTAGATGTGAAGGGACGATAATGCCCCTCACTTAACGGCCAAAACTAACGGCCATTCGATCAACTCAAAATGGACAATCACTAAGACGACTCATGTAATTTTTGAGAGTTAATGACGAAACTTGCAATTATGGGTAACTCAAAAGGACGAGTTATGCAACTAACACTAATTTTTTTTAAATACAATATATTTTAAAAATCTTGTTTGACGTGGCTCTTGATACCAATTGTGAAAAATTAGAAGGGGGTTGAATAGTTTTGCGTCATTTTAAATTTATTATAAAAACTTTGTTTCAAAAACTTTGATTCAATTTTATGTGAAATCAACTCTTGCACAATATGAATAAATATAACTAAATATGTAAGTAAAAACTATGTAAGTAAAGTAATAAATGAAAGATAAGAGATGGAAGGATCAAACCATAACACAAGGATTTATAGTGGTTCGGTAACGAATCACCTCTTCGCCCTACTCCACTCCTCGAGTCTCTTACTCGAGAGTTTTCTTCACTATGTTAACAAACTCCCTTTTGCCGGAGAAAGCCGTAAACACCTTTGCTTACACCAATTTCCGACACTAAGTAAAATGTCAAGTTCTAATCCTAGCTAGAACCAATCTCACGACTCTTCACAACTTTTCGCAACTTCTACATAACTTCTACATACCACAACTACTTCACAACTTCTACACTACTTCTTTACTTCACAACTTCACTTCACTACTAACATGCCAATATAATCTACTTACTTACACTTAGGGGGTGCTTGGTAAGGGGGTTAGGGGGGTGGGGAATGGGTAAGGAATTTAAAAGGGTCCACCTCACTCAAATTAGGTGCTTGGTTAGGGGTGTGCAAAGGTATTGATTACCCCGTAGAGGGCAATCAACATTATAGAGTTAATTGAGGGGTAAGGTATTGATTACCCACCTCAGTCAATCTTTTGCATTCCCTTTCCCTTTACCTTTACCTTTCCTCACTTTGAACCAAGCGGACCTTAGATCTACTTATCACAAACACACCACACTTCTACAAATAATTTACACAACTTCAATACAATCTAAACTACAATACTTCTTTTCTTGTTTAAAGGAGTATTCTTTTCTTACACTTGAATGATTGAAGCTTGGATCACTTGAAAACAAAAACTTATAATTATATGATAAAAGGATTTAAAAGGATGTTTGAAATTGATTTGGACAGAAAGTAAGAGTGCAAAAGGTGAGGAAAATGCCAAGAATAATCCAATATTTATAGGCAAATCTGAGGAGCTGAAGAGCGGGGCCGGTGCCCTTAAAGTGTGGCCGGCCCCCTTAAACTTTTAGAGGGCCGCCATTTCCAAAACGATCCTCAGATTTGTCTTTTACCCGGGATGGTTTTTCTGAAATATTTTTGCTATTTTTGGTTAAAAATTTGAATTCAAATATATATTATGAATTAAACATTTTCTTTTATTTACCAAAAATATTTTGTAAAATATATAAAATGTTTGTAACATTTTATAAAAAATCTAGTGATCAAATAAAAGTTCTTTTGACCATAAAATGCATTAGACATTTGTTTATTCATATCGTAAGTGATTAATTTGTTAAAATGAATATTTACGACTAAATATTTGTTTACGTAATAATTTTACGTTTAATGATTTTACATTTTGTGATTATCAAAACGTAGAGATATCGAAAAGTATTAATAACGTTTTTATACATTATTTATGTCAACAAATTTATTAATACATCACTTCCAACGTCTATACGAGTAATTGTTTTACGACGGAAAACACAAAGTTAATAAAAACACAATAATGCTTAACTTTTTTTCCTACTTTTACACTATGACAATTTTATCGTTAACAAATTCATTGATGTTTTTTAATTTGTAATAATAGCTATTTTTTTAATAGACCATGCACCATGGTATTCGACCTTTTTGCCAAGTAATCCACGAGTTTAAATTTACTACCACAGAAATTTAAACCAGATAAATCCTATCATTTTGAAAAAGTTAACATGATCATTTCAAAGTTATTTACACACAGGAGTAATTTATATTAAGATTTCTCACATATTAATGATGATAGTCACAATAACTTACTAGGCTAGTCATGAATGGTTTTTGTAATAATAACTTTATAAGTAAAGTAGTAATATGTTAAACTTAATCAGGCTTTTCTATATACTTTTAGGATGCATTTGGTATGTCGCCATAAATCACAATATGAATGATTTTGATAGTAGTGATGGGCCTCAGTATAAAAGATCCATACCTTACCCTTTTGTGGTATATAAAGTATGAAACATTTCTCTCATTCATACCATAGTTGTGAGCCTCTTCATATAAACAAACACTATTAATTACTTTCATAGTAATTGTCTTATTCTCATAGTGGATACCAAACGCACCCTTAGTATTAAACAACTAATTTTCGACAACACAAAAATAAAAAATGGACAAAAATAATTTGTTTTTTGTTTTTTTTCCGTAGTACTAATATTTTGGAGTTTAATAATTAACATAAAATAATTATAAAAAGTGGTCCATTGGCACTCGATTGCTTCCAGAAAACAAAACTGACAAAGAGGGGGAAATGGAAATTCAGAGGTGCATTCTTTCGTTTCCTGACAAAATTCTGATTGCTCATTGACTACCCCTAACCAATTATCATCACCCATCATACCAAATTGAATAAAAGATTACTTTTTGTCAACTTGAATCAAAATAAAAAATTCAAATGGTGCATAACATTGCTCATCAAAAATTGAAATATTTCAAGATGTGTTTTGTGTAACTAATTATATATTTATCTGAGCATTTATTAAAGGATTTTGCTAAATGTTTGTTATGTGGCAACATGTTAAGTTGCAATAATACAATTACTCGTAATATTCTAAACTCACGTGTTACAGTGAGTTACACAAATCAAAGGTAGTAAGAAAAGTAAAGCTCGTGGACTACTATATGGAAAAGATTGAAACTTTGGAGTTTCTAATGATATGTCAAATAAGGCCTAAAAGAATGTTGTTGATATAAATTTTCAAGACTAACTAGCTAACTAAGAGCAAATAATAGAGTAAGGGTGGTGGCAATCATGACTCTAAAAAAATTACATACCTCTCAACCCATCAATAATATCATTTCACTTCACTCATACTTTTTTCATATCTCTCAACCATTTTTTAGTGGCAACCATGATTCCTACACTTCTAGTCCAAACGGTTAAAAAATTAATTGTTCCAACGCATAATTCTTCAATGCCGTTTCAGCAAGGATTGACGCTCAACCCATACCGCATCTCATACCTCTTTGATGGTAATGGTGTTCGCCAGAGGTATGGAGCCAAACCGCTTGCATACCGAGCCCATTGCCACCACCTAACTATATATTTGATTCATAGGCCGAAGCAATGCTTTCATTGGTCCGATTACACGTAAGCGATCAATATATATTCTCTTCCTTTAGTGAACTGCCAAAATAGTACGTTGTGAGTATACAAAAGGTGTCATGAGGCCACGTTCTCTTATTGTTGAAGATGTGCATAGATTGTTGTTTTCTAGGTTTGCTGCTACTACTCTTGATATTAAAGGCAACTTCGGAATGATTAAAGGTGTGTTTGGTGCGAAGCATCAGGGGGAATTTAAGAGTGGTAGGCGTTGATCGTTGTGATATTAATCCTCGATTGGTAATCATCAATAGCTTTATTTTTTTTTCTTCTTGGAATGCATTTTTTTTAGAGGTGGCAAAACGGGCGGGCCGGGCGGGCACGGGCTACGGGCTAAATGGACTATGGGCTAAACGGGCTACGGGTAAAACGGGCGTGGGCTAAACGGGCGCGGGCCAAACGGGCGCATGTTATATGAATGACTTTAGAAAAGACTTAAAACGACAACAAAAATTCCTCAAACGTAACACCTCATTTATATTTAAGTAATATATCCATAAGTTTTTCATTAAATGTTCTCCAATTGAGAGAAAAATATGTGTGCCCATTATGCCCGTTTAACTTCTAAATAGGCAATATATGCCCATTTCAAAAAAAAGAGGAGGTCCAAATGTACCCAAATCTTTTAAAAATGTGCCCATTTAGCCAATTTTTTTGATTTTGGGCACAAATTGCCACGTCTAATTTTTTTCAACACTGTATGAAGTAGCATATATTAGCGTTGAGCATTTAGGAGTTGTAATAATACAATAACAAATTATGATTACAACTATTATTACAACTACGTTATCAAGCGTTTTGAAAAAAAATAAAAAATAATAATAAATTTTTATTCATAGCTAATGCTCACTGCTACTGTCCATTACGTCAATTACTACTGATACTTTTATCAAACACACCCTACATTCATTAAATCATGCACTCGTTGATCCATTACTTGATATGGAGGCTAATGCATCACATCCTTTTAACTTTTGTTCTTAAATATTGTAATTAGAGCGTCTTTAATGATAAACTATTTTTAAAGGTTCATAATATTTTCATGTCAAATAATTCCACAAATAATAATGTTTTCATAACCTATTGTTATTATGCTAAAATTTTATAAAGCTTTATAAATGTATGGTGCATTAAATGAGTTATACATGCATTTGATTACAATAAAAAAGTTTATGATCTTAAACTATTTGAATCCATGTTATCATAAAGTTTTTACACTAGGATGTCTCGATTTATAAACCATTTCAAATTTTATAAAACTTTTTATAAATTTATCATTGTAGTTGCCCTTATGTTAAACTTAAGAGGGGCCATATTATTCCCGACTGATAAAATTTATAATGGTTTCTCAAAAAGGATTAGACATATAGGAATAGCTTCCATGAAAAGATAAGTCCAAATGTAATCTCTGCCACATGCTATGTTTAACCATATTTGACTCTTCCATTTGTCCCTCTCCTTGCAGTTTCCAGTTTCATGCAAATAATCCCCAACTCTCTCTCTCTCTCTCTCTCTATTTCATCATATTTATTGCTCATGTGATGTCAATCTCATATGGCCCTTGCTTGTTCAATGCCCCCTCGCCCTTCCAATTCCGGTGGATTTTGTGTAACGTATGTTTTAAATATTTCAGCTATATGTTAAAAAGCAATAAGTTCAATATTATGAAAACGATAAAAATTTAAAAATAACTAGGTTAAACTTTGATGTGTAAAACCTAAGAATAAGGTGATGGATTTCTGATAATGCAAATGTTCTTTAACATGTGAAGAGTCACCGCTTGAGGTATTTTAGGTATATGGATTTTATTGTGTAATTTTTTTGTTTATAGTAGCATTTTGGGAGGCAAGCACATCACAAACATGTATGTGCATTACAAATGTGATTTTGTGATGTGTACATCACTTGTTATCATCACTTGTTATGGTTTGCATATCAACTCCGTAACATTTTTCATTTAAATGTGCAAAGTAAATGGGAGGTATTCTTTCAAATTAAAATTGAAGCAAATCCCAAAATTATGCTGAATCTGTCTGTCAATTTTAATTGTACACTTGATGACGGATTGACTGTTCCATTTCACAATCCATATTTCGTAATCATCATCATTATTTTTTTGTTGTTATGTCACACCACAAATATTTTATCACAATTTATTACTGTAAATAGTTAGAATACCGCGGTTCTTCTTTTTATTATATGGCCGTTTCATGTTACGGTACTTTTTTTTTTTGCAAGGCAGGAAATTTTTATTAAAGAATAAATAGAAAAAATACAATGAACTTAAACTTACACATTAGAATCTACAAGACAAGAAATCTAGCTTCATAAACTACAAACCTCTAGAAAACTAAAGCTCAACTAATGTAAACGAGACACCAAGAACGCTACGCTAACACAAAAAAGATGAACATGTTGTTCTGACCAAACTCAACATAGACTTTGCAAGCAATACTTGGGTTTGAGCACCAATCCAGCCACGATACACTTGACCCTTTTAATCTTGTCGACAACCAACTATAAGAAACCACTTGTAGCTCGTTACAAAGAGTCGTAAGATTTGAAACTTTATTCTCATAGCTCTTTTGTTTCTTGCACACCACACAAGATACATCATCGTCTAACACACCGCTTGCCATATAAGTTGTTGTTTCTTGCTAAAGTTATTTCTACCATTATGAGCTAGGATGTCGTCAACTGTATCAACTTCAAAACCCCCAACTTCCACCATATAAACACTTTTTCCCAATTGTTGAAGACCCGAGGGCAATGAATAAAACAATGATCCAATGTTTCAATATCATTACCGCAATATGGGCAAAGAATAGAATTGAGATCTATACCAATATGATGGAGCCATGACCAAACCGGAAGTCTCTTCTGTTGACATCTCCAAATAAAGATACACACCTTTCTTGGAATAGCTTTATTCCACCTTGTTTCTTGAGCAGCATTCAAAGAGTCCAGAATCTTGTTGTCAATCAATTCCCTAAGTCTCTTAACAGTAAAGTGATCATCTTTGTCATCGAGGAACCATTTCCAGGAGTCATCAACTAACACTTTTGGTACAAAAAAGTTAGTTAGACTCGTCAATTGCAAAAGTTCCCCCTCACCTCTACCTCTCGGTGTCCTAACCCATCTCCATCTCCATATCCACTCCACTCCACTCCACTCACGTATTTCCCCCACTGTAACATTTTTATTAGCTTCCAACCTAAATAATCTAGGAAACTTTTCACTAAGAATCACCCCGTCCCCTACCCATGAATCCAACCAAAAATAAGTATTATACCCATTACCCATTTTTTTCCAAACGACTTGTAAAAATTAATACCCGTCTTTACAATATCTTTCCCGATCTTTATCATATCTATCCACTTCCCTCCATTACCGTTACCTGGACCGAGATACTTTGTGAGTCCTCCATCTTCACCGTGAATACTTTTGATTATCTTAACCCAAGGTCTATTCGATTCCACTTGAAATCTCCACCACCATTTAGCAAGAAGCGCCCAATTTATCGCTTTTAGACTACCTATATTTAGGCCTCCAACTTTTTCTATATTCAGAACTTTGTCCCATTTCACCCAAGCCATCTTTCTCACTTCATCGGTGCCTACCCAAAAAAATCTTTGTCTTAAACTCTCCAGCTTTTTTATAACCTCCATTGGCACCCGAAATAACGAGAAGTAGTATAAAGAAATACTACCGAGAAACGACTTGACCAAAGTAAGTCTCCCGCCAAAAGAAATCGATCTAGCTTTCCAATTCAACAATCTTTTCTTAAACTTATCGATGATCCCATTCCAATTTGTAATCCTCCTCATATTTACCCCAGTCGGAATTCCGAGATAAGTAAAAGGCATTATGCCTGGCGAACATCTCATACGATTAGCAATAAAATTGACCTCCTCGTTATTCACCCCAATCCCATATACTTTCGACTTGTTTGAATTTATTTTCAACCCCGAAGCTTGTTGAACACACTCCATAATCCCATAAGGTTCTTTGCATTTGGAACATTCCATTCGCCGAATATCAGAGTGTCATCCGCATATTGTAATTGGGTTGTAGGAACCCACTCATTTCCCACATAAACACCCCTAAACAAACTATTGGAAATCGCTGCCTTTAGAGTGACATTAAGACCTTCTGCCGCGATGAGGAACAAAAAAGGAAAAAGCGGGTCACCTTGTCTTACACCCCTCTGCATCTTAAATTCACTCGTCGGAGACCCATTTACTAAGACAGAGACGGACGCTGATTTTTGACAAGAGTCAATCCATTTACACCATTTATCTCCAAACCTCATATGCCTAAGTCTATGTTGAATAAAACTCCAGCTAACACAATCATACGCCTTTTCAAAGTCCCCTTTAAGTAAAAATGTTTTCCTTTTAGTCTTTTTTAAAAATCGACAGTTTCATTTGCGATCAAGCGCCCATCAAGAATGAGTCTACCTTGAATAAACGCATTTTGCTCCCCTCCCCAACGACTTTATGAATCACCTTCTTCATTCTCTCGGCTAAAATCTTTGCGATTATTTTATAATAGCAACCAATCAAGCTTATGGGTCTGTAATCCCCGAGACCCAACGGATCTTGAATTTTCGGAACAATTGTTACAAAGGAAGAATTGCAGCCTCTAGAAATCTCACCCGAATTCCAAAACCACTTAATGGCCATCATCAAATCTACTTTAATAATGTCCCAATATCTTTTTATAAAGAGAAAATTGAAGCCATCTGGACCCGGCGTTTTATTACTACCACAACCTTTAATTGCATTCCAAATATCATCTTCCCCAAACTCGGCTTCTAAATCTTCTTTCTCAGCCCCCGAAATTGTTTTAAACAGATTATTTACCATCAGAGGTCTCTCAACGGTATTCTCCTTATAAATATCTTTATAGAAGTTGAACACTTTGTTTTTAATAATATAAGGATCATCACACCAGACCCCATCAATCATCAACCCTTTTAAGCTAGTTTTTCTATTATTTCTCCGAATATACGAGTGAAAAAACTTTGAATTCTCGTCCCCTTCAAGATTCCACTTAAATCTAGCCTTTTGTTTCAACATCGCATTTTTACAGTTTTCTTTTTCTATCCAATTAATTCTCAATTCTTTCCATCTCGTCGTTTCATTGTCATTAGATTTCAAGACTCGGTCATAAGTTCCCACTTCAACACTTCATTCTTTAAAATTTCAATTTCTTGATCAACACCACCAAACTTTTCCTTGCTCCAAACTCTTAACCCCTCTTTTACATTTTTTAGTTTATCCCGAAATCTTGAATCAGGGTTAACAGAGAACACCGGCTTATCCCAACACTCCTTTACTATCTTTTTAAAGTCTGTATCATTCATCCAAGTGTCAAAACATCGAAACGGTTTTGGACCAAAATCAGTGATTTTGTCATTGAGAATTAAAGGGCAATGATCTAATAATTTTCTCTCCATAGCCACCACCCCCAATGATGACCAATACTCACAAAAATGACTATTTATAAGAAACCGGTTGATCTTGCTAAACTTAAATCCATCATCACTTATCCTCGTAAACCTTCTGCCACCCAAAGGGATGTCAATTAAACCCGCATCCAGAATGAACGAATTAAATAAAGACGCCCCTCTAGCATCAAAAATACAGTTTTTCCTTTCATCACAACTTCTAACTTCATAAAATCCCCAAAAATACACCATGCCACGTCAACCGACTTAATTGTTTTAGAAATTTTTTCCCACGACAATTTTTTAACCAAAACATCATGTAGACCATAAACATTTATGAAGCCAACCAATCCATCCTTTCCTTTCCATGAACCGACTACAGCTATAAAACCCTCTTCCCCCATTGCTCTAGTGTTGGAAAACCACGACTCCTTTGTTAGAAACAAGGTGATTTACACACTCTCATAATTGATTTGCACACACAAATTTAGAGTATTTTGACATTTCTACCCTTACAGGGTAAAAATAAAGATAAGTGATGCGAGGGGATAAATGTCAAAACATTCTATATTTGAGTGTGCTAGTCAATTACTCCCTCCGTTCCTAAGTGTCTACAATGGAATCTTTGAATGTCCCAAATTAAGTGTGCACTTGTACCTTTCAACCAGTTAGATGAAACTTTAGTGGGTAAAAATAATATTTGATTGGTGGAGAGTTTAATTAGTGAAATCTCTTAAAACTTTGTACATTATAAAAATAGACACTTAATATGAGACGAAGAGAGTATGAGATTGTGCAAATCATCTCGCTTTTTAAAAAGTTGGCGCGACCGCTCCTGATTTTCAAATTTCAATTCAACATCATTGCAATTCGGCAAACTTGTTTATATCAACATTTTATAATATAATAGAACTCTTTATAATATCAATGTTATTGTTGCTTTAAGTTATCAAACATATATGTTGTTTGTTATCCATTTGTTCGTAACTGAAAATTTGTTCCCTTGTTCATTTGTTCAATGCGTCATACTTTGGACTAAAAACACACTTCCATCGGGCTGGGTATAGTGGTAACTCAACTTGACCCAACTTTCCGGCTGTCACGTCAACTTTTTCTCTCTGACGATCTGACATGACTCAAATGCCATAGTCGTGACCGATTTTTTATTTTTTATTTTTATTTTTTTACAACAAATTTATAAAAATAAAAACTCTTGGTGCATCAGATGAAGTTGATGCACCTTGCACTCTTTGTGCATCACCAGCTGCAACATTTTCCTCAAAACCCCAACGTATCTTGTTGGAGATTTGGGCATGTATCTGATTCAAACAAGACCACAACGTCTCAGTAACGGCAGCGTCTTTACGATATTTATCGTACAGAAACTGATTGATCACAGCTTTGCGTTCTTCCAATATGTCTTTGCACTCAACGTATCGTTCTCTCAGACGTTGTTTGAGTGACTTTGCGAGCTCAAACTTTCTAATCACTTCGACAATAGCCTCTTGTCGTTCCGTGTCATCTTTGTCGGTTTGTTTTTTGACATACTTTTGAAGTTGTTCGATGGTATGAGCGAGTTTATAAGCCACATTTTTGCGTTTGAAATGTTGGTTGAATTGTATTTGAAATTGTGTGTTTAAAAGTGTGTTTGATGTTGGTATTTATAGGATGAAAAGTGGTAAAGTTTTTAATTTTTTTTTGAATCCCAAACAATTATTTTTTTTAATTATTATTATTATTATTATTATTATTATTATTATTATTATTATTATTATTATTATTATTATTATTATTATTATTATTTAATTTATGGGATTGTTTTGTGTAGTGAGTATCGGTTGGAAAGACAAACGATTGTCCATTTTGCTTGTACACAACCAATATTTGACCATGAGCTCACAAAAGGGACAACCGATATTTAAATCGGTCGAGCACAATGACCAACCGATATATCTCATCCCATTGTGCCCAGCCTTACATTCAAACAAAAAATTGTTAGGAATATAAATATTCATCTGAAAGACTCAGTCACCCCGAATATCATTTAGCATTAGTTAGCTCGTAGTCGTAATCATTTAGTTTTAGCTATAGTTTAGTTTACGTATCATCATGGAGTCGGGTTGAGTCTTTACACACTGTCAGCCCGCTCCACAGCCCGTTTTATGGGGCGTTAATGTGTAACTATAAATACCCTCTCCCACCAAGGGAGAGGGTTGGAACTTCTCACACATTCAATTTTCTATTTCTCTCACTAGAAGTTTCCCATCTCTTTTTCTCAATCTAAAACCCTCTCTTGAATTCGAACTATCACACAAGAACCATACATGTTATGATTAAGAGTATCCTACAATTGGTATCAAGAGCCATGGTTTCATCTTAAGGACTTGGTATACTCGAATTTATTGCTTGGTTTTTGATATTCTTGTTGGTTCGAATAATATTACAACAAAACTCACGGATTGAGTCTTGCTTGTGGTCTGAATTGCTTTGTTCTTTTCTATTCTCTATAACTCATTTCTATCCATTGCTTTTTGGCCTTTTTTTTTTCTTTAGTGGTTCATTTGGAAGACTTGTATGTTTTTTTTGTTGCTGGTTGGTCACCTGTTCCTGATAGCGAGTTGAGTCTCGGAACTGGTTTCTTGATGGCGAGTTGTGTTGTATCAGTGTAGCAAGTTGTCTATTTACCAAAAGGACAAAAAGCTAGACAGCGACAGTTCTGTCTTTTTGGTCAATTTAGAGATTTGTGGGTAGCGAGTTGTGGCGATTTGATCCCCTGGCGATTTGTCTATAATTATCTAACCAAGTGTAACCAAACGTTTCCTATTTTTATCTTTCATGTTAGTTTAAAGTTCACGACCTCCAAACACCTTAACCAACAACAATCAACAATTCAAACATCATCAGCCTACTATCAAGATTCAAACATTTATAAGAAAAGAAAAAGATTTAGATCTTAGGTTATCTCTTTGTACAATCTTGAAACGTTCAACGTTAACAAACTACAAGAGATATTCATCATTGATCTTATCGAAGCACACACCTTTGCTTAATATTCGAGAATCAATAAGAAAGCACAACAACAAGATTGTCGCATCCTTTCTTAGTTTCGTTCAGTCATATCAAATGAAAATAACATTATTTGTATCATTAAACATTCGAAAACAGAAAACAATTAACGAAAATGAAATTGTTCAATGATCTCAGTTTGTTAAACTTGTCTTCAAATCTACAAAAGATTCACAAGTTTTTTTTTTCAATTAATTCATCATAGATCGATTTTGAAGATGATCTTTGTAGGACCGTAGAACAACCTTAATCACTATTGAATGAAGCCTAGATCTTAGAGAGAGAAAGTAAGTAGAGAGAGAGAGAGAGTGGGAACTCTAGTGTGTGAAACTAATAACTTTGATATTACTAAGAGAACCAACCTCTCAAATGAAGTTTACAAGAGTATTTATACTTGAAGTCTAGGGCATCTCTTATCTTTTACTTTATTACACTAATTGCCCTTAGAATTTTACAAAACATGAATACTAAACATAAACTTCATCATAATGATATTCTAGAACAACCTATTACTACACATTAATGACCGACACTTTTTATAAATAAAAATACGATTCTAACAATCTCCCCCTAAGTGTTGGTCATTGAGGTTGCGCGACGTCATCATCTTTGTCTTTAAACTTTAACATTCATAGCTCTTGACGTCTTTAAGAATCACAAGATGAATCATAGTTCCAGTTCATCATGCTTCATTGTTGTTGAAGTGATCCAATGATGTCATCTGCCTTTCATCACTTCTGTGTTTGTGGTGGTTGTCTGCCATTCCAACATGCTCATACGTCTTAAGTCTTTGTCATACATACATTTGTTATTCCCGTTCTTTCACTTTGATCTTTGTCACTTCACTTTGTAGATTCTTCTTTTTGGCGTAGAATCTTTCTTTGACTGTTGCTATCCTTTGATCTTTGTGAGAACGTTCCTTTGAATTTGTGATGCATGTATGAGCATGTGGAATCTTTCGCCATGGAGATGATGTATAGCTACAGGTAAACAGTTAGCAATAAATCAACCAACCGATAAGGAATTAGAGATCGTCAACAGCATAGTGTGAAGACTCCTTCTAATCCTTATCCAGGCCGTTCCCATATCAGATACCCCCGAAAGAGCTTACGAGACCTACTAAGTAGCTCAATGACTGGGTGAGTCGCTGGGGATCACTCCACGACTGTAGACCGTTTGAAACCACCGCGAACACTAAGCGTAACCCATAAAGAATTACCGAAGTAACCTGCTGTCAGGGCTGTTTGATGTTGACCCTGGCAGGAATTTCCGTTCAATCATTGAGAAATACATTTGTAAATTCTCTCATAAACGTTCTTGGCAGATTGCTAAGATCTGCGAAGGACTCGATAATTTACAGCTAGTGTCCATTGATGTAGAACACCAGTTGTAGAAATACTAAGTGTTCCTAAGAGATCTTTGATGTATCTCATAGCTCTAGACTCGATAAGTGCACACTTAGGTTTCCTATGCGGAGATTAGGGAGAGGTCTCCTGCTTCAATATCAACCATCTCTAAGAGATAGGTCGATAGATTACACCGGTTCCCCGTGAGAATGAAATAAGCTCTTTTAAGAGAACTTAAGTGGTTAAGAAGGTTTAGTGCAATGCGTCAATGGGTCCATGACGTCTTTATCTTCAATACCGGTGTCACCTTAGCAACAACCAGTAGCATACGAATTGAACCCGGTGTCTGCCCTAAGGTTGAACATATGGAGGGCTATTTCTTTTCACCCTTTTTCATAACTTTTCTTTTTAATTCTTCAACCCCTTCTTTCTCCTTTCTCATTTTCTCCTTTTTTTCAATTATACCTAAGGACTTCTAATTCTAATCTATTGGAATTGTCCTTGGGTAGATCCCTCCAGCTCTGGCGGATCATAGGACGGTTTTCCCTAACCTTAGTCACCTTATAACTCCATGACTATCCTATAATTGCCATGAAACCTTTGATTGAAAATCTCTCAAAGTGTTTATGAATATAAACACATTTTTTTGACACTTTGAGAGTTTTTGTTTCTTTTGAAGGACTCCCCCTTCACATGTGCTCATGGATTTTTAAGTAATTTGCACATGTGGGAGGAGTTTGCACTTTTTGAATTGATCCACTTTCAGTGAACATGACCGATTTGATACACGCTTACATCACTAGTTAGACTAGCTTGAAATTATTACCCGTCCTGGTCAAGTCCAAAGAAAGTCTCTCGATACAGTACATTCTACTCAGACAAGTCCTATTCGAGACACGCTTACATCACTAGTTAGACTAGCTTGAAATTATTACCCGTCCAGGACAAGTCTTTTCCATTACTGACATTTTAAGCTTCGTCAATTCATTGGTACTTTCTGAGTCGAGCTCTTCTGAGATTCAGTCACAAACATTAAACATCTTTGATCACATTTTAATCATGTCTTCTCCCCCTCAAAAATAGCATATCGTGATATTTTTGATATCAACTGATTAAGAAAAAGCTTTTTGGAGAGAACGACAGATTTCATTTTGCATGAATTTGGAACAATTATGTTTTTGTACTCCCCCTTAATGATAGCACATTTGAAATCAATTAAGGGTTTTGAGGGAGTTATCTTGAGCACTAATTTTGAGAGATTTTGAGAAATCTTTTGAACAATCTTGAAAAAGTGCTCAAGAATTATGTTTGAAAACGATTTTTTTATTGAAGTCTTTTTCGTTTGTTTAGACTCGAACTTTTTGAAAAAGATTTTGTCCTCGAAAATACGAGTCCTTGATTTGAAAACAATCAGAAGTCATCATTCGGGTCCGGGTTTCGTACTGAAGTATACGAAAGCCATTGTGAAGAAACTTTTGAGAAACGACATGTTTTTGAAAAACATTTTAAAGAACTCCCGTTCAAGCATCTGTACATGTCTGTATCATTGTTGAATGACATTTCTAGAAACGTACAGAATATTGATTTATACGAGAGACATGTCGTGAGAAGAATATTTTTGAATATTTTTTGATTTTATATTGTTTTTGTATTTTTTGAAATTTTATATTTTTTTATTTTATTTTTGTTGGTTTTTCAAATTTTGTATTTTGTTTTTTCAAAAATATTTACAGCGAAGCGATTTTGAAAACATTTTTCAAGAAGATTCAAGAAGACGTTCTAGCTCCTCAGGAGTTAGGCTTCGCATGCCAATTCGTCGAACTAAATATGCAAACCTTTCTTTTGGAAGGGCTTTAGTAAATAGATCGGCGAGTTGGTAATCAGTCTTAACAAAAAATAATTCAACAGTACCCTCTTCCACGTGTTCTTTGATGAAATGGTAGTGGACTTTGATATGCTTCGTCTTAGAGTGATGTACGGGATTGCACGAGATGGCTATGGCACTTTTTGAGTCACAATACATAGATATTTTGTCAAAAGTAAAGCCATAATCTGTGAGCTGTGTCCGCATCCAAAGAACTTGGGCACAACACGCAGATAGAGACACATACTCGGCTTCGGCGGTTGATAGCGCACTACAATCCTTTTTCTTTGACGACCAGCTTACTAACTTTTCACCCAAAAATTGTGCTCCACCTGATGTACTTTTTGCAGTAACTTGATCTCCTGCATGGTCGGCATCTGAAAAGGCTGTTAGATTAAACCCCGAATCCTTCGGATACCAAAGTCCCATGTTAATGGTTCTTCGTAGGTACCGAAAGATCCTTTTAACCTCTTTGAGGTGAAGTTCGGTAGGCTTTGCCTGAAACCGTGCTAACAAACAAACAATAAATTAAATATCGGGTCGACTAGCAGTTAAGTACATGAGAGAACCAATCATGCTCTGATATTTCTTCGGATCGATGGGTTTCCCAAACAAATCAACATCAATTTTTGGTGAAGTGACCATTGGTGTACCAACAGAATCACAATTTTCCATTCCATGTTTTTCAAAATCTCTATTGTATAGTTAGCTTGATTGATAAAAATACCACGAGGGGATTGATGTATTTGTAAACCAAGAAAGAATTTTAGTTCCCCCATCATGGACATTTCAAATTTGCTTTCATGAGATTTTCAAAATGTTTTAAATGGTTAGGATTGGTTGATCCAAAAATTATGTCGTCCACGTAAATTTGAACGATCAAGATGTCATCTTTGAATTTTTTGATAAACAAGGTGTCATCAACCGTTCCTTTGGTGAAATTGTTTTTGAGCAAGAAAGATGATAGTTCGTCATACCACGCTCCTGGAGCTTGTTTTAAACCATAAATGGCTTTCTTAAGCTTGTAGACGTAGTCTGGATGATCTTTGTCGATGAATCCCTCTGGCTGACTCACATACACTTCTTCTTTCAGAGTTCCATTCAAGAAAGCTGTCTTAATGTCCATCTGATAGACTGTGATGTTTTTGTGAGCTGCATAGGCTAAGAAAATCCGGACTGCTTCAAGTCTAGCTACAGGCGCGAATGATTCTTCGAAATCTATCCCTTCTTCTTGTGGATAACCTTTTGCCATGAGACGAGCTTTGTTACGAATTACAGTCATTTCCTCATCTAGTTTGTTCTTCCACAACCACTTGAGATCAAGAACTCGTTTATCAAGTGGTCGTTCAACAAGTTCCCAACTATCATGTAACAGGTATTGAAGAAGTTCCTCCTGCATTGCTTCAATCCAAGGGTTTTCTGCCATTGCTTCCCGAATGTTCTTTGGTTCTTTGAGGCTTATTGAGCAAATGTAAATGCACAATTCGAGATCGGTGGCAAGTTGTCTCCTCGTCTGAACTGGCTTTTAAGGTTCACAAATAACTTGTTCAATTGGATGGTCTTTTGTCCATTGAAACGTAGAAGGGTACCTTGGGTTTAACGTATGTGTATTAGACGGTTCTTGTAACCTTGAAGAAGATTCAGCAGAGTCTGTTACAAACGGGTTTTCAAATACTTCTTCTTCTTCTAACGCAACATCGTTTGAATTATTTGTTGGTTCTTCTTGAAAATTTGTGTTTTGATTTTGCTCATCAACTCTTAGTAGATCAGTTTCAATAACTGGAGTTGCTGGAGTAGATGTTGATGATGCTGAGGGAGTTGGTGCTTCAGCTTCGACTGTTGTAGATGCATCTTGTGGTGGTGATGGTTGATGGTTTTGAGCGGGTGCAGCGGAATGTTGTTGAGATGCATTTGTCGAAGTTCCACCATAGTATTCATCAAACATTAACTCGAAGAAATTTTCCAGTTCTTGTTCGGAAGGTTTATCCGTGTTTGTTGACTGAGCTCCTTGAGGCACGAGTCCTGAACTAATGTGTCCAGAAGTCTGACTGTTTGGTGCGGGTCCTAATCTGGTTTGATTAGAAGCCATTGGATTAAGCGCGGGTTCTTGAGCGTATCTCTCAGAAGCCATTTGTGATATCTCGTCAAAATTCACATTCATCGTCTCCATTATCCTTTTTGTTCTTCTATTATACACTCTGAATGCCCTCAAGTTTTCTGAATATCCAATGAAGATTCCAATATCACCCTTAGCTTTCAACTTTCCTAGATCTTCTCCGTCGTTCGTCGGATAGCACAAAGCGCCAAACACGTGAAGGTAAGAGATGTCAGGTTTCCGGTTATTCACTAGCTCATATGGGGTTTTATTGAATTTTGGATGGATTAGGGATCAGTTTTGAGTAAAACAAGCAGTGGCAACAGCATCAGCCCATAAGAACAGTGGTGCACTAGAATAAATTAGCATTGTACGAGCAGCTTCCATAAGAGTTCGGTTTCTTCTTTCAACTACCCCATTCTGCTGTGGAGTTCTAACAACTGATGTTTGGTGAGTGATTCCAAAATCTTCAAAATTGGTTCTTAACTCCTGATTTGTGAATTCTGTGCCATTATCTGTTCTTACAATCCTTACTGGAGCTTGAAGTAGAACTTGAATACGCTTCAGAAAGGTGATGATGATGCCTGGTGCTTCGTCTTTTGATCTCAAAAACTTTACCCAAGTATATCTTGAATAATCATCAACAATAACGAGAATATACTTCTTCCCATTAATACTTTCAACTCTCATTGGGCCACATAAGTCCATGTGCAACATATGTAACCTTGCTTCCGAACTAGGTACGGTTTTGGGTTTATATGATGCTCTTTTACTTTTTCCTTGTTCGCATGATGGACATAGGTGTTCCTTGGTGTATTTGAACTTAGGAAGTCCGGTGACAATGTTGTCTTTGGCTAACTTGTTGGTGGTGTCGAAATTGAGATGGGATAATCTTCTATGCCACAGCCATGACTTAGTTTCGGTTGCTTTTGTCATAAGACAAATTGGTGATGTAGAAGCCATTTGGTTGATGTTGATAGCATACAAGTTTGTACCACGATTACCAGTTAAGAGATCATCACCAACCAAATTTCTAATAAAAACCGTGTTTCTCCTGAATGCGACTTCTAAATCTGCATCACAAAACTGCCCAACTGAAAACAAATTGTGTCCCAACCCTTCGACGTAGTAAACTCGAGTGATCAAGAAATTCCCAAACTGAAGATCTCCAAAACCCAGAATAGCTGCTACATGATCATTTCCAAAGCGTACAGTTCCCATGAATTTCCAAACGAAATTGATCAGCAGCTTTAAGTTCCCGGTCATGTGCTTGGAGCAACCCGAGTCGATGATTCAAAGACATATTTCGACAACCTGCGAAGAACAGAAGATTTTGTATTTGGAAACCGTTTTGAATTTGGTTCCATTGGGTTAGGTGTAAAATCCATATCACACTCATAGAATGTTTCTACATGTTCAATTTGAACAACTTTCAATGTTCCATCCTGGAGAATGAATTTTCTACCCGTTGGTTTCCATACACAATACTTAAGATAGTTCATAGGCATTTGGTTACTAGTGGTAGACCTAAAGCGCGCAACTAATCTTTCAATAGATCTAGATCTAGCACTAGTTCCTTTTGGAACGTTCTTCTGTTCAGGTGTAACATTCACATTTTTAGAAACACATTCATCATGAACATAATTAATTAAACATTTCTTGCATATCAAACAAACAGAGTCATTACATGCATTAGAACCAGTACTCTCGACATTACATTCAGATGAAACATGTCTCTTCTTAAAAAGCGATAAATTCCTAGGGTGTTCTTCTACTTTATTCTTGCTACTACTCGTAGAGGCAGGCGAGACTCTATTGTTCCTTGTATTGCTCCTAGGCTTTAGTCTGCTGCTCCTAGAGGTGCTTTCTAATCCTGTAGAAGTTAAGGCACACACATTAGGATTTATATTGTTGTCCTTTTTAGCATCACTAGACTCTTTAGAATTATCCTTTTTTCCCTCATAAGTCTTAGATGTGGAGGCAGACGCATTAGTGGGACTAATCCTAAAAAGGCCAGGTGCTATCACTTTTGGTGTTTCGACAACCGCTTTTCCTTTATCAACAATCTTTTCATTTTCACTTTTCTTGGGCAAGGGTATTGGAGTGACTGGTTTTGTCAAATCCTTTTTCTCATCGACTTTTGGAGCAAACCTTGAAATTGACATTTTAGGTTTTTGAACCGTGTTTGAAACATTTGGTTTCTCCGAAGTCGACGATTTTGCAAACTTAGTTTCCTCACCCTTCCCTTTTTGATTTTCAAGCTGAGCCCTCAAAAGATCATATTTCTCTTTCATTTTCTTTAATTCGCGCTCATACGACAGTTTGTCATATTTCATTCTTCGCTTTTTCGATCAAGTTGTTTAAAATATGACACATTTTCTTTTTCAAGCTTTATAAGAGCATTTTCATGTTTTGAAACAATTTCGGAGGTCTCAGCTCTTAGTCTTTCATCGTCATGAACAGAATAGGTTTGTAAAATGATGGACATAATATCAGTAGACAGAACTGCTTTGAAGAGAGAATCATTTAGGTTTTCCAAAACATTGATTTGCTCAAAAGATTCATTTACCTTCTTTATCAGGGATTTGTGATCCATGACGAAGTCAGCTGTTTCTTTCAAAAATGCTTGTTCAAAATGAATTACTCGAGCATGGATGTTATTAATTTGAGGAGCAAATTCATTTTCGAGAATCTTTTTAAGCTGTAAATGAACCGTGGAATTCTAGTTGATCTCATTAAGTCTCGTTTTAGATTCTAAAGTCGTTTTAAGTTGCCCAATTCTGGTTTTAAGATCATCAAGATATCCCCTTGCAGCACTTGTGTTAAAAGTGTTGTTTGAGGAAATCTGTTCCATGTTAGAAATCGATTTGGAAGCAACTACCTTCTTAGAAAACATTTTTGAGAATGGTCGTTTTATGGAAAACACGGATGGTTCTTTTTGTGGAACAAAAGCAATTCCCGAAAGTTTGTTCAATTTGTTGTAATCAATCGGTTTCAAATCCTTTTGTTTCATTATAGTAATGCTCTCTTCGACAAGTTCCATCGTTTCTACAGAATCCTGAACGACGGGAGGATTAAGTTTGATGTAAATAACACTACCATTATACAAGACGTTCTGTTCTTCCTGAGCTTTCTTGAGATTGCAAGGATTGTTGTTACCAAGAGCCATTTTGTGTTTCGTATGGTAAATCGGATTAGTTTGATTTGAAATCATTTTCATTGTTTGACTTGACTGACCCGACTTAACCACTAATTCTTCTAGATGTGCAATCTTGTGTTCTGACTCTACGATTTCTTCCAAAAGTTTATCTTCTTTCTTTGCAAAGTCCTTTTCAACTCATCCATTTCTTTTTCAAGATTGGTATAAGCTGTTTTTTGTTTTGAAATTTGGTTTGTTAACTCAGAAATTTCTTGTTTTAAAGAGTTAATGGTTTTTGTTGAAGTTATTTGAAGATTAGGAAACTTGTTTTTCCATTCCCTATCATTAACAAGTAACTTCTTATAACCAATTTCAAGTTCTGACTCGCGTTCTTTGTGGATTTGAAAACTTTTAGAATTTTCCTTGTATCTCTCAAGCTCAGTGGTCAATTTCTCATTCGCGGCCTTAACTTCGCGATTGACCTTTTTAACCTTCTCAATCTCAATACCACAATTGTTTAATAATGATTAAAATAAAGCACGTGTTTCCTCATCATTCTCAGCATGTGGTGAAACGAAGCCTCCATTATGATTCACATCTGGAGTTGCTGAAGGAGTATTGCTACTACTTGGCGTGTCCAGGTATGTATCATAAGTGGGTGCTTGCTTCTCAGAATGCTGTTCCTCATGAGGAGACATATCAAATATATCATTATTATGACATGTGTTGAAATTTGATACCTCAGATGGTGCACTGGTGTCATAAACAGGAAGTGTGTCAGAATTCGTGTCATACTTAGCTTCCTGAAGATTCGCCATGAATATGCAGTTTGCATCGATATCCTCTCTGTCTTCCATTTCATCCATAAGAGCCATAAAATCATGTTCCTCTGCATTCAACTGAAACCCTGCCTTTTCCTTTTGTGCCAACAGCAATGCTTTCTGCAAATACTCTAGATCTTTCTTCTTTGGCTTAGTAGGACAATTCCTTGCCATATGACATACACCTTGACAGTTGAAACAGTTTACCGGATTACCCTGATTTACATTTCCATAATTCCCAACAACTGGAGCTGCCACATTCCTATTCTGATTACCCATTGCCTGATTACCAACATTCTGACCCCTCTGATTTCCAACAAACTGACCCATCTGATTCCCTGCATACTGACCATAGTGATTTATCTGATTCCCTGCATACTGACCTGCATTCTGCATATTCTGATTACCCATATTAAATCCAGTAGCATATCCCTGTTGATTCCCATAAACTCCAACCATTTGGCCTCCGTTGCCCATATTGAAACTCGGCTGAGCAATCTGCTTGTTGCGAGTGTTCGATGAAATCCTTTGGTTGTTGTTTGTTGGTGTAGAATAGCATCCTTGGAATGCCTTTGTCAGAAAAGCAAACGCTTGTGTCAAGGCTGCAGTAGCTTCATCATTGTATGTGAATTCTGGTTCTTGGAATTGTGGGTATTGCTGTTGTGGAATAACATGTTGTTGCTGTGGGTAGAATTGTTGTTGGTAGACAGGTGTTGGTTGTTGAATGTAGGATGGTTGCATGTAGTTGTGAGTGGAGGATGATGATGGTTGTTGTGTGTTCACTGGTAAAGGTGTTAGTGTATTAGCCATTAATGCTAGAGGATCATGCTTTTTAGCAAGCATTTCAGCCCTTGCTTCATTAGCTTCATCTTGATTTTGCTTCAAGAAGTCATACAACTGATCATAAGTCACTTCATGCAAATTCTTTGTCTGATAAACAATAGTGCCGTATCTTCCCCATTCTGGTTGCAACTCATTCAGAAAATTGGTGTTGTTAGAAATATTTGTCTGACTGAGGATGTGTCTTGATAAATCATTCATGATCTTACAGAACCTGTGGTAGTACGACTCTATGGATTCACCAGGAATTGAAGTAAATGATAACGCTCAAAGTTAACATGTTTTTATAAGCGTTATTAGTGTTTTTGTGTATGTTATTTGGTTGTTTATATATGCTTTTGCCACAAAATCGTATCAAAGTATGTTTTTGTAGCATATGTAGCCAAATGCAGGAAAAATGGAGAAAAAGTGAAGAAAATGAAGTCCAATCTATGAAGAAATTCATATGAGAACCTAAGTTTTGTCATCTCAAAGTTCCAAGTTTAGAAGTTAATCAAGTTTGGATAGTGCATAAAGAACTACACAAGGAAAAGTCAAAGTCCAAAACTGTCAGGAATTACCATCCGATCGGTTGGAGTTCAACCGATCGGATTTCCATAATGACCTTTCTCCATCAGATCGGTACCAACACGTAACTGATCGGATGGCCACTTCTGCATGTTTTTGCCAACTTTTGTGCACGAATCTTGGTCTTTTGTCCCATGGTTCTAGGCCCTTTTTAGTGTCTTAATGTCCAAGTTCAAGCATTTAAGTCCCTATTTATTACCAAGAGTGTTGGACAAGCCTATAAGGACCTCAAAAGTGCATAACTCAACACACCATTCAAGATACCAGTTACTCTCATTACTACACACAATTATTATCATCTTCTAGCTCTCTAAGGAGGAAAATTCGTGCAGAAAGAACCAGGAACTTTGGAGGACCAAGGAAGCAACATTTGGAGTCCGAAAATCTCAAGAAATCATCACCAACACTTAGGTTATCAATACATTGTCATTTGTTATCAATTTCAAAGCATTGTAAGACTTATAACCATGGATTCTAATGTTAAATATTATGAGTTTATTTGCATGTTTGCTATGAGTGGCTAGTAATCTTTTTACACTTGTTTTGATGATGTTTTATACTTAGTGATAGTGATGGTTGTGATAACATGTTTTAATTCAATTTCAAGTCAATCCTAAGAACCAATTGTACCTTAAGTTTCATCGTGACATTTGTTTAGCCAAGGTTAACTAATTGATAATAGTTTCAAAGGTCGAAAGATTTGTTATTACTCAACTAGTTATAATCATTTGTCTATGAATGATTGTTTTTCACCATAATTATTCTTGACTAAACAAAGAAACAAGAAGTATGATTGTAATGAGAATGCTTTTATAACATCAAATCGGATTGTTTGTAAACCTTTAGTAGGATGGAAGTTTAAATGTTTATAAACGATTGTGACCTTTTTGTCTATGAAGAGGTTACCTTTTGTATTGATCATTTCCTAAGAGTATTTGATTTGTAATAAAAGTTTATCTTGTGTTTAAGATATCCACCATACCGTATGAACCTTGGATAGATCTTGAATTAATTGGTTTACACCTAAGGCTTGTTTTTATGAACTAAAATCTTGACGAAGGTTTAATTTGTAGAAACAATAGATTAGATCACCATTTAATTATCTCAACCAACATGTTATCAAAAGTTATCACAATCATGTGTGTCATAAATAGAAAACTAGTCTAAACAAGTGTAGTTTTTAATTTATTGATTCACTCACAAATCCCTGCGAACGATCCCGACTTACCATCATATCTTGCTATAACGGACGAGTACACTTGCTCGTATGTGTTGTTTCTAGATTTGGTAACTCATCCTTATAAATTTAAAACTTGCACTAACAAATAGCACATCAGTAAACATGCGAAGTTCCTTAAGCAGTTGGGTTTCCATTTCCTGTTTCCCGATGTCTGTCCCATACATTAACATCTTGACTCTTTCCCAGACTGCATGAGCACTTACTTCACTATCAACAGTAGCATAAATGGTTTCAGGTAAACCAAGAATGACGTAATGAAATGCCTGATCATCAGCTTCAATCTGTTTTCTGTCTTCCACAGTGTATTCAGTGTTGGATCGTGTATTTATGTTGATTATGTGATTCGGGAGGTCGGGTTTGATGGAAGAAGATGAAAGCCATAGTTAGAGAGAGAGAGAGTAGAGAGAGAAGGGAAAACTAGTGATTTTACTGATAAAGATGAAAAGTGAAAAACACACACAAGTCTCACCCCTCCATGGAAGTATGGAGGGGTATATAAAGCCTAACACAAGCTAAACTATTGCAATATTACATAACTAGTCCATGTGTTTTGGCTTAACAAGATAGCTAATGTAATCCCGTAAATGTCGTTCCATTTACGTGTTAGGATTATAAACTTTGATCCTAACAATCTTACCCCAATGGGGCGACATAAGGGATTACTTACAACATTTCCTACAAGTACAAATACAAATAAAGAAAGGTCTTCATCGGCTCTTCAAGTGCGGAGGATGACTACAGTTGATGCTCTTTGTCTTCTTCTTGTACCTCGGCTTGAAAAACTTTATCTTCACTTGTAGGCAAATGATGTAATATGCATGAAATGGATTAACTTCCCCCCAATTCATGCTGCATGTCTTTAGCGGCTTCTTCGTACACTTCTTTTTGGCGAAGTTTCTGAATCAGCTTCCCCCCAAACTGACAACCGTCTTCAGCAGATTCGAAACTTTGATGTAGTCAACATGTCTTCTAGCTTTTGAAGTTTTGAGTACGCAACGGAATTTGTAGATGACATCATAAACCACACCAAGCAAATCTGACTAGTCACTTAATCACAGTTGTACTCAACGCGGAAGCTCCATTCGGGGGTAACATGCAAGAAATCAGCAAGATCTTCTCACGTATGCAGGCTACTTCACACTTCACAACCCGCGAGAGTTGAAACGATTTACACCAAAATCACAAAAGCTAAACCACTGATCATCTCTGCGGACGGCTCTCTGGTAGTAATAAAATTGTAAGCTCGATCATGTGAGTCTATTATGCGTCCCTGATGTGCACATTTCTTCCCCTAATTGCAGAACCTCGTGGAAAATGAGTGTTTTCGAAAAGAAGTCAAGAAAAGTCAAAGAAGCAAAACAACACCCACTCTCTCTTCCCTCACGATGTCTTTGCGGAATCGAAAGCATGCACACTATGTTTACGATGGAAACGGAGGCAGCGTAACCCCATATGTCTAACTAACCGATTATATGTGAAGTATCATAAATAGCCTGTGAGAACCAACTGCTGATAAACATCTCTACTCTTTGATACTATTCTCATCTAACTCTTTACCGACCCCATTATCATTCTATCGGCTCTTTGTAGTGACTACTGATGGAGAAAACCCAATATGACGAACTTGAGACTGAAGTAAAATAACCCGAACTTGTGATTTAAACTTGCACTATTGTCTGACTAAGAACCAATACTGAGAATTTCAATAATGATAGGAAATCATATACCCATCCAACCTTCCTTAAATGTATATGAACGTCTCTTGAATCATCCACATCTTTTGGTGACACTTGACCACTACAACATAACTCCTTTAAAGTGATAGCTATACACTGTGAGCACAACAACGTAACTCCTTACATCAGGTATAACTAGACAACTCAAGTCTTAGTCATTTGTACGGATAAAAGCTCAAACAAGGATCTCGAAGAATCATGCATCAAACCAACCCCGATATCTTCAAGATACTAAGTACACGCACCCGTGATATTCCACTTCAACCTCAAATAAACAATAAAGAATTAACGTCGTAGACACATATTACGGTTAAATGCTCAAAACTAGCCTTGTGATGGTTTTAATGAATCTTGATAATGGTATATCCCGATCTTGTCAAAAAAATGTATCACCCGTGAAAATTTGTTATAACTTTGACGTTTGGAACAATTTACCACTTATTATAAGAATTTAGTCCAAAGTTAACATTAACAAAATATTTCAGCCCAAAATTCGTAAAACATAATAAATGGTCCATCCATTCCAAAGTCAACCCATCTTTTCATCCAGTCAAGTATCAATCTCATTACATTTAAGCCCGATTAAGATAAACTGAACTCGTGGCCAATTAACAAAATCATAACCCGATCCAAATAGTTATAATACCCTTCTTACCCTAATATCACTCACTTTTCCTCAACCCTAATCATATCTCTCATAAAAAATCCGCCCCCTTTCACACACGCTCCTCTCACCTACTTTTCATCCACATCCAATCTATCAAAATTACATCACAATCTCAATCAATACTTAACTCTATCATCATCTATTCCTTGACAAACCCGAACAAGAAACTTGACAAAGACAAATAATCCCAAACGCAACCGAACCTATTTTCTTCATTTATTACTCATTTTTTCTAATCGAGAAGGTGTAATAGAGGCTTCAAGATCCTTGATAGGGTCGTGGGTAGGTTTATGGTTTGTTATTGTTTTTGTTTTATCATTGAACGAACCAAAGAGTGATGATAACATGTTTGTTATTTGTCATTCTTTATTTTCGGATATTGAAAAGAAGCAAAGCTTATATAAGATCTATGATGGTTTAAAGTTTTATCCAAAAATCTTTTAAAGATTGTTATAAGGAATGAACAACACTGAGATCTTGTTTGTTTTACATTCTTTGTTCGAGTCTTGTAAGGAATGTTGTTATTACGATATGGGTGTGGATTGGTTTAGGCTGTTGTGATCATATTGGATTTATTTTCTTTTCGTTTTTGATTCTTGACTAATGATGTTTAAAGACTGAGTTCAACATGAGTCTTGGTACGTTTGGTTTGGTGGTCATTGTCTGTTTCTTCATCTCATCTTCACCTTCACCTTCTTATCTTTCCAAAGATCTAGATAATTTTTCAAAAGGATTTCGATAATTTTTGTAACTTATCGAAAACATGGTTATCGAGAACACAGTTATCGAGATCCTCAGTTTTCGAGATCCTCGGTTATCGAGAATCTGATTTCGACACGTTAGGGTATTGTGTTCTCGAAAACTGTTTGTGTTCTCGAAAATAAGTACGTATCGAGAACTTCTTATACAAGAAATTCCGATTAGATTCCGGTGAGCATTTACAGATTCCGATGAGCCTTTTAGCAGTTTCCGACCATTTTGACCACTTTTTACGGTTTTGGTACCAAACATAAGTCACCCAAATGATAAGATACATAAACCTGTTAACGTTGTGCAAGAATGACCACACACAAACAGATAAATGATATGACAGTGAAATATAATGACTTTTTGTTTTGACCACTATTAAATACTCATGAAATGCTGAATAAGAAATTGTTAACCCTTTTAAAGATAAAAATTTTTTTCAGATAGACATAAACAATGGGTATAACAGCTTCAAAAAATTGTACGGATCCACATAAAGTGACTTCTTTTGACAAGATAATACCACAAATCAACAAAGTAAAAACCTTGGCTCTGATGCCACTTGTTGGATCGTGTGTTTATGTTGATTATGTGATTCGGGAGGTCAGGTTTGATGGAAGAAGATGAAAGCCATAGTTAGAGAGAGAGAGTAGAGAGAGAAGGGAAAACTAGTGATTTTATTGATAAAGATGAAAAGTGAAAAACACACACAAGTCTCATCCCTCCATGGAAGTATGGAGGGGTATATAAAGCCTAACACAAGCTAAACTATTACAATATTACATAACTAGTCCATGTGTTTTGGCTTAATAAGATAGCTAATGTAATCCCGTAAATGTCGTTCCATTTACGTGTTAGGATTATAAACTTTGATCCTAACATTCAGTCTCATTCTGATCTCTGTAGTATGGTTGTACTGGGGGGTTCCATTTGGATCTCCAGGGTCTAGGACTTGTATTGGTTTGAAGGGTCCATCCACAATGGATTTGATAAGAAGTGTTCCATTTGTTTTGCTCTTAATCATACGACTAGCCCATTGTGAGTATCCACCCTTTGACAGCATGGAAGGTCGGTTTTCGGCACCGGCAGCATGAATATCTTGTTGTGTTGCCATGGATTGACTTCTAAGTGAAAAGTTGTTCTTAGGATCTTTTGAAAGATAACAAAGGTTGTTGTTGTAGATTAGATGTTTTGGTGAAGTTGAAAAACGTTCTCGGTAATTATTTTAGTGATTTCGTATTTTCCCTCCAAAAATAAATTTTGAAAATTTTCTCGCCCAAAATTTGAAAATCACGTTGAAATGCAATTCTAAGGTTACTAGAAAAATTTGAGTTTTAAAAATTTTTACCGAAAAAATTTGAATTTTGGCCTAAAAATTTGAATTTCGGGCCAAAATTTTCAACCTTATATCAAAATTTAAATCTCGCGTAAAAATTGAACGTTTAGTCTCCTGTAAAAAGTAAATTTTACTCAAATTTTCCCGCCAAAAAACTTTTTTTTAAACTCGGTAAGACTGGTTTTGTAACTTGGTAACCTCAGAAAGTTTCTAACTCGCTGGAATTTATGAAGTTCTAACTCGGTAAGTTATCTTCCTAACTCGGTATTAAAATGAGTGAAACTTAACTCGGTATGTTTTGGTTCTGTCTCAACTCGGTAAGTCCTGGTAGCAGTCTAACTCGGTAAGTCTGAAAGACAGTGTAACTCGGTAAGTCTTGATGTTAGTCTAACTCGGTAACAAGAAGTAATTTGGACAGAGTAACCCCTAGGTAATAGCCACCAAGAACCTTACTCGATGTACGGTAAGGCAAAAAGGCTAACTCGCCAAAAAATTCCAAACTCGCTAAGTTTTGAACTCTAACTCGCAGAAATAGTTCCAAACTCGCAAGATGAAGAAACCTAACTCGCTAAGACTTGAACTCTAACTCGCTAAGAATGAAAAAAAAACTAACTCGACAGAAAATTGCAAACTCGCTATGTTGGCGATGAACAGTAACCGTGAATCCCAAAAATCACTTTTAAAACCTAGTTTTACTACCAAATCAAACCTAAATCAACCTATATTATCCCTTGGCTTATGATACCACTTGTAGGACCGTAGAACAACCTTAATCACTATTGAATGAAGCCTAAATCTTAGAGAGAGAAAGTAAGTAGAGAGAGAGAGAGTGGGAACTCTAGTGTGTGAAACTAATAACCTTGATATTACTAAGAGAACCAACCTCTCAAATGAGGTTTACAAGAGTATTTATACTTGAAGTCTAGGGCATCTCTTATCTTTTACTTTATTACATTAATTGCCCTTAGACTTTTACAAAACATGAATACTAAACATAAACTTCATCATAATGATATTCTAAAACAACCTATTACTACACATTAATGACCGACACTTTTTATAAATAAAAATACGATTCTAACAATCTTTTTAATATCCGAAAAATCAATGAAATAACAAATCAGTCTTATTTCATTATTCCATTCTCTCGGTTCAAAAACAATAACAAGAAACAAAATTAAAACCTACCGTATTTGATTTGTGTCTCGGATCAGTAAGAATATCAAAGGAGATGTCTAAAGGTGGTTCGGATTATTGAGTATCAAAGAGACGGATTGATTTTTTTGTTGTTAGTGCTGCGTATCAATTGATGGGAGAATACGTTAATTTGTGGCTGCGTGCTTTTAAGATTAGGGTTAAGTGTTTTAAGTGTGTTATATACCGAAATGTTAGGGTTAGGGAGTGTTAGTAGTTAATCTTTTTAATTAGTTGGGCTTTTGATTATTTAGGCTGGACGATTTATCATTGGGCTCTCATATGCATCTCGACATGTGGACTGTTTGAGCTTCGAGCTGTACTAGTGTCAACCGCAAGTTTTTGGGTTTGCGTTGAATCATAAGTGGGACTTCACTAGGGACGAGATTTGTTATAAGATAAAAGTGGACAGTTTGTTTTTGTTGGTGCTTCTAATTTTGTATCGAACTAAGAATCCGAAATTGTGGATAACTTTGTATTAAACTTGTGGGTTTATTGAGCTTAACTACCGTGCTAGTTGACGTGAAGTAGTTATCACCTTATCGATCATACTATCATCAAGATAAACACAAAATCTTAAATCATTGTCCCAATCAAACCGTCTTCATTGCACTTTTGTTTTATCATTGTCTCACGGTTCCATCTTGATTTTTGTAAAATCCCGCGAAAGAACCTATTTCTCGGTTTAAATCATAGACGTATAAAATCCCGTGCACGCTCACATCATGTCAAATTCTTCAGACTCGGTCATATCTGAGACACTCAAACTGTATGACGTGATCGATGATCATAAGATTTCCAACAAAGCACAACAGACTTACGGTTTTGAGTCTGATATTGCTAGAATGGAATCTTTGTGCTCGAATTCTCAAGAGAGACTGCTTCAACAGCCACAACAAGTGCTTCACGATGCAAATGAAAGCTGCATAGAATGTTTTTGACAACTTCATTCACACCTCTCGGTACTTTTAAAGGGAACTGTATTCAAAATGGGATTCAAACGTGCATTTGCAACACTCTTTGGTCAAGATGTTCAGACTTTCACAGGCACAATGATTCTTAACTTAGATCAACTGCAACAACAACTTGACCAAGGAGAATCTTCCAAAGTTGGATCCATGGCTGCCCTTTGTGTTATCAACAAACAAATCCAAGTGTTCATCGATTCGAAATTCACTGTGGATTATGACTATGATAGTCTGATGACGAAAAAGTGCTTTGTTGATTACACGGGAATCGAGGTTGACTTGTTCAGAGATACACTACTCATACTCATGGGTAATATCAAGGAATTCATTAATGAAAGGGCACAGAATCAACAATGCAGTGACACTACAGTTGATAAGCAGGATACAAAAGACAGTTCTGTGACTTATTCCACACTTGACGTGGATACAGATCACAGAACAGGAAATGACCAAATCCCATCTGTTGAGGTACATGTCACTGGTCAACATAATGTTCTTTCTAATGAACGACAACATACTGATCAAATTAAACCCACTTATGGCACATATTCGTTGGAAAAGACTGATAGTAATACCATTTCCAATTCAACAAATATGCATCATAAAGGGGGAGAAAGTGATCAGTATGCTGAACATGATGATGACTCAAGTTCTTTGCTTACGGCTGAGACTTTCAAATCAATTGGTATGGTTGATAAAGAAGTTTTTAATGAACTTTCAAACAGATTTCTACAACTTGAAAAACATTGTATTTCACTTGAACTCGCAATACAACAAAAGGAAGAAAGTTTTCAAACTAACCATCCATGTAAAAATCCGGAACTTCCTGATTTCCGTGAATTCTTTATGATTAATGATTTGAAAGCCCAGATACAAGCCAAAAACTTGACGATCAACAACCTGAAAAACAGTATCTCTGTGATGTGCAATATGTGTAAAGAAGTTAAGTCTAATCATGATTGTGAGGTCATTGCAACTAGAAACATGGAATTGGATCAAAAAGTGGCAAAATTACTTGATGAAAATGAGTCTTTGAGAATTCAGTGCACAAAACTGTGTGATTTAATCAAAGAAACGAAAACTAAGAATATTGAGCAAACAACTTCTTTGATTGACAAAAATGATGAATTCAAAGCTCAACTTCAGGAAAAGGGTTTCACTATTACAACATTAAAAAACGATCTTAAAAAAGCAAAAGGAAATAGTGTGAACACTAAGTTTGCAAAACCATCAATCTTGGGGAAACCTGTTTCACAATCGAATAGAAACCAATCAGTTATTAGACAACCAACTACGTTTAGATCTGAACGACCAAAATCTTCAAAAACAAGGTTTGCCTCCCAAGTTGATGCGATACAAGTTTTGACAAAACCAGTCACTTCACATAATTTGCATAATAAAATTGCCTCTGGGTCTGTTAAAGCTCACCAAGTAGTTACACCTACACCTAACTCTTCTAGGATAAGTTCAAAAACAGTGTCAATACCAAGCGTTAAAACTCAAAATTCTTATGATATAAATGACTTGTACAAGAACTATGATCTTGAAAAGGCTAGAAAAAGGGCTCTACTTCAAAAGGATGGAATCGTAGGTTCACGACCTCATAAGACGCCTTCTAGCTTATTGCGGAACTCGGCCAGTTGCAGCAAACCAAAACCTGTGAGAACTCAACAAACAAATAGGAATTGTCTAGGTTCCAAGAGTAGTTGCACATCAATTAAAGCAATTCTCGTAGCAAATCACTCTAAGAATCCTATATCTTTCTCTGAATCCAAACACCTTCTTTGCTCAAGTTGTCTAAAATGTGTTTTTAAGGAAAATCATGATAGTTGTGCTACAAAATTATTGAAGGAAGTAAATACTTGTGATAAGGTTCAACCATCTAAGGCTAGAAACTACAACAAGCCCATAGAACCAAAGAGTTATACTCGGAAACCTGGTAGGCAGATTGATTTAGGACAAAGGTCTTCTCTCAACAAGACTTCCACTTTACATGAGAAACCAAACACTCCTAGAACTTGCCGTAGGTGAATACCGACGGGTATAATTTTTAAGATTGTTGGTCTTAGATGGATACCTATGAGAAAGATGTTCATTGATTGCAAAACCAAGGTTGAAAGTGGAACCCCAAATGGTATAGATGCTGATTTCACTAACCCATATAAGTGCAAACAAACTCTCAATGTCTATGCAGGTAGTCTTTACTTAACTGCAGGTACATCATTCAATCCTATTAAGGAAAGACTCAGAGTTTGGTTTCCGAAAAGAGTGATATCTCATTAATCAGGGGTTAAATAAGCTCAACTTTGATGCACACAACTATGACATTTGAACACAACGGTTCAAGCCTCGTTCTTCAATGACTATGACGTTTGAACAAATCAGTTCAAGCCTCGGTCCTCAACTTCATCATTATGGCATCTGCTGACAACACTTCAGGCCCCATTCATCAAAGAAAAGAAAGGTGTACGATTCGGTGCACCTTATCTTCATAAGAAGAGAAATCTTCTTAGTTTTGACCATTCTCAACAACACGGTTCATGCTTCCTCCATGTTCGTTCAATCATCAAGTGGATCTACTCATCTTTGCTTGAATTCATATTCACTTACTCATTCAAAAATGGCAAACTTCGTATGCAATTTTTGAGGGGGAGAAGGGTGAATAAACTACATGATTGAGTGTATTCTTATTCACATGCTCAATCAGAAATGACAACCTCGTATGCAATTTTTGAGGGGGAGAAGTGTGAATAAAACATGATTGATTGTATTCTTATTCACTTGCTCAATCAAAAATGGCAAACCTCGCTTGAAATTTTTGAGGGGGAGAAGTGTGAATATACCACATGTTGATTGATGCTTGAAGAATGGTCATACGACTCTCCTCCAAAACCTAATGTCCTATTTACTAAGGATGACTGGGATTTATGTTGATGAATACTTCCAAGCTTCAACGAATGTTGATCATCTAGTTCCTGAGGCTCTTACTCCAGTTCCTGATGACTCAAATGGTTCACCTTCCTCAATCTCCATTGATCAAGATGCACCATTTAGAAGTATTACTCAGATTACTCAAGTAACCCAATCTCCAGTTATTCCTCAAGGTGTTGATGATGACTATCATGATTGTGAAGTTGCACACATAAATAATGATCCGTCCCTTTGTTCTATTTCATCACGGATTGTTGTTCCTCCAAATGTGCAGTGCGTAAATCAACCACAAGAACATAATGGAAAATGTTGATTATAACGTCAAAACGGCTAAGAATTTGGACATGGAATGTCAAGTAATCACGGAGTTTATTTGGTATCCCATATTTGAGATTGAAGTTGACTTTCACAAAGGCGTGATCTTATTTTATCTTGAAGACGGGGTTGGTTAGATGAAGATTCTTCGAGATCCTTGCTTGAGCTTTTACCTTTACAATGACGAAGACTTGGATATCCAGTTATTTTGGTGATTCCTCATTTTATTATCACAAAATAACTATCACTTTAAGAAGTGTCACAACTTATACGAAGTTGTTGGTAGTCAAGAGGTGATGTACGTCTTATACTTGATGGTTGGTTGGTTGAAGAGTATAGAGTACTTAGGGATTCGCTGTTGCACGAACTCTCTACACCGCTCTTAGTCACACACTAGTGCAAGCTTAAGTCACAAGAACGGGGAATTCTACTTCAGTTTCAAGTTTGGTATATTGGGTTTACTTTATCAGTGGTCACTTCAAATAGCCTACATAAGGGGTGGTAAAGATAGTCAGAGAGAGTCTTTTTGTAGCAGTTGATTCTCACCTGATCCATTTAAGCAAATTTTGTTCTTCTCACAAGATTTCAAGAAGATGTGCCTATAATGTGTTGCTGATTCTGAGGTATCAAAACCAGCAAGGGGGAAGGAGACATACATCAAAATGCATAATGCGTACATGTGATGAACTTAATACTTCTTCTTAATTGAAGTTATCCCGGGAAGACAAATGTCATAACCGCAGAGAATATCAGTGTATTAACTTGTGGCGTTTGGTGTATCATTCCAACTACATGGGGGAAGTGGTCTTATGATACTTGTGGTATGTATTAATTCAGCTTTCAATGGGAAGATATATGAGAAGAACAGTTGGTGCTTGAGATGATATTGCTTATTGGCATCTTCATACGTGCTGATATGATTTATGGTAAAGTACTTCTGGTTAATGCTTCTTGTACACACTGTTATGATGATTCTGATGAGATCGCAACCATCAGGGGAGAGATATGTATACATCAGGGATGCACAACAGGTTCACGTGATCGGGCTTAATCTTCTATTCCGGTATTAAACACCGCAGAGATGATCAGTGTTTCAACCTGCTACTTTGGTGTCATCGTTTCGACTCTTGTTTGGAACATGTGTACACTATGGGCTTATTTACTATGTGAAAGTTAACTGGAATGCATGTGGTGAAATGAAGATGTTGATATATTATTCCCTCGAATAGACAACTGCTTCAAACCGTAGAGTAATTTGTACATTGGGGATGCACAACAGGGTCTTGTGATCGGGCTTAATCACATATTCCGGGATTGATAACCGAAGAGATGATCCGTGTTTCACCCTGCTACTTCGGTGTTATCGTTTTCTTCGGGCTCTCGAGCTTCATACAATGAGACTTTTTCCATCACTTCAACTACTTGGGGGAAGTGGTCTCATGAAGATGATTGTCGATTTGGAGGGAAGCTACCAAAGTATCACATTGAGAAGGCACAAGTTCATATGATTATTCGTGAGCCTTGAATGCTTTGGTGGTAATAATTTGAGAGATATTGACTACCGACTTCTACAATGTTCACAACGATATCCTTTCGGTATTCAGTTCAACATCTTCTTAAATTGAATAATATACTTTGTACATATATTATACCTAAATGTAAATAGACATATAAAATCTTCAAAAACAATAAAAATTAGAAAAACAAAAAATACCAAAAATAGTTGTTCAAGGCATGTCTTCTGGGATCGATAACATTTACGGACCTAGAAATGTGATTCAATAATGACACGGGTCTTTAAATGAAGTTCGAGCAGAAGTTCAAAAGGTTTTTCAAAACATGACTAAATGGTTTGCTATTACTTGAGATAGCAACCCGGACCTACTATTGGGGAAAGTTCGTCGCCAAAAAGACGGCTGTTCCTAACAAAGGCATGAATTACTTCATATTCATGCCTTTTCGATCTGATGTATATTTCAGTGCATCATTTCTTGTAAAAGAAGAGAAGTCTTCTTTACCTTACGAATACTTTTCCCTCAATGATTCTTCGGGAAAGTATTTGTCCTAAACTTGGTGGTACCATGATTTTTGAAAATCAAACAAACTTGAAAGTTTGTAAAAATTTTTCCACTCAATCGATGCTAAATGATTGATCTTTTGCGTAAAATGATAAATTGAAAACGGGTCATCGATTGAGGGGGAGCATGATTTCAAAAATTATATATCATCAAAACATGATCTTTGTACATAAAAGGGCAGTGAATAAAATGATTGTTATGTGTTAGCATATGAATTTTTCATGAGTTTCCCGTTCAACTCTTAATCATTTATAAACACATCATTTCTAACACATAACATGCTCCATCAAGGATTGAGGGGGAGCAAATGTAACGTCTCATAATCAGTTCTTCTTAAATCTGACCACATTTTTCTCCCAAAATCTTTGAACTTATTTAAATCACTTGGGATCACAAATCTCAACTGGTCTAAAAATTTTGATCGGGGGAGAAAATGTGATTTAAATATAAAATCTGATTAAAATGTGATGTTTTGGACTTAAATGTAAGCTCTCCCATATGTGCTAAACTCTTTCGTATATCAATGCACATATTGAGGGGGAGCAAATGGTGTGTGAAAAAGGATCTTAGCATCTCATATGAGCGAGACTTAGATTTGACCATTGAATTGACAAAACAATATTTATTCTTAATTGAAAGGATTAGTCCTGGACGGGTAATAACTTCAAGCTGGTCTAACTAGTGATGTAAGCGTGTCTCGAAAAGGACTTGTCTAAGTAGAGTGTACCATTTCGAGAAACCTTTTGTGAATTTGATCGGGTCGGGTAATAACTTCAAGCTAGTCCAACTAGTGATGTAAGCGTGTCTCGAATGCTTGCTTATGTTCACTGAAGGTGGATCAATTCAAAAGTGCATCTCTTCCCAACATGTGAAAATTTATAATTAAAACATCCGAGCACATGTTAAGGGGGAGCATTTGAAAATGGTAAAACTCTCAACGTGTTAACAAAATGTGTTTCTTAATCATAAATACGTTGAGAGAATTTTCAATGATTTGGTTCACGGCAACATAGGATAGTCATGAAGTTATAAGGTGGCTCAGGTTAGGAAAACCGTCATATGATCCGCCAGAGCCGGAGGGATCTACCCAAGGACAATACCGAATAGATAGTATTAGAAAGTCCTTAGGTATGATTATGAAAAAAAAGGAGTAATGTAATAAAGGGGAAAGAAGGGATTGAAGAATTAAAAAGAAATGAAATGAAAAAGGGTGAAAAGAAAGAGCCCTAACATTATTTAACCTTACGGCAGAAACCGGGTCATATGCTACTAATGTTTGCTAAGGCGACATCGGTATTGAAGACAAGACGTCATGGACCTAGTGACACACTGCACTAAACCTTCTAACCACTCAAGTTCTCTCAAAAGAGCTTGTTTCATTCTCACGGGGAACCGGTATAATCTATCAACTTATCTCTTAGAGATGGTTGATATTGAAGCAGGAGACCACTCCCTAATCTCCGCATAGGAAAACTAAATGCACTTATTGAGTCTAGAGCCTCGAGATGCATCAAAAGATCTCTTAGGAACACGTGCTACTTCTACACTGGTTGTTCAACATGAAGGACACCAGGTGTAATACTATGAGTCCTACGTAGATCTTAGCAATCTACCAGAACATTCATGAGAGAATTTTGTTATGTAATTCTCAAGTGATTGAATGGTAATTCCTGCCAGGGTGAACATCAAACAACCCTGAAAGCAGGTAACTTCGGTAATCTTTTGTGGATTACGCTTAGTGGTTGTGGCAGTTACACGATCTACAGTCGTGGAGTGAACTTCAGCGACTCGCCTAATCGTTGATATACTAAGGTAGATCCTGCAATTCCTCTCGGGGGTTGCCGATTAGGAACGGTCTTGGTATGGATTAGAAGGAATCTTCACACTATGCTGTTGACGATCTCTAATTCCAAACCTGTAAGTACCGGTCGATTTATTGCTAACTGTTTGCTTATAGGAATTTCTGATGATTGCTACAAATTGCTAAAATGATGCCGATCCGTCACCCCATGCTCACACTTAGACATCACTATTAAAGAGATCGTGATCACTGAATGGGCTACAACTATGCTTCCACAACTCTGATGCAGAAAATCATGATCCTGAAAATTGTGAGCATGCCAATACAAAGATGTTCAAATCACATGGAGACGATAATGCTAAAGATGGCTTGATGATGAAAGTTGGATGATGACCTCAATGAATTCTCGAAGATCATCCAAGATATAAAACAAGTCATCAAAAGTCCATTGCTTGAAGCACAAAGACTGTGGAAAACTAGAAGGGGGGTTGAATAGTTTACCGTTTAAAATCTTTTTAACTTGTTTAATTATCTTTTGAAACTTTTCGTTTGATCAAAGATATATAAACAAACACAATATATAACATGCAAGTATAAAGAAAGAAACGATCAAACCACAACACGAGTATTTATCGTGGTTCGGCTACAAGGACTCTTTTTCCTTGCCCTACGTCCACGCCCCGAGTATCCAACTCGAGAGTTTCTTTCACTAGTCAACAAGCTCCTTTCACCGGCAGAGAAAACCTTACACGTCGCTTATACACGTTTACCAACACTAAGCTAGATGTTGAGTTCTTTTACAAGGGTACAACCACTCCCGTTAGTTCTTTTACAAGGGTACAACAACTCCCGTCACACTTTGTATTTTGAGGACTAAAATACTAACCGATCACTACTGAAAATACACAATCAAATGAAGTGTAAACTACACAAGTCTACACAATGCTAAGCTAACAAGTCTTGCAACGTTGTGTTGAATACTTGTAACTTTTTATGAACTCGTGAACCTCTTTGCTACAAAAAGAAACTTCACATATGAGATGTTAAAGGGTTAGATGAAAGAATGAATGAATGTGTGTGAAAACATGATGTAGAGTGATAAGCCAAAAATCAAACTTGTGGCTTAGTATTTATAGCAAAACCTTCTGCAGGTCTGGCGGATACGGCGGAACCCTCAGATGGGTTCCGCCCGTGTACCCCCAGGGTTCCGCCAGGCTTGCAGTTGGTTTTGCAATAAATCTTGCAAACCAAACAATGTCACATCTCATAACACTTAGTCAAACACAAAACTTGTGCAAGCAAACATATGGTTAGTCAAACACACTTTCTTTCCATAAATGTATATTGACAAAAGTTGCCATAAATGTGATATGACATTTCTATTTTAAGAAATAAAAAGTGTTGTGTTTTATGAAATGTAAAATGTAGCAAATGTCTAGTTATGCCAAGATGGGAAACATGAATTTTGATCCTACAAAAAAATTGGTTAGTTGGTGATATATATAATCAAGCTTGTAGTTACCACACACATTGCAACCACAATGACAACTCAAAAATGACCAACCAACAATGCAAGTAAGTAAGTAGAAAAAGATATCATTCCAAGTAAAATTTGACTTGTAAAAGTCAAAGACAAGAAATGAAAAAGATCCTCCTACTTAAAAAAATGAAAAATAACCAAGAAATATAAAAAATCAAATCCTACTTTCCTAAATGGGGCAAAAGGCCTCCAAATGTTGTCTAGGATTTGTTTGGGTGGGAAAGAGCATCCAAACGTTCTATGATGTGTTGGAATGCAAAACGGGTTTCGTCTTGAAATTGGTGAAGCAACAATTTGATGCTTTCACCCATTTGCTCACAATGTGAGCAAACATGGGGATGAGTGGGTGGAAATGGGTTGGTTTTGGTTTCTTGGTTTGAGGGTTGGTTGGTTTTTGGTTCTTGGTTGGAGGATGGGTTTGGTATAGAGTCAAGCAAGCTGGTTTGAAATTCCATTGCTTGATGGAGGTGATTCTCGACCATGCTTTGAATTTCCTCATAGGAAGGAAAGAAAGACTCAAATGTTTGGGCTTGAGAATGTGGTGGAGTTGGGTGATCATGGTTTTCAAAATTTGGTTCTCCATAAAGAGGACCATGGGTGTCATGGTAGATAGGGTGAAACAACAATGGTTTGGGTTGGTGGTATTCTTGTTGTGGTGGTTGGTTGTGGTTAAATGCTCATTTTGGTCAAGAAATGACCTTGGTGTTTCATTTGCAAAAGGTGGTGGTTGTGTTGGTCTTGGTGGAAGATCATTGAGATCTTGGACAAAAGGGTGTGGTGATGTTGGAGGAGACCCAAATAACTCCATAGGTTCAAGTTTAGGTAATGATGATGGTGATGGAGTTTTGGATGGTTGGGTTGGAGCACTTGGTGGAGTTGGGTCAATGGGTGACTTTGTTGGTGGTGGAGTGAGGTCATTGGGTGATGGAGATAGAGATGCAAGGTTTAGAAAATGTTCATTTTTGATTGGTGAGGTGAATTCATCCGAGGATGAGGAGCTTAGGTTGATGGATTGGTTAGACCAAAGTGGTTTAACACTTATTCGGGTGGTTTTCCGAACGGGTCTTGATGGTTGAGAAGTGATAGTTGACTTAGTCATGGTTAAAAATGGTTTAAAGATCAGAGATTGTGATGGGGAAGGTGTGATTTGATAGTGTTTTAGGATGGTTCAATTTATAGTGATGAAGGAGTGTGGGAAGGAGTGTTTGGATTTGATGTTTGGCCATACAAAAATAGAGGTTCCTAATGATTTGTAAGACTAATATGGGTTGTCAAATCATGGAAGTCAGTCCAATGAAAATGGTGAAGTGAGAAGACAAGATTTGCACTAAATGCTTAGTGGTTTTGGCAAATTTGTTGAAGATATATGTCTCAGGGATTTCAAGGAACCTTTGGAAGGGTTCCTTCCTTTATGTATGAAGGTTCCTTGAGGTGGTTATGGCTATTTTTGAAATTTGGCGGGAAATGGTTTTCTTTGAGTTATAAGGAATGAGAACTATCCTATTGTGCTTAGCAAATTGCAGGAAATAGGTTTCTAACTAAAAGGATGGTATGTTGTTGAGTGGATGTTGAAATGTTGAAAGCTAAAAAAAATTCTGCAGGAAATCTGGCGGAACCCTCAGATTACACAGGCGGAACCCGTGTGAGGGTTCCGTCTGTTCCGTTGGGCCATTTCTGGGTTGCCCAGAAATTACACTGGCGGAACCCAATCTAGGGTGCCGCCAGATCCGCCAGACCTGAAAATTTAGACAGTCCGCGATTTTGACCCGCGAGACGATTTTCAAATTTTTTGAAAACTCCTAAAATCAAAAATATAATGCATATCTGGTTAGGAAATGCAAAAAATGGACATGTAAACATGCATACCATTGGACATTGACCGGGGGCTAGCGAATTTCACTATACTTAGTGAAAAATTCATAAACTTGAAAATTTGACAACATTCCAAACGTTGTCTTCCTGCATCATTGTTAGTTAAGACATATTCCAAATAGTATCACAAATTGTACCAACACACAAATACATCACAAACATTGTTTAAACGACCAAATTGTTCAAATAGCACCTTGTTCCAAACACTCCTACACACCCGCACTCGTTGACGGTCAATCTTGTTCTTGAGCTTTCCAAGGAATCTTCTAAGATTCTTAAATATCCCCTTTGTTTGCTTGAACTCCGCCGACTCATTTGGAATATCCGGAAGTTGTGAAAGGTATTCTAGAGGTGGGAGCCTAGAGTTGGGCAAAGTTTCATCTTCACTCATTGAGCAAGATGATGAGGAGGTAGGAAGATGATGACGTTTTCCTTGGGCTTTGTAAGATCTCTTATCACTAAGTGGGACAAAGGTGTGTGGAATGAGAGAGTAGTCAAGACGAAGACCGTTTGGAGTTGGTGGAATGGGAGAGATGAGCCTAAAGAGACGGGTCAAAAGCATTCCATACGGCATAGCCGTTGTGCCATGCACGGGAATATCGGCCATTCTCTTGGCCATGTAGTAGGCAAGGTTGAAGGGTTGCCTAACGGACAAAGAGTAGAGCATGTAGCAAAGGCAAAGATTTATATGATCTCGGTTTCCTATGGTGCTAATGACATTTGCTCTAAGGACTTCCTCCCATTTCTTGAATTGGGGCTTGAGTTCATTCATTTCCATTCCATATGGGTCCTTATCGACCTCATTTCCCGAACGGGTTCTCCTAGTGTTGGTTGTCCTAACAAAGAGGTACTCACGAAGTACATCTTTTGACACAGGAGGGGTGTCATAGGGATGGATGCGGTCAAAGAGTGTGTCAAGAGTTGAGAGGGAGTGCAAATCGGAGTAGATGCAAGTACCACGATTTGGGACACCTAGGATTTGAGCAAACTCCTCGAGAGTGAAGGAGTATGATGAGGCGAAAAATGATCCGTTTTTAGGGGGTCATTTAAGCCCGAATCCGAATTTATTTGATCAAATATTGCCCTAAATCGTTCCTTTTGTGATTCTAGGTACTTTGGGAGTGAAATCTGGAAAAGGAAGCAATTCGGACGTTTTTGGAGCATAAAAGTGAAGAAAACGCAAAAGTCTTAATTTTCCATGCTGGGAACAGTGCATGACGGCGTCAAGAGTAGTTCCCTGACGGCGTCAAGAGTAAAATTCCATGACGATCCAGAAGAGTTTTGACGGCGTCATGAAGGTAGGGCGTCAAGAGTAAAAGTCATGACGGCTTGGAAATGAATTGTTTTTTACGGCGTCAAATGTAGATCTAGGCAGTCTGATGATTGTTTTGGCGGCGAGGTGACGGTGTCACCTTATTGGTCTTGACGCCGTCAGACCCCTTTTCCTATATATAGTTTTCTAGTTTTTCACATTTAAAAAGAGAAGTTTTGGGAGAAACCCTAAGTACGATTTTTGTGTAACTTTACAGGTTTTTCAAGGGTTCCAACCCCTTGATACCTTGCATGATTAATCAAGATAAGTGTTCTTCTAATTCAATCAATATGTCTATGTGTTGGTTGTCTATATTTTGTTCTTGTCTTAATTCCATCATGCTAGGCTAGATCTATCTTGTGTTTGCTTAGATTTAATGAAACCCAGATATTGATTATGTGTTGATTACTTGTTTATTCTTGTCTTGGATGAATGATTTATATGTTAGGCTTAAGAAAACTGGCAGATCTCCAATTGGTAACATGCTTGAACGTCTTAAGAAACATGAACCAACGCGCACTAGGTCTTTATTGGTTGTATTTAATGCATGAGCCACTGTTTACAATCCCTATAGTTGTGCTGGGCATGGTGTAGGAGGAGATAAGAGCTCATAGAATTGGGGAGTTATGTGTGCCACCACATGAATGGTATTAAGGAATACAATCCGTCATCCATGCAATTATAACAAGTAATTAACATGTACAAGATATCTAGGGAGTAGTGAAATCTAAGTAAACACATTTTCTCCAATTACCGCTCACAACCTTAGTATAAATTAGTTTATTTTCATTTCTAGTATTTTATTTTGATTGCATCTTAGTATTGGGTTAGTTGAATAGCAACTAATTCCGCCCAAATCCTTCAAACCCGAGATTTAAATTTGCTTTCCATAAAATATAAAAACACAAAAATAATCATCCCTCACCTTTAGAACTAGTATTTAGGCTTTCTAATCCTAGCGACACTATTCCTAAGCTGAACGATCAATCCCCCGGTACTTGTCACTATACTATACTACAACGATCAGGTACACTGCCTGGTGAGGGTTGTAAGCTTCTCGAGATCCCTCGAGAGGTAAAGCCTGTTGCGATTCCCACGCATCAAGTTTTTGGCGCCGCAGCCCGGGGAATAGTTATTGTCTAGGTTAGAATTTCTTTTTATTAGGTCTACTTGCTAGATTCCTTTCTAGTTAGATTTTATTTTTATTTTTAGGTCTTCTTTAGTCTATCTCATTTCTTTGTGCTTTTGTTCGTAACTCTTTGCCATCCGACATCATGGTAGGTGGTAACATCTTTGAACCCGTCATCCCACCACAACAAAACCCACCACTAGAACCCCTTAGGCCCCGAACTTTAGGAGAGTATTCCCGACCTAGCCATCAAGGCTACCGAAACACCATTGAGCTCACCGGAGCCAATGTGACCCCCTTGCGATCCGACACCATCCGGTTGGTGCAAAGCGGATGTGCATTCCATGGACTTCGTTCCGAAGATCCAAACCAACATCTTAAGGATTTTCTCAAAATCGTAGATTCCATAGACCTAGGTGTTGAAACTAGAGAGACTACCCGTTTACGCCTATTCCAATTCTCTCTACGGGATCAAGCTAGTCAATGGCTTGAGCGTTTACCCGCGGGATCCATCACCACATGGGATGATCTCACCACTCATTTCCTTGCTCAATTTTTCCCACTGGGGAGAACAACTAAGCTTAGAAATGACATCTTGATGTTCCAACTACGTCAAAATGAATCTCTTTATGAAGCATGGACTCGTTTCAAGGACTTACTCCAAAAAGTCCCTCATCATGGCATAGATCTTTGGCTCCAAGTCCAAATTTTTTATGACCATATCGACATCTCCACGAGGCGAGCCATTGACCAATCGGCCGGTGGTAAGCTACGTGATCTTAGTGCGGAACAATCATGGGAACTCATAGAAGATCTTGCTCTCTATGACAACAAAAGTTGGAATGATCCCCGTGATTTGAATAAAATGGTCAAGGCAATATCTTTGCCTTCGAACAATTCTAGCACTCCCAACCGTAGGACCATGGAACTTGAGGACCAAGTCAAGTTTCTCATGAAATCTTACGAAGCTCCTAAGCCTTCAAGTCAAGTGAACAAAATCACTTCTTCATGCGAATTATGTAGTGGTCCCCATGACACTCGTGATTGTATGGAACTCCCCAAAACATCTTTTGCGGACTACGCATCCACGCGTACCGACGAAGTGGGAGATAAGTGGTACACTTTCAAGCCCAAGCCAAACACTTATGGTGATTCATACAACCCCTCATGGAAAAATCACCCAAACCTTAGGTGGAAACAAAATCAACCCAATTCATCCAATCCACCTAATCGTTACCAACCAAACGGTCCAACATCCAACCGTACTTTCAACAACAATCCTTTTAACAACTATGGTGGGTACCAACAATCTTGAAGGATTGATGTCAAAATTCATGGCATCTCAAGAAGCTCGCATAGCTAGGTTCGAAACCGAATTCAACCAACAACAAACGGAGATGACCAACAAGATTGACAACTTGTTGAAAGCCCTCAACAACCAAGCATTAATCACACCTAGGAAGGACACTAGGGACACCAATAGTGGAATCCAAATTAAGGACCCCTCATCATCCAAACATGTCCACTTTGTCAATGTTGTCACCATTAAGCCGATAGATAAGGAGATAGAGGAGAGTGACAAGGATGAAGTTAGAGTAGAAGCCGATAGTAAGGATGAGAGTAGGGAAGTTGAGGTTAGTAAGGATGAGGAATTAGAGGAGGTAGAGCCTATAGAAAAATACTTTGATAAGTTGCCCACCGAGGAAGAACGGGAGTACCATAAGGATTTATTCGATAGTCCCGAGAGACCATATATCTTCGGCACACCCCTTATCAAAATGGGGGACCCCTCTAACATTAACATCCCATGCAATATCGGGCACTTGCATATATGGAAAGCTTACATCGACCCTAGATCCCCCGTTAACATCATGACTAGGACTTATTACAATTGGGTGATGAAGAAGCAACTTGATTTTAGGATGATGCCCGGTAAGAATCTGATAAGTAATTTTGCAGGAAGAGTGAAGGGACTGCATGTGATTATAGGGAATCTCACTTATGAGATCGATTTTATGATAGTTGAGGACACTCGTCCGGTGATTGATGCTTGCCTAAGCCAAATAATATTCGGAAAACCATTTGTTGAGGCCACTAGGATGAGTTATGATCCGACTTTAGGGATAGTTAGATTTAAGGAAGAGAATGATGAGGTTGCCTATCAAATGCCCTACAAGATTGAGCAATACCGCCTTCTCTCTAATTTCGAAAAAGAACACAAGCAAGCGGCGTATTATAGGAATGAGGAGGATAGACGTAGAGGAGTAGAATATGTAAAGAATAGGATGCTTGGTTTCTATAAAGAATGCCTACAACTAGGTCCGGAATACAAAACTGGTATAGAAGACGACCTACAGAGTGAAACCAACGATGAGGTCACGTAGTAACCCATGACCTTGAGTCTAGCTACAAGACTCGTAAATAAAGAAAAGCGCTTCTTGGGAGGCAACCCATGTTTTGTGTGATTTTATTTGTTTGTTTGTTATTTGCTTCCGTATGCATGCTTTATTTTTATTGTTGGTAGATCATGTTTCTAAACTAAATAGTGGAAATACTTTACTTTGTTGTTTTGGCCTAGTCTTAACTCCACTTAAAGGTATTTTTGCAAAAGATAAGTGTAAGGGGAAACCCCAAATATGTTTTAAGAAACAAACCGATCATGATTCTCCACAATATTAAATGAACATGTATATTCGTATTTGTTAGAGTCAAATGCTTGTATTGAGTCATAATGAAGTTTTGCAGGATTTTCCAGGAAGTAGGACCAAGTTTTTCCAGAAATTCTCCGGAAACTTAACATAAGAATTTCTGCAGGTCAATTCTGACGGCGTCAGGGGTTTACTCTTGACGGCGTCAGGAGTAAAAATCTGGAAATTTTACCGGTTTTGTTTTTCTAACGGAGTCTTATGGTTTTTGTGAATTATTAAGTTTTATAATCTCCAGGATATCTGCAAACTTCATTCCACAAGCATTATATCTCATCTTGTTTTCTAGGATTTAGTAACTTATATAGGATACCGCCGATTTTACGCGAGGTTGTCTTGTCTATTTTGTCAGGTTTTACAGGTTATGTATGACAAGAAGATGATTTATATTCTAGAAGGGAAGCTTTGATTGTTCATTTTCTTGGAGGAAGATTTAACCTGGCCATCCTACTATCCATACCGAGCGAATCAGGGGAGTATTTGATTTCATTCTTTTTACTTTTTAACTTTTACATTCTTTACTTGAACATTGGGGACAATGTTCATCTTAAGTGTAAGGGGAGGGTAAAAAGATGATACCTTACATATGCACTTTCGCTTGGGTTTGCTTTGTTTGATGGTAGATGTGTAATAAAACTATGAGAAATACTTGTTAGTGCAATTTTAGCGCCAAATTTAAAATTTTTTACAACATTTAGGAGTGAAACTTTAGCCATAGCAAGCGTCTCATGGATAGGAGATTGTATGACTAGCACATAACCATATATTCAGAAAAATTCCACCCAAATATGTGAGGTTCGCCTTTAGATTTGATAGGAAAAGCATTTACTATTAGTGCTTATGAGTGTACCGGTAGCATTTAGATTCTAGAACTTGCGTTAGTGATGCATCCCGAGACCGCTAGTGAGACTACATTCGTGTAGTAGGATTTACTACATGATAAAAGGCATTAGGATTACCCTTGTGTTAAACCCGTATCATAATTACTTGACCATTTAAGTCATATTACTTGGCTAGTTAAGTCAACTAATTTTTCCCACACCCTTAGCGTTGTACTCATTTTTAGTACACGAAACCCCTAGTACACCCCTCCGAGCCTATCTTTTCGTTTCTAACTTTAAGCATCTTACTTAAAGGAAGAATTTGTTACACCCCACTTAAATGTACACCCAAATCGCCTTAGCCTTCCGTGTATGCGCTCATTTTTAGTGCATTATTGTTATTTGTTAAACCCTAAGTTAACTATCTAATTGATTACATGGTTGCTAAGTCGAGTCATATCCTTGTACATACTGTTTTGGGACGATTGGGACTCATGGGTAAGTACTTATTTATGGAGTAATGAGGAAGAACATCATATTATTACCCCCGTATGTACGTTAATCTTAAAAGTGCTCCAAGTGTTTTGATTTTCTTAATTCAAGTCATTAGATTAGTTTAATGTAAAGTATGTAAAGATTCAAGTGTAAGGGGAATGTTCATCCCCTATGATGTATTATTTTGGATGGTAGGGTAAGAGTGTATGCAAAAAAAAAAATAAAAAAAATAAAAAATAATAATAAAAAAAAAAAGAAAATCGAAAAAACAAGAAAAAAAGAAAGAAAAAAATAGAAAAAAAGAAAAAGAAAAAGAAAAAGAGAAAAAACATACGGACTACCATCCCGTTTTTATTCTATGTTCATTTTATGTTTTTGTTATTTTTTATTTATTAGCTTAAGTCGGGTCTAGTCTTGGCTTAGCAACGCCACATTATACATGTAATTAACCAAGATTGTTAACTCGCCACCAGTAAAACTTCTTTTATCCAACAAAACCGTGTATTTCATATCCCTACACCGAATGTTACAACCCTTTTAAAGACCTCTTTGATAGTTTATCCTAGGTGCTTACGCCATGTGGTGGAGGTTTGATCCTTTCCCAAGCCTATGGTAATCTATTTTGCTATGACAGGTAGTGATAGATATCTTCCGTTTCCATATTGTAATTTACACTTTATTACACCTGAGAGATGTGAGTATCTAAACACTATTTGTGAGGTGCTTGTGTATGACCTCCGTGCTTGTCTATTGGTCTTTAGTGGAATGATTATCGGTTGTAATTACTTTTATATTAGTGTTAAATGACCCCTAACTTGTATTTTGAGTAGAATAAAAGCGCATTTGCTTGAGGACAAGCAAATCTCAAGTGTAAGGGTATATGATGAGGCGAAAAATGATCCGTTTTTAGGGGGTCATTTAAGCCCGAATCCGAATTTATTTGATCAAATATTGCCCTAAATCGTTCCTTTTGTGATTTTAGGTACTTTGGGAGTGAAATCTGGAAAAGGAAGCAATTCGGACATTTTTGGAGCATAAAAGTGAAGAAAACGCCAAAGTCTTAATTTTCCATGCTGGGAACAGTGCATGACGGCGTCAAGAGTAGTTCCCTGAAGGCGTCAAGAGTAAAATTCCATGAAGATCCAGAAGAGTTTTGACGGCGTCACGAAGGTAGGGCGTCAAGAGTAAAAGTCATGACGGCCTGGAAATGAATTGTTCTTGACGGCGTCAAATGTAGATCTAGGCAGTCCGAGGATTGTTTTGGCGGCGAGGTGACGGCGTCACCTTATTGGTCTTGACGCCGTCAGACCCCTTTTCCTATATATAGTTTTCTAGTTTTTCACATTTAAAAAGAGAAGTTTTGGGAGAAACCCTAAGTACGATTTTGGTGTAACTTTACAGGTTTTTCAAGGGTTCCAACCCCTTGATACCTTGCATGATTAATCAAGATAAGTGTTCTTCTAATTCAATCAATATGTCTATGTGTTGGTTGTCTATATCTTGTTCTTGTCTTAATTCCATCATGCTAGGCTAGATCTATCTTGTGTTTGCTTAGATCTAATGAAACCCAGATATTGATTATGTGTTGATTACTTGTTTATTCTTGTCTTGGATGAATGATTTATATGTTAGGCTTAAGAAAACTGGCAGATCTCCAATTGGTAACATGCTTGAACGTCTTAAGAAACATGAACCAACGCGCACTAGGTCTTTATTGGTTGTATTTAATGCATGAGCCACTGTTTACAATCCCTATAGTTGTGCTGGGCATGGTGTAGGAGGAGATAAGAGCTCATAGAATTGGGGAGTTATGTGTGCCACCCCATGAATGGTATTAAGGAATACAATCCATCATCCATGCAATTATAACAAGTAATTAACATGTAAAAGATATCTAGGGAGTAGTGAAATCTAAGTAAACACATTTTCTCCAATTACTGCTCACAACCTTAGTATAAATTAGTTTATTTTCATTTCTAGTATTTTATTTTGATTGCATCTTAGTATTGGGTTAGTTGAATAGCAACTAATTCCGCCCAAATCCTTCAAACCCGAGATTTTAATTTGCTTTCCATAAAATATAAAAACACAAAAATAATCATCCCTCACCTTTAGAACTAGTATTTAGGCTTTCTAATCCTAGCGACACTATTCCTAAGCTGAACGATCAATCCCCCGGTACTTGTCACTATACTATACTACAACGATCAGGTACACTGCCTGGTGAGGGTTGTAAGCTTCTCGAGATCCCTCGAGAGGTAAAGCCTATTGCGATTCCCACGCATCAGAGTATTGATGACTACTAGCCCTAAAGTTAATAGACATTTGACCATAATCATCCGTGGAGAGGGTGACGGATGCATAGAATTCCAAAATGAACCTAGGACAATTAGGCTCGTTGATTTCTAAAAGACACTCAAATTTGATTGTGGCAAATTTTGTGTAGAGGTTTGTGCCTTCTAGGAAGGACGGGTCAATGGTTCTACCCTCATGGACATAATGTTTTTCTAAGGCTTTGAAAACATTGACTTGAGTTGGGGTAAGGCCTTTGGTTTTGTGGTGTTTTGGTAGGTAGTTAAAGGTGTCCTTGTGGTTGTAGTGGGTTAGAGAAGGCATGATGATTCCTAGAAAAACAAAATTTCACATTTTAGTCTAAGTAAACGACTATTATAATGTGGGTGTTCTAGTGTGTGCCTATATGAAAACAATGTGGAGGTGCGGTTATCTTGACCCATTTTGATGCTTCAAAAACGTTTTATAGTGCAAGTTTTGTTATAAAACAAAAGATAACCCAAGCGCTCCTAGTTCAATGTAGCTTCGTTTGAATGTACCTGAAAATACATATTGGTTATGTATTCCCTTTAGCATTCAAGAGACATTATGCAAGTGATGTTTTAAACATAACGTTTTGATTTTGTATTCACAATGTGAGACAAAAAAAATATTTGTCCTATTTGTGAGAAATTTTTGGAAGAATTTGACATGGGGTGTTTTAGCAAACATGTTTACACTTTGTAAGAATGCAATTCCTAACTATAGGGAACATGATTAGTTTTGTTAAACACCTAATTTCATGCATGAGTTCTCAAGTTAATGCATAACCCCAAGTTTTTGTTTTTGTGCAAAAATAGAATTCCTAGACTCAGATCAGGATTGTAATCAAGTTTAGAATACTTACAATGATGATTGATTTGCAATGTGAGTGAAAGGAAGACCAAGAAATCGTAGGTATGGATGAATGGTAAGTGAATAGTAGCAGTTTGGAAGTGGTGGTATGAGATAATGGGTGTTTGGTTTAATATAAACAAAAAAATGGTTCTGCAGGTCGGCGGACACGACGGACCCTTAAATTGGGTTCCGTCCGTTGTGTCTGAGGGTTCCGCCGACTCTGCTGAGAAAAAGGGTTTTGGATTTGTTTTGATTTTTGTGATTGTTGTCTAATGTCTAGAACTACAATGTAGGTTCCATGAGTCCTAAGCCTAGCCTAAGAAGGTTAAAAGGTTCTCGTTTAAGGGGTTTTGTGAGAATGTCGGCTATGTTGTCTTCGGAAGAAGCTTTCTCAATTGAGATATTTCCTTTTTGAACATTGTCACGAAGGAAATGATGACGGATTTCAATATGTTTGGTACGAGCATGTTGAACCGGGTTTTTGCTAAGATCAATAGCTCCTTTGTTGTCACAAAGAATGGTAATATCGTTTAGTTGAATCCCATAGTCGACAAGAGCTTGATTCATCCAAAGAGCTTGTTGACATGCCTTTCCGGACGAAACGTACTCGGCTTCCGTTGTTGAGATAGCAAGAGCCGTTTGCTTCTTAGAGAACCATGAGGTGAGACAATGTCCAACAAAAGTACAAATACGACTTGTGCTTTTTCTATCAACATAGTCACCGGCATGATCCGAGTCGGCATACACTATGGAGTCTATACCCGTTCCTTTGGGATACCATAAACCTAAATGTGTAGTGCCCTTAATATACCTAAAAATCCTTTTAACGGCTTCGAGATGAGTTGTCTTAGGATCTTCTTGAAAACAAGCACATAGACAAACACTAAACATAATGTCGGGTCTACTAGCCGTTAGGTAAAGTAGACTTCCAATCATACCTCTATATTTAGTGCTATCTACGAATTCACTTTCCTCATCCTTGGTGAGTTTAGTTTCCGTGAACATGGGTGTTTTGATTGGTTTCGAATCTTCTAATCTAAATTCTTAAGCATGTCCTTAATATATTTAGATTGGTTAAAGAAGATACCATCTTCTAGTTGTTTAATTTGGAGTCCTAGGAAAAAGTTGAGTTCTCCCATCATACTCATTTCAAACTCGTCATGCATGATTTTTGAGAAATGCACACATAATTCTTGACAAGTTTATCCAAATATAATGTCATCAACATAGATTTGGACTATGATAATATGTGAATCTTTATTCTTAGTGAAGAGAGTATTATCAACTAAGACCATGGTATACTTATGGTCAACTAGGAAGGTCTTAAGTCGATCATACCATGCTTTTGGAGCTTGCTTAAGTCCGTAAAGAGCCTTTTTAAGTTTGTAAACATGATTTAGGTTTTCAAAATCTATGAAGCCCGGTGGTTGAGCAACATACACTTCTTCGTTTATGACTCCATTTAGAAATGCACTTTTGACATCCATTTGAAAGAGTTTAAAATTGTGTGCACATGCATATGCAAGTAAGATTCTAATTGACTCGAGCCTAGCAACCGGAGCAAAAGTTTCATCGTAGTCAATGCTTTCTTGTTGATTATATCCTTGTGCAACTAGCCTAGCTTTTTTTCTAGACACAATTCCATTTTCATCCATTTTATTACGAAAGACCCATTTTGTTCCTATTATAGTTTGACTCTTTGGTTGAGGAACTAATGTCCATACATCATTCCTAACAAATTGGTTTAACTCTTCTTGCATTGCAATTACCCAAGACTCATCTTTAATGGCTTCATTAATGTTTTTCGGTTCAATGGTTGACACGAAACAAAAGTAGTTGCTTTCATTTTGAACTTTTGATCTTAGAGTTCTTTCGTTAATGTTGCCTATGACACCATCTAATGGATGACTTTTAGATTCTTTGACATTGACAAGTTCTTTGTTTAATAGTTCATCTTCCTTGTCATTACCTAAGATCTATTGACTTTCTATTGCTTGGCTTTCAACTAAGTCATCATCTACCAAAGGTGATGTCTTAGAGGGAGGTGGACTCTCATCAAATGTTATGTTCAATGATTCCTCGACTCTTAAGGATTCTTTGTTCAAAACAATGTAATCTTTACTATTTTGTGAATATCCAAGAAATACACCTTCATAAGACTTTGGGTCAAATTTGGTGAGATAATCGTTGGTGTTAAGAATGAAACATTTACTCCCAAACACTCAAAAGTATCCTAATGTAGGATTTTTGCCTTTATATAGTTCATAAGGAGTTTTATTCAAAAATGGTCTAATTAAGACTCGATTTAAAATGTGCGTTGATGTGTCAACGGCATTATACCAAAACTTTTGTGGAATGTTTTGTTCATTAAGCATTGCTCTACTCATCTCTTGCAACGTCTGGTTTTTACGTTCTACTACACCATTAGATTGAGGGGTACGTGGAGCCAAAAAGTTATGAGTAATACCATTAATATCACAAAAGTTTCTAAATTGAAATTCATTATCAAATTCACGACCGTGATCCATTCTAATAGACACAATATTAGACCCTACTTGATTTTGAATTTTCTTACTTAGAATCTCAAATTTATCAAAAGCTTCATTTTTACTTTTCAAAAATTTTGTCCAAGTATATCTTGAGTAATCATCGACTATGACCAAAGTGTAGAAGTTACCTCCATAACTTTGTATAGCGGATGGACCAAATAAATCCATATGCAAAAGTTCTAGACATCTAGATGTAGAAACCAAGTTTTTAGCCTTATGGCTACCATGTACTTGTTTACCGACTTTGCAAGCATCACAAAAGTCTTTGGAGGAGAGGTTTTGAATTAGTCTCATGTTAGCGTGTCCTAAACGTCTATGCCATAAAGTTGAAGATTCATCTAATGAAGTAATACAAAGTTTGTCTCTAGATATTGGATCCATCTTTATGACGTATACGTTGTTCTTAAGAACACCTTTGGCTATGGTTATACCATCTTTAAGTATTTTACTTCCGTTTTCACTAAAAAGGACATTATAGATGTGCTATTTGTTAGTGCAAGTTTTAAATTTATAAGAATGAATTACCAAATCTAGAAACAACACATACGAGCAAGTGTACTCGTCCGTTATAGCAAGATATGATGGTAAGTCGGGATCGTTCGCAGGGATTTGTGAGTGAATCAAAATATAAGTCTGTTAGGAATACAAATATTCCTGTAAAAGTCTCGGTCACCTGATTATTGTAATAGCATTTTAGTTAGCTCGTAGTTAGTTAATTATATATATTAGTTAGTTTAGTTTAAGTAACACCGTGGAAGAAGGACGGGTCTTTACCCAATGTATGCCTGGTCCACAGCCCGGGTGTGGGCGTTTTGTAGGTAAGTATAAATACCCCTCTCCACATGTGGAGAGGGTTGGAGCTTCCATTCACCTCAATCTAATATTTCATTTTTCTCTTCACTTTCTCTCTCTAGGAATACCTCCCAACTTCTTTCTCTCTATAAACTTTCTTCCATTAATTCTATTAATCACAACTACAAGAACCATACTAGCTAAGATTATGAATATCCTACAATTGGTATCAAGAGCCATGGTTTCATCTTAGGACTTGGCATACTCGGATTGGTGTATGGTTCTTGTGTTTAGATTTTTTCGTATTTAGACTTGTGGTTTCATCCTAGGGATTGTTTGGTCTTGAATCTTCTGTTTGGTTTTGGTGTTTTATTGTGGTTCGAGCCATACTATTCGTTGGTGTTTTATTGAGGGTGAGTCAAACTGCTTGTTTTGGTGTTTCATGTTGGGTCAACTGTTTTTATATGTTAAATATTAGTTTGAAGAGTTTTATTTTTCCAAGTTTCTTGGTAGCGTTTAACTTGGTTTTGGTTTCTTATTAGCGTTTAATTTTTTTTGGATTATTAAAATATACAGAAAAAGACGAAAAAGAAAGACTGCAGTTTTTGTTTTGTCCCAGAGTTTAAGTTTGATTAGCGGTTATCTCATTACTTCATACTTGCATCTACCTCAGATCCAAATTGCAGTTTGCTCATAAAGTTGCGGTTAAATCTTAATGTCGCGGTTTCCTTTTTTAGCGATTACCTCGTTTTTTGTGTTGCGGTTACCAGTTTCTTAACCATAAACAAACACAACATCATCTAATCCTAAAACCCCATCTTCAACTGTTACATACAATTAGATAATCGAACAAGATCTCAGTCATCCTAATCGTGTGGTAAAGCAAGACCTAAGATCTTAAAGATCTTGTCATCACGACAAGTTACCATCATAGATCTTTACTTACATTGCTTAAATATAAAAAGAAACGGATCTCAGTTTTTCTTGTTTCAAACATTACCTCAAGGGTACAATCATTCGTATAATACTAGACATCATTGATCCTAACTGGTTAATTTACGAATTGCTAAAGAAAGAACAAGAAACCAAACGGTTGTCATTCCATCTCTCATTCGCTTTTAACTGATAAGAAATAGAAAAATTGTAACTCAATGATCTCAGAAAATCTCTTTCATATGGTTTAACTAACACATAGACCAATATACGAAAGGAAAAATCTTCACCGATCTTGTTTGTACTTAGTACTTCATCTTTTTGTTATATCCGAAACTCAAAGAAAAAGATTTATACCAATCGTGTTATAATCTTTTCCAATTTCGTTGACAAACAATCCAACAAACAAAAACAAGAAGCAAAACAAATACCTACCTGAGATTTATTTTCTTTTTCGTTGGCACACAAGAGCAGTATTGAAGGGTATATATTTTTTTGATCCAGTGATTATTAACAAGGGTCGGTGCCAAATTTTTTTTGGATGCTGCGTTTGGTTTAAGATAGAGAGAATGAATGAAGGATACAGGAAAATATGAGTGCGTATATCTTTAGCTTGAAAGGATTAGGGTTACAGATTATTTGGGATTAGTGTGATTAGTGGTCTTATATTGTCCGTTATTAGGGTTTGTTTATGTGTTAATTATTGGGCCTCGAAATTGTATCTTGGGCTGTTAAGTGGCGTTTTTTTTTTGGGCTGGAATTATTTTGTTTGGGTCTCAGTTTGTGTGTTTCGGTGTTGATTTGGACTTATATCCTAATTGTACAAGTTTGTTGGATCTTGGGTATTAATTAAAGCTTGTGTTTACCAGTCCAAATTTTTGTGAAACATTTGGTATTTCGAGAATTTTGGAGTTATCATTTTGGACCAATGTTTCAATTAAACATCAAGAATCCGAGATTGTGAATTATTTTGAGTTGAGATATTCTTCGGGTTTATTGGATTGATAACGGGGATTACTCGGATCTCAAAGACACGTGTGGTGTCTAAAAATTCACTGTGACTTGTCTACCTCACCACTCAAACACAATTCAACCGAACCTAATCAATTCCTCTGTGTCTCGCAGTTTTTTCTTGATTTTGTAAAATCCCGCGAAAGAATCTATTTCTCGGTTTAAATCATAGAATTGTAAAATCCCGTGCCCGTTCACAACATGTCAAACTCTTCAGATTCGGTCATTACTGAGTTACTCAAATTGTATGACATGATCGATGAACATAAGAATCCCAACAAAGAACAACCAATAAACGTTGTTGTGTCTGATAACACTGAAATGGAATCATCGTGCTCGAATTCTCATGAGAAAGACTTTCATCAGCCGCAAAAATTGCCCGATAATGCAAAGGAAAGGTGCATTGAATATTTTCAACTACTTCACTCACATCTTAAGGTTCTCTTTGAACGACCTGGATACTTAACAGGATACGAACGTGCATTCGCGTACGAACGTGCTTTCACATCACTCTTTGGTAAAGATGTTCAGACCTTCACTGTCAAAATGAATCAGTATTTAGATCAACTTGAACAACAACTTGACAAAGGAAATTTTTCTGAAGGAAGTTCCATGGCTGCCTTTTGTGTGATTAACAACCAACTCCAAGTGTTCATTGATTCACAATACACTGAGAATCAAATGGTTAATAAGTATTTCACTAATTACACTGGAATTGAAGTTAATGCGTTCAGAGAAACACTACTCCAATGCATGGGTAATGTGAAGAGGTTCATTGAGGAAAGAGCACAACACATACTTATGTATGACGACAAGGTGAAGGCATGTCAGGTGCTATCATGTGATGGTATTGTTGATTCGGGTAAAGCATCGGATGTTGGGTCAGTTGTCACTATATGCAAAGGATTAGAGACGGATAAGCGTGACACTACCAGCAGTTCAGTGAATCTTGTTACACATGATATGGATACAGATTTCAGACCGGTAAAAGAACATGTGTCATGTGCTGAGGTACCCTTAACTATTCAAAAGAATGTGCTTGACAATGAACGGCAGCATACTGATCAAATTAAGCCCACTTATGATACAAATTTGTTGGAAAAGATTGATAGCAATACCATTTCTAATTCAACAAATATGAGTCATAAAGGGGGAGAAAGTGATCAGGATGCTGAACATGATGATGAGTCGAATTCTTTGTTTACAGCTGAGTCTTTTAAATCAAAGGATATGGTTGATAAAGAAGTTTTTAATGAACTTTATAACAGATTTTTACAACTTGAAAAACATTGTATTTCACTTGAAATCACAATGCAACAAAAGGAAGAATCTTTTCAATCTAACCAACCATGTAAAAATCCGGAATTTCCTGAGTTCCGTGAATTTTCTGAAATTAACACTTTGAAAGCTCAGCTTCAAGAAAAAAACTCGACAATCAGCAATTTGAAAAAGCATATTTCTATCCTGAATGAGAAAAGTAATATAGTCAAAGCTAAACATGACATCGATGTTATTAAATCAAGAAAAATCGAATTGGAACTTTATGTGGCTAGATTACTTAAGGAAAATGAGACTTTGAAAAGGCATCACATAGACCTAAGAGACTCTATCAAAGAAACTGTTACTAAAATTTTAGAACAAACAACATCTTTGATGGTCAAAAATGATAAATTCAAATCTCAAATTCAGGAAAAGGGCTTTACAACTGCTGCTCAAAAAATGAGGTAGGAAAACTGACAAGAAACAGTGTGAACACTAAGTTTGCAAAACCATCAATCTTGGGGAAACTGGTTTTACAATCAAGTAGAAATCATTCAGTTGTTAGACAACTGAATGCGATTAGATCTGAACATCCAAAATTTTCAAAAACTCAGTTTGCCTCCCAAGTTGATGCGATAGAAGTTTTGTCAAAACCAGTCACTTCACATAATTTGCCTAAGAAAAATGCCTCTGGGTTTGTTAAAGCTCAACAAGTAGCTACACCTTCTCCTGACTCTTCTAGGATATGTTCAAAAACAGTGTCAATACCAAGCGTTAAAACTCAAAAATTTTATGATATAAATGGCTTGTACATGAACAATGATCTTGAAAAGGCTAGGAAAAGGGCTCTACTTCAAAAGGATGGTATTTTAGGTTCACAACCTCATAGGATGCCTTCTAGCTTACTCCAGAACTCGGCCAGTAGTAGCAAACCAAAACCTGTGAGCACTCAACAAACAAATAGGAAGTGTCCAGTTTCCATGAGGAGTTGCACATCGATCAAAGCGATCCCTGTAGCTAATCACTCTAAGAATCCTAGAGTTTGTTCTGAATCCAAGCACCTTGTTTGCTCAACTTGTCTTAATTGTGTTCTTAAGGCAAACCATCTTAGTTGTCCTATACAATTCCTGAAGAAAGTGAATATTTTTGATAAGGTTCAACCATCTAAAACTAGAAACTACAACAAGCCCGTACAACCAAAAAGTTATAATCAGAAACCTGGTAGGCAGATTAATTTAGGACAAAGGTCTTCTCTACACAATAATTCCATTTTACATGAGAAACCAAACATTTCTAGAACTTGCCTTAAGTGGATACAGACGGGTAGAATTTTTAAGATTATAGGTCTTAGATGGATACCTGTAAGAAAGATGTTCACTGATTGCAAAACCAAGGTTGAAAGTGGAACCCCAAATGGAATAGATGTTGATTTCACTAACCCATATAAATGCAGACAAACTCTCAATGTCAGTGCAGGTAGTATTTACTTAAGTGCAGGTACATCGTTCAATCCTGTTAAGGAAAGACTCAGAGTTTGGCTGCCGAAAAGAGTGAAATCTCATCAATCAGGGGTTAATGAAGCTGAACTTTGATGCAAATGACTATGACGTCTGTTCACATCAGTTCAGGCCTCGTTCTTCAACGACTATGACATTTGAACACCTCAGTTCAAGCCTCGGTCCTCAACTTCATCGCTATGGCGTCTGCTGACAACACTTCAGGCCCCGTTCATCAAAGAAAAGAAAGGTGTACGCTTCAGTGCGCCTTATCTTCGGAAGAAGAGAAATCTTCTTATTTTGACCATTCTCAACAACATACTTCATGCTTTCTCAATGTTCGTTCAGTCATCAAGTGAATACTCATCTTTGCTCGAATTCATATTCACTTGCTCATTCAAAAATGGCAAACTTCGTATGCAATTTTTGAGGGGGAGAAGAGTGAATAAACTATATGATTGAGTGCATTCTCATTCACATGCTCAATCAAAAAGTGCAAACATCGCTTGCAATTTTTGAGGGGGAGAAGTGTGAATATACCACATGGTGATTGATAATTAAAGAATGGTCATACGATTCTCCTCCAACACCTAATGTTCTACATACTAAGGATAACTGGGATTTATGGTTGATGAATACTTCCAAGCTTCAACGAATGTTGATCATCTAGTTCCTGAAGCTCTTGCTCAGGCTCCTGCTGACTCAACTGGTTCACCTTCCTCAATCTCCATTGATCAAGATGCACCATTTAGAAATATTACTCAGATTACTCTAGTAACCCAATCTCCAGTTACTCCTCAAGGTGTTAATGTTGACTATCATGATTGTGAAGTTGCACACATGAATAATGATCTGTATTCTATGTTCTATTTCATCATGGATTGTCGTTCCTTCAAATGTGCACTTTGTAAATCAACCTCAAGAACATAATGGAAAATGTCGATCATAATGTCAAAACGGCTAAGAATTTGGACATGGAATGTCAAGTAATCATGGAATTTATTTGGTATCCATTGTTTGAGATTGAAGTTGACTTTCACAAAGGAGTGATCTTATTTTATCTTGAAGTCGGGGTTGGTTGGATGAAGACTCTTCGAGGTCCTTACTTGAGCTTTTACCTTTACAATGATGAATACTTGGATATCTAGTTATTTTGGTAATTATTCATTTTTATTACCACAAAATAACCATCACTTCAAGGAGTGTCACAACTTACACGAAGTTGTCGGTAGTCAAGAGGTGATGTACGTCTTATACTTGATGGTTGGTTGGTTGAAGAGTATAGAGTACTTAGAGATTCGATGTTGTACGAACTCTCTTCACCGCTCTTAGTCACACATTAGTGTAAGCTTAAGTCACAAGAACGGGGAATTCTTCTTCAGTTTCAAGTTTGGTTTATTGGATGTGCTTCATCAGTGGTTACTTCAAACAGTCTACACAAGGGTTGATAATGATAGTAAGAGAGTTTCTGTAGCAGTTGATTCTCAAAAGATTTATTTGAGCCAATTTTGTTCTCCTCTCATGATTTCAAGTAGATGTGCCTATAAGTTGTTGCTGATTTTGATGTATCAAAACCAGCAAGGGGGAATGAGATATACATCTGAATGCATAACGAGTACACGTGATGAACATAATACTTCTTCTTAATTAAAGTTATCCCGGGAAGACATATGTCATAACCGTAGAGAAACTCTGTGTCTTAACTCGTAGCGTTTGGTGTATTATTCCAACTATGTGGGGGAAGTGGTCTCTTGATACTTGTGGTGTGAATTACTTCAGTTTTCAGTGGGAAGAAATATGAGAAGGATATGTGGAACGTGAGATGATATTGCTTATTGTCATCTTCAAATGAGCTGATAAGAGTTATGGTAAAAGTGCTTCTGGTTAATGTTTTATGTACACATTGTTATGCTGATTCCGATAAGATCGCAACCATCATGGGGACAGATATGTGTACATCAAGGACGCACAACAGGTTCACGTGATCAGGCTTAATCATATATTCCGGAGGAGATATCCGCAGAGATGATCAGTGCTTCAACCTGTTACTTTGGTGTTATCATTTCTTCGTGTGTTGGATATATGCGTACAATATGGATTGAGGTGGTATGTGTAAGTTAACTGGAAAGCATTTAGTGAAATGAAGATGTTGATATCTGATTCCCCCTAATAGACAACTGCTCCAAACCTCAAAGTAATGTGTACATTGGGGATGTACAATAGGGTCATGTGATCGGGCTTCATCATACATTCCAGGATTGATAAACCGCAGAGATGATCCATGGTTCACCCTGTTACTTCGGTGTTATCGTTCTCTTTGGGTTCTCGAGCTTCATACAATGAGACTTTTTGCATCACTTCAACTACTTGGGGGAAGTGTCTCATGAAGATGATTGTCGGTTTGGGGGGAAGCTACCAAAGCTTCACATTGAGGAGGCCAAAACTCAGCAATTTGGTGGTGCCTAGCGATTGACTCAGTTGTGAGATTCTAGTGATTTGTTATCAATCTGTGTTTGGTGAATTGTTGTGACTTAAGTCATTTCGATTAATCTGATTGTAATTTGACATTGTGAGTTAATCGTTACAACTTGACTTATTACGATCGGATCTATTGTAACTTGACTTGTCGCGACTTGACACTTAATGCTAGTTGTCACTTATCCAAGATCTCTCTCAAAGTCTAACTCGCACATTACATCTTTCGGTTTCTTTTGTTGACTTTAGTAAAATCCCGGGAAAGAATCATCTCTCGGTTTAAGTCACAAGAGTTGTAAAATCCCGTTTAAGATTATATCATGGCTACTACCACTTCAGACGATTATTCAGGAGCCTCGAAAGCTTTGGTGGTGAAAGTTTAAGAGATGTTGACTACTGATTTCTACAACGAGCTGAACGATACTATCATTCTGGTACTCATGTCAACATCTTCTTAAACTGATTAGTATCCTTTGTACATATATCATACTAAATTGTAAATAGAAAAGTATTAAACAACGAAAAACCCATAAAAATCAGAAAACAAGAAAATACAAAAAATATTCTTCTCACGGCATGTCTCTTGTGTAATCAATATTATGTACGTTTCTAGAAATGTCAATCAACAATGACACGGAATCATACATATGCTTGAGCAAGAGTTTTTCGGTTTCAAATAAAGTTTTTTCTAAAACATGTCGTATCTCAAAATATTCTTCTAAAACAATGGCTTACAGTCATTTCAGGCTGTAACCCAGACTTCAAAATTTTGGCTTGCTATTACTTCAGATAGGAACCCGGTTTTCAAAATGAGGAAAACACGTCGCCAAAAAGACGGTTGTTCCAAGTAAAGGGTGACGTTCATCCGAGCGTGAATTACTTTATATTCATGCACCCTCGATCTAATGTATGTTTCAGTGCATTATTTCTTGATAAAGAAGAGAAGTCTTCTTTTTATCGCCAAATACTTTCCCTTCTATGATTTTTCCGGGAAGTATTTGTGCAAAACTTGGTGGTACCATGAGATTTTGATTAAATATCAAATTGAACTCAAATGTTTGATAAAATTTTCTCTCAATCAATGACTTTCATATTTTATGAAAAATATTTCAGTTTTAACATCCGTCACTGATTGAGGGGGAGAATGATTTCTCAAAATTTTATGTATCATCAAAACTCTCCACTTTGTACAAAAGCAACAAAACTATTGGTGATGGTTATGTGTCAGAATGAGTACATTTTAAAAGAGTTTTCGTTAAAACTTTGCATCTTTTGTAAACTCTTCAAATCTGACACATAACAACCTCCCTCACAGATTGAGGGGGAGCATGAAAAAGTTCCTTTTTATCAGAAAATATTAAAATTGACCGCATTTCTCTCCCAAAAGATTTCTAACTTATTTAAATCAATTGAGATCCAAAATCTCAAAAGATTTGAAAATTTTGATCGGGGGGAGAGAATGTGATTTAAATATGAAATCTGATATTCAAATGTGATCTTTTGGACTCAATAAATGTGCTCCCACATATGTGCTAAACTCTTTCGAATATCGATGCACATGTTGAGGGGGAGCAAAAGGCGTTTGTGGAAGGTATACCAAAGACCGACCATTTATCTTTATGCATGGAGTTATAAGGTTGGTTAAGGTTAGGTATGAGTTCCCATGATCCACCAGAACCGGAAGGATCTTCCCAGGGACAATCAATAGATAGATTAGAAGTCCTTAGAAATGATTATGAAAAAAGTAGTAAAGTGAGAAAGGGAAGAGTGCGGACTGAGATAGAGCTAGGACTGGAACATACCCAACAAGGTTCTAGTGGTGAAGTCTCGGTAAGCACTGAAGGGGTTGAAGAATTAAAAAGAATTGAAATGAGAAAGAGTGAAAAGAATTAGCCCTCCAAATATTCAACCTTAGGGCAGAAACCGGGTTTAATTCATAATCTACTGGCGGTTACTAAGGTAACACCGGTATTGAAGACAAGACGTCATGGACCCAGTGACGCACTGCACTAAACTTCCCAACCACTCAAGTTCTCTTAAAAGAGCTTGTTTCATTCCACGGGGAACCCTGTGCAATGTATCGACCGCTCATTGCGAGCTATGTTGATACCTAAACAGGAGACGCCTCCCCAGTCTCCAGGAGCGAATCAAAACGCACTATTGAGTCTAGAGCCAAAGAGATCATCCATAAATCTCGATAGGACACATTCCAAATATGCTTATTGTTTCACACAATGTGGAAAATAAGATAAAATATTTAGAGTCCTATGCATTATCCTTGTGGTATTGCCAGAACATCCGAGTGATATGTAAATATTCACAATGAAGATGGAAATCCTTCTAGAGCGAACATCTTTCAAGCTCTTGGTAGGTGACATGTGAGATCCATCTTGGATCAATGATCAAGTGACAACTGGAAAGCAACAATGGTGCGATTCAAAATTGAATCAAACTTGTTCCAGGATATGGATTGATGGATACTTTTGCGAAAACCTTTCAATGTGCTCACAACTAATTTTCGAGCACATTGATTGTGTAAAATCTTTCAAACAAAAGTATTTTTGATGGAAATGTGATTCAAAGTATAAAACTCTCGTCGTGTCTGTTTATCATATGACACGTGAGTGATTTCTATAAATCAATTTCTCATCAATCCGTGAATAATTATTCACCGATTCACTCTATCGTACTGTCTGCTTTGAGACGTTCCGGTATGAGAACATGCTAAGTATGAAGATTCCGAAGTGGATTCTGTGGAAAATTCATTACTACCAGCTGGAAATTCCTGTTAAGGAGAGTCTTCTTTAAAAGAGACTCTACCTGATCACAGGTCGGTTTTTACAAAACCGGAGGGTAGTCTGTCCTCGCAGAATGAATGACAAAGCCATATTCGTTCTCTATCTTTATTGCTAACTGTTTTATTTCAGGGACACATATAAAGATGGCGTTGATGGCTCCAGTTTCCAGCTGAATCGGGTCAATCCATACCTCATGCTCACACATCCTCCACACTTTCAATGACGATGAGAGACTTACTACAACAAATGTTGAGAGACTACCAACAACATTTCCACAACTCTGATGAGAAAGTCTCCTGATCCACAACTCTGATGTAAAGTCTCCAGATCCAGAAGGGTGTGAGCATAATGGTCCTAAAGTCACTACATCACATGAAGGCGATACTTGAGCCTGGAAATTTACTGTGGCTGATGATCTCAAAGGAAGCTCAAAGATCACATATCACAAAGGAACTCTAATCACAAGTTCATTTGCTTGAAGTACAAAGTGTGCAGAAAAGTGAAGAATCAGAACCTACGAGCTACAATGACTAAAGAATGCTTAAAGACCAAAGAGCTTAATGTCAAAGGTGACCTCGCTTAGGGGGAGATTGTTAGGAATACAAATATTCCTGTAAAAGTCTCGGTCACCTGATTATTGTAATAGCATTTTAGTTAGCTCGTAGTTAGTTAATTATATATATTAGTTAGTTTAGTTTAAGTAACACCGTGGAAGAAGGACGGGTCTTTACCCAATGTATGCCTGATCCACAGCCCGGGTGTGGGCGTTTTATAGGTAACTATAAATACCCCTCTCCACATGTGGAGAGGGTTGGAGCTTCCATTCACCTCAATCAAATATTTCATTTTTCTCTTCACTTTCTCACTCTAGGAATACCTCCCAACTTCTTTTTCTCTCTAAACTTTCTTCCATTAATTCTATTAATCACAACTACAAGAACCATACTAGCTAAGATTATGAATATCCTACAAAGTCTAAAAGTAAATCTCAAATGTACGCAAATAAGATAATAAGCAAATTCAATAAATTAAAAACTGCACTTGTTTAGACTAGTTTTCTACTTAATGACACACATGATTGTGATAACTTTTGATAACATGTTGGTTGAGATAATTAGATGGTGGTCTAATCTATTGTTTCTACAAGTTAAACCTTCGTCAAGATTTTAGTTCATAAAAACAAGCTTTAGGTGTAAACCAATCAATTCAAGATCTATCCAAGGTTCATAAGGTATGGTGAATATATTAAACACAAGACAAACTCTTATTACAAATCAAATACTTTTAGGAAATGGTCAATACAAAAGGTAACCTATTCATAGACAAAAAGGTCACAATTGTTTATAAACATTTAAACTTTCGTCCAACTAAAGGTTTACAAACAATCCGATTTGATGTTATAAAAGCATTCTCATTACAATCATACTTCTTGTTTCTTTGTTTAGTCAAGAATAATTATGGTGAAAAACAATCATTCATTGACAAATGATTATAACTAGTTGAGTAATAACAAATCTTTCGACCCTTGAAACTATTATCAATTAGTTAACCTTGGCTAAACAAATGTCACGATGAAACTTAAGGTACAATTAGTTCTTAGGATTGACTTGAAATTGAATTAAAACATGTTATCGCAATCATCACTCTAAGTATAAAACATCATCAAAACAAGTGTAAAAAGATTACTAGCCACTCATAGCAAACATGCAAATAAACTCAGAATATTTAACATCAGAATCCATAGTTTTAAGTCTTACAATGCTTGGAAATTGATAAAAATTGACAAGGTATTGATAACCTAAGTGTTGGTGATGATTTCTTGAGATTTTCGGACTTCAAATGTTGCTTCCTTGGTCCTCCAAAGTTCCTGGTTCTTTTTGCACGAATTTTCCTCCTTTGAGAGCTAGATGATGATAATAATTGAGAGTAGTAGTGAGAGTTAATGGTATCTTCAATGGTGTCTTCAGTTATACACTCTTGAGGTCCTCATATGCTTGTCCAATACTCCTAATAATGAATAGGGACTTAAATGCTGGAACTTGGACAATAAGACACTAAGAAGGGCCTAGAACCATGGAACAAAAGACCAAGATTCGTGCACACAAGTTGACAAAAAATGCAGAAATGACCATCCGATCGGTTGCGGATTGATACCGATCGGATGGAAATGGTCATTATGGCTATCCGATCGGTTAGACTCAAACCGATCGGATGGTAGATCCTGGCTGTTTTAGACTTTGACTTTTCCTTGTGTAGTTCTTTATGCACTTTCCAAACTTGATTAACTTCTGAACTTGGAACTTTGAAATGACAAAACTTAGATTCTCATATGGAATGCTTCACAGATTGGACTTTTGAGCTTGGGAATCTCCGTGTAATCGCGTATACTTCATTTTCTTCACTTTTTCTCCATTTTTCCTGCATTTGGCTACATATGCTACAAAAATATACTTTGATACAATTTAGTGGCAAAAGCATATAAAAACAACTAAATAACATACACAAAAACACTAATAACGCTTATAAAAACATGTTAAGTTTGAGGGTTATCAAATCCTCCACACTTAAACTTTGCTTGTCCTCAAGCAAATCTAGAAGAAAACTAAATATCCACATGGTAACCAAGAATGATTAAAAAAATGTGATGCAAATCCACCAAGTACAAGTACAAGATAAGATTCATCATTTTTAAGCTTAAGTGGTGAAAAATCGAGAAAATGATTTTCTTGTTTGATTAACATTTCTAAACACCTCACGAAAAAGAAACGAAGTATAATTCACTCAGTCACTCATTTATTTAGGAAGTGGAGTAAATATAAGAGAAATCATACTCATTGCTCAGTCATGATCTAATTATTACCATAAGCTTGTACAAGAAACAAAACTACATCGCAATGGCGTAAGCACCAAGTCTACATATCAAAGAGGTCTTTTATTCGGGTTGTAATGTAAGGCTTCAGGTTGTACCAAGCTTATATTCAAACATCTCATACAAAAACATAATAGATTACTGGTGCGAGTTTTTGATTACTCAAAAACCGGATGGTCACTACAATATTCTTGCACTTTATATTCTCACAAAGCCATTACAATATCCGGAAAGATAAAGTAACTTGGTAAGGGTAGGGATAAGACATGGGAATATTTATTAAATTGGTTTTAAAGGAAAAATAAAATCAAGTCTAAGTCTCATTGTTGCTAGTCACCGATCAAACCACGAACCCGTAAATGATTATAGTTACAATCTTCCTCTTCTTCAAATATCGATACATCGATTCGCCAGAACAATATTCTTCATACTTAGCACATTGGCTAACAACATATCACAAAATTTCATCTTCACATATATAACACATTTGCTATAATTGTCCCCTTATATTTGCGATGACCTTTTTTTTTTTTTTTTTTTTTTTTTTTTTTTTTACTCATTTCCCCCACACTTCGCATAAGCATCACCACAACAATACAAATAAGAAGCTGCAGTCTCCGTCTTTGTCGGAATTGCACACACATGAATGGTGAAGTGTGGCTAACTAATAATCATCAGAAACAATCCAACAACCAAGCAACTAGCAACCTACCATTTAGACTTCTACAAGGGTTAGGCTAAGGTTTAAAGTGTAAAATCTTTTTGTATTTTTTTGGGTGTAACAAAAAACGAAAAGGATGGCTCGAAGGTGTAACTAAGAGTATTTAGCGCTAAAAATGAATGCTAACAAAAAGGGTTAAAAATTGGAAATTAACTAATCAATGTGACTAGCTAAAAATCAATAATGAAGGCTATTTGGTTAAAATCCTAAGGTTTCCTCTTATCACGTATGTATACTTATATTACAAAAATGTAATCTCACAATGATCTCGTAATGATTTACAAGTACAAGTTCTAGAATAAATAAAATCACCGGCACACTCATAACAAAATATTCAAGCATAAAAGATGTATGCTAGATATGAATAGGCTAAAATCCTCACAATTTAGTGGAAAGGGTTATAATGTGTGCTAGCAAATGTTATCGATCCTAAAATGGATTGCAATATTAATCGGGACACATCTCAAAATTTTCAAAATTACTGATTTCACCAGTGGATAGATCCAGTTATTCTAATAAATTACTCCTAAAAGTGTGAAAACAACTAGATTATAAGGACAAACAAAATTTAAAAGTTAAATCGATATTAAACTTAATTTCTAATTTTTACCTACTCACCCCCCCCCCCCCCCCCACACTTAAGTTAAACATTGTCCTCAATGTGATAAAGGAACTTAAAAGTATGAAAGTAGGGAAAATGAGAGAATAAACCATGATATCTGGTGTTATGTTTCTATCCAATCTTCTGTTTCTTGCAATCAACACCTGTATTATTAGAGACAAAAAACAAACAAACAAAAAGCATTGCAGTTTTATTCAAATTAGTGGCACACCCCCACACTTAAGTTCGACCAAGTGGTAACACTTTGGGGTATAGACACTGAAAAATAAATCAAAAATAAACACACGGGTTGCCTCCTGAAAAGCGCTTGTTTTATTAACGAGTCCTTAGCCGGACTCAAACTTCGAAATAGATTATGAAGTTTTAGTGTTATGTTTCCTTTTAGGGATATACAACACTTTTCCTATCACAATTCCCTCTCCTGTTTCATCTATGTTTTCCAATTTAACATTTTCCCATTCTCTAGGAAGAGCATCATAGATAAAACCATTACTGTGTGCCCAAGGTACCATTTCCTTGTGTGGAGCCATGAATGTGATAACTTCATATTCAAATTCGGATGAAATTTCTTCATTAGAAATCACGTTTAATTGCTCTTTATCATAATAGAGTTTAATTCGGTGCCCATTTACAATGAAACTTCCACCATGTTTGTCATAAAGTTCAACATAACCTGATGGAAATCCATGTTTTATTACATATGGTCCAAACCATTTTGGCTTAGTTTCGGAGCTTTAAACTTGTATTTCATATTGAAGAGCAGAACTTTATCTCCAGCTTTGAATTGTTTTTCAATTCTCAGCTTTCTATCATGGTATGCTTTAGTTCTTGCTTTATATAGCTTGGAGTTCTCATAAGATTGAAGTCTTAACTCATCAAGTTCATGTAATTGCAAAAATCTCTTTTCTCCAGCTATTTTTAGATCAGGATTACAGCTTCTTAATGCCCAGTAAGCATGGTGTTCAAGTTTGAACCGTAGATGACATGTTTTCCCATACAAGAGTCTGTATAGTGTTGTACCAATTGGTGTCTTATATGCCGTACGAAATGCCCATAGAGTGTCATCTAATTTCCTTGACCAAACGGAAGGATTGTCCTTAACCATTTTTTCAAGTATTCTTTTTATAGCTCTATTGGTATTTTCGACTTGACCACTAGTTTGTGGATGATAAGCTGCAGCAAAACGATGATGAATTCCATATCGTTTCATTACTTTCTCCATTTGTTTATTACAGAAATGGGATCCTCTATCACTTATTAAAGCTTTAGGAATTCCATAGCGAGCAAAAAGCTTTTTGAGAAAGTTGACAACAACTCGTGCATCGTTAGTAGGAAGAGCTTCAGCTTCAACCCATTTGGAAACATAATCGATTGCAACGAGGATATATTCGTATTTGTGTGATTTAGGAAAAGGTCCCATAAAATCAATTCCCCAAATGTCGAATATTTCGCAGACTTGAATGCTCTTTTGAGGCATTTCGTCTCTTCGAGAAAGGTTACCAGATTTTTGGCACGCATCACAGTTTTGAACGAGAGTATACGCTTCTTTAAAAATTGTAGGCCAATAGAATCCATCATCAAAAACTTTTCTAGCTGTAGTGGAAGGACCATAATGGCCCCCAGTTGGGCCATGATGACATTCATCAAGAATTTTTCTTGTTTCAGCACCCGAAACACATCTTCGTATCATTCCATCCTTGCACATTTTAAAAAGATAAGGTTTCTCCCAATAATAGTGTTTTAGATCAGAAAAGAACTTACTACGTTGGTAGTGACTCATCCCTTTTTTAAGAATATCTCCTGCAAGATAATTTGCGTAATCTGCAAACCATGGTATTTCCTCATCATCTTTATCTATCGTCATGAGAGTTTCTTCTGAAAAATAATCATTAATTTCATTTTCTTTTAATTCTTCCAAATTCGGATTCTTGAGACGTGACAAATGATCTGCTGCAAGATTCTCTGCTCCTTTCTTGTCTTTTATTTTGATATCAAATTCTTGCAGTAATAAAATCCATCTGATAAGACGCGGTTTTGCATCTTGTTTGGTAAACAGATATTTGAGTGCGGAATGATCTGTAAAAACTATCGTCTTTGAAAGCACGAGATAAGATTTGAATTTGTCGAATGCAAAAACTACGGCTAATAATTCTTTCTCCGTAACCGTATAGTTTTGTTGAGCATTGTTGAGTGTTTTACTAGCAAAGTATATAGGACGAAAATGTTTTCCTTCACGTTGTCCTAAAACAGCTCCAACAGCGAAATCGCTTGCATCACACATGATTTCAAATGGTAGTAACCAATTAGGTGCAACCATAATTGGGGCACTAGTCAATTGACTTTTCAATGTTTCGAAAGCTTTAATGCAGTCAGCATTGAAATCAAATACAGAATCCTTTTCTAAAAGTTTAGTCATAGGACGTGATATTTTTGAAAAATATTTGATAAATCGGCGGTAAAAACCGGCATGTCCTAGAAAACTTCTAACGGCTTTAACGTATGTTGGTGGTGGTAATTTGGTGATAACATCTATTTTAGCTTTGTCTACTTCCATCCCTGAACTTGATATCTTGTGTCCTAACACAATTCTTTCAGTTACCATGAAATGACATTTTTCCCAATTAAGAACTAGATGTGCAGCTTCACATCTCTCAAGCATTTTATCGAGATTGGAAAGACAAGTTTCAAAAGAATCACCAAAAACTGAAAAGTCATCCATGAAAACTTCCATAGATGTCTCAAGCATGTCTTGAAATATTGCGATCATACACCTTTGAAAAGTTGCAGGCCTATTACATAGACCAAAAGGCATACGCCGGTAAGCTTAGGTTCCAAAAGGACACGTAAATGTGGTTTTATCTTGATCGGCTGGATCGATAGGAATTTGGAAATATCCCGAAAAACCATCAAGGAAGCAAAAGTATTTTTTTCCTGCTAATCTTTCGAGCATCTGATCCATGAACGGTAGAGGAAAATGATCTTTCCTGGTGGCTTTGTTAAGTTTTACGTAATCAATACATACTCGCCATGCAGTGACAGTTCTAGTAGGAACTAATTCATTCCTTTCGTTTGTCACTACAGTCATTCCTCCTTTCTTTGGAACACAATGAACTGGACTCACCCATGGGCTATCCTCGATAGGATAAATGATTCCTGCGTCAAGAAGTTTGATGATTTCCTTCTTAATAACTTCTTTCATATTTGGGTTGAGTGGACGTTGTCTTTCTACAACGGGTTTAGTACCTTCTTCACAATTGATTTTGTGTTTGCAAAAATCTGGACTAATTCCTGGAATATCAGAAGTTTTCCACGCAAAAGCGCGTTTATGCTTCTTAAGAATAGAAACGAGTCTTTCTTTTTGAGTTGTTTCGAGCAATGACGATATGACTACTGGAAGAAGTGAATTTTCTTCTAAGTAGGCATATTCTAGATTATTGGGAAGGGTTTTGAGTTCCAAGTGGGTGGTTCTTCTAGAGATGATTTGATTTTCATTTGATCTTTCTCAGTGATATCTTCAAATTTCTCTTCTTCCTCTTCTTCTAATTTTATTTCCATGAATTCCTTAAACTCTTTATCAGAATCTGTTTCACTGATCTTTTCTGAATTAGTCATGAATGGTTTCGAATCGTCAAGTAATGCATCCAATTCTTCTTCAGTGACTTCATCGATAACATCGATGTTATAGCATGTGTCATCATTGGAATTTGGATATTTCATTGCTTTATCAATTAAGAATGTGATTCGATCTTCTCCTACTCCAAGATTAAGTTCTTTGCCATTGACTTTAATCATGGCGTCAGCAGTGTTTAAAAAAGGTCTTCCTAAGATTAAGGGTACTCGACTATCTTCCTCCATTTCTAAGATGACAAAATCTACAGGAAAAACAAATTTACCAACTTGAACAAGCATATTTTCAGCAACCCCAACAGGATATTGGTATGTATGGTTAGCTAATCTTATACTCATCTTAGTAGGTTTCAATGTATTGATGGAAAGTTTAGAATACAACGAATAGGGCATCAAATTGATACTCGCACCTAGATCGGCTAAAGCATCACATGTGATGTTGTTTCCTAATGTGCATGGTATAAGAAAACTTCCGGGATCTCCAAGTTTTGGTGGAATTTTGTTTTGAATGATAGCAGAGCATTCTTCATTGAGAACGGTAGCGAAAATTTGTTCCAACTTGTTTCGATTATTAAGAAGTTCTTTCAAAAATTTCCCATAATTGGGCATTCCAGCTAGAACATCAACGAGGGGTACGTTAATTCTAACTTCTTTGATCATCTCTAAAAACTTCTTATTTCGCTTCTATCTTTTCTCTTTTCTTAGGGCTTGTGGATATGGTATTTTCGGTGTATAAGGTTTTATTGGTGGAACGGTATTTTCTTTGGTTGGTTTTTGAGTTGGTTCTTCTTTAGCTGCTTCTTCTTCAGCTTCTTCATCCTCCTCATCTTGAATAAGTGTGTTATCGGTAGAAATGGGTGGTGGATCATATGAGAGACCACTTCGAGTGAATACAGCATTGATATGCTCATTTCTGTTTTGTGGTGGACAATAATTCTTTTCATTTGATCCTGATGGTTTTGGATTGGATTGGGTGTTACTTGGTAATGTACCAGGAATTCGAGAAGAAAATTGATCAGAAAGTCTACCAAATTTTTGTTCAAGATCCTGGATAGAAGCTTGATGATTTTTCTGACCTTGCTCAACTTTGGTTTTGAGATTAAAAAATTGGGTTTTTACAAACTCATTTGTGGTTCTTTGAGCATTTACGAATTCTCGCATCATTTTTTCGAAATCAAATTATTCCTTTTTATCTGAATTTGTTGGGTTTAGATTGTCTGTTCGAGGTTGAAAATCATGGTTATTATCCCTTTGTTGGCGATCTTGCCGATTTCCAGAACTTCTTCCGTAATAATTACCACGAAAACCTCCTCCACAATATCCTCCTTGGACATAATTGGCTTCCCCTTCGTTGGGTCTATTCATAGGTTGGTCATCACACTCGGATGATGAGTGATTTCCTCCACAATTATTACAGCATCTCGCATTTCTTTCATTTCTCCTTTTATATCTTTGTATTGCGAGTTGATTTTAGAAGACAAGGCTTCTATTTTGTCCATGAGTTTCGAATTATCTGAACTTTCGGCAAAAGCAACGGTTTTCCGTAGGGGTTTGGTTTTGGAATCTTTTGACCAATCGAGTTTAAGGAGTACTCGATCTTCAAGAAGTTGATATGCCTCGTTAGGTGTTTTGTAAAGGAAAATTCCTACGGCATCAAGGATTGCTTGGGATGCTTCATCAAGACCATGATAAAAAATTTGGATTATTGTTCCTCGTCCTAAATTATGACCATGACAACTTCGAAGCAAATCTTTCATGCGAAGCCAAGCTTCAACAAGAGATTCATTAGGATTTTGTGAAAAAGCACGGATTTCTCCCATTTGTCTATCATACATGGCAGGTGGAAAGAATCGGCTTACAAAAGCTTGCCTCATCTCCTCCCAAGTATTGATAGTTCGTGGGGTTAATTCGTTATACCATACTTTGGCATCTCCGGCGAGTGATGATGGAAAAAGTTTGAGCTTAATAGCATCGACATTAGTATCTCCATAACGAAACATGCCAAAAATTTCAATGAATTCGGCAATGTGTTTATGCGGATCGGCCCGCGAACGGCCATCAAATTGACGGTCTTTGATCATAGAAAGATGGTGACCTTTAACGGTAAAGTTTTCACCAAGGTCGGCGACAACAATAGCAGCTCCAGGAGTAGGTGCTACGGTTCTATTGGCGGCCCACATGGGTTGATCGTCAGCCATGGGTATTGGTTCAAAAAGATTGGAAATCGGATGTTCTTCGGAAAGATTATCAAACCAATTAAGAATAGATGAAGATCTCTTCTTACGAAACAAACTTTCGGGATTGGATAAAGGTGTACTAAGCTTTTTAGTAGTAGAACGAGTGTTCATACAACTACCAAGAGAATCGAGTCAATTACCTAAACAAAAGGACAAGAGAATAAAAAAAAATCGAAAACAGAAAAATCTATCTGAATCGGTTGGATACCAAACCGATCGGATGGACACTACGGTAAAATAAAAAAAAATAGGAAACCGATCGGCTGGAAGTCTATCCGATCAGATGGATGCTACGGATTTTTTTTTTTTTTTTTTTTTTTTTTTTTTTTTTTTTTTTTTTTTAGAAAACAAACACGAAAAGAAACGGACTTTTAAAAACTTAAAGAAACACAATTAAAATCCCCGGCAGCGGTGCCAAAAACTTGATGTGCTATTTGTTAGTGCAAGTTTTAAATTTATGAGGATGAATTACCAAATCTAGAAACAACACATACGAGCAAGTGTACTCGTCCGTTATAGCAAGATATGATGGTAAGTCGAGATCGTTCGCAGGGATTTGTGAGTGTATCAAAATATAAGTCTAAAAGTAAAACTCTAATGTACGCAAATAAGATAATAAGCAAATTCAATAAATTTAAAACTACACTTGTTTAGACTAGTTTTCTACTTAATGACACACATGATTGTGATAACTTTTGATAACATGTTGGTTGAGATAATTAGATGGTGGTCTAATCTATTGTTTCTACAAGTTAAACCTTCATCAAGATTTTAGTTCATAAAAACAAGCTTTAGGTGTAAACCAATCAATTCAAGATCTATCCAAGGTTCATAAGGTATGGTGAATATCATAAACACAATACAAACTCTTATTACAAATCAAATGCTCTTAGGAAATGGTCAATACAAAAGGTAACCCATTCATAGACAAAAAGGTCACAATTGTTTATAAACATTTAAACTTTCGTCCAACTAAAGGTTTACAAACAATCCGATTTGATGTTATAAAAGCATTCTCATTACAATCATACTTCTTGTTTCTTTGTTTAGTCAAGAATAATTATGGTGAAAAACAATCATTCATAGACAAATGATTATAACTAGTTGATTAATAACAAATCTTTCGACCCTTGAAACTATTATCAATTAGTTAACCTTGGCTAAACAAATGTCGCGATGAAACTTAAAGTACAATTGGTTCTTAGGATTGACTTGAAATTGAATTAAAACATGTTATCACAATCATCACTATCACTAAGTATAAAACATCATCAAAACAAGTGTAAAAAGATTACTAGCCACTCATAGCAAACATGCAAATAAACTCAGAATATTTAACATTAGAATCCATAGTTTTAAGTCTTACAATGCTTGAAATTGATAACAATTGACAAGGTGTTGATAACCTAAGTCTTGGTGATGATTTTTTGAGATTTTTGGACTCCAAATGTTGCTTCCTTCGTCCTCCAAAGTTCCTGGTTCTTTCTGCACGAATTTTCCTCCTTTGAGAGCTATATGATGATAATAATTGAGAGTAGTAGTGAGAGTTAATGGTATCTTCAATGGTGTCTTCAATTATGCGCTCTTGAGGTCCTCATATGCTTGTCCAATACTCCTAATAATGAATAGGGACTTAAATGCTGGAACTTGGACAATAAGACACTAAGAAGGGCCTAGAACCATGGAACAAAAGACCAAGATTCGTGCACACAAGTTGACAAAAACATGCAGAAATACCATCCGATCGGTTGCGGGTTGATACCGATTGGATTTAAATGGTCATTATGGCTTTCCGATCGGTTAGACTCCAACCGATCGGATGGTAGATCCTGGCTGTTTTGGACTTTGACTTTTCCTTGTGTAGTTCTTTATGCAATATCCAAACTTGATTAACTTCTGAACTTGGAACTTTAAAATGACAAAACTTTGATTCTCATATGGAATGCTTCACAGATTGGACTTTTGAGCTTGGGAATCTCCGTGTAATCGCGTATACTTCATTTTCTTCACTTTTTCTCCATTTTTCCTGCATTTGGCTACATATGCTACAAAAACATACTTTGATACGATTTAGTGGCAAAAGCATATAAAAACAACCAAATAACATACACAAAAACACTAATAACGCTTATAAAAACATGTTAAGTTTGAGCGTTATCAATTATATTTATTACGACAAAGTTGACTAATACTAAGAAGATTAAAACCTAAGTTATCAACATGAGCTACATCATCTACAAAAAGGGAGTCATGAGAGATTGTACCTTTTCCGATGATTTTGCTCTTAGCTTTACTACCAAACGTAACATTACCTCCATCACATTTGTGATAAGTAGTGAAGAGGCTTTTGTTACCCGCCATGTGCCTTGAACAACCGCTATCTTTAATCCACTCATCCGGTTCCAAACAAACTTTGAGGCACACCTGTTTTACGAAAAACACTCAAACATTTGGTCCCCAATTTCTCATGGGTCCATTTTGGTTAAGCATACCATTAACTTGTTCCAAGTATGAAAGTAGAACATAAGGGTTCCATGACATGTAATTTGGAGCTTGGTAATATCCAGGAGTGTTTTGGTTCCATACATGTTGGTAGTTTTGTCGTGTGTTGAAGTTGCTCTTTGGAAAAGGGGCGTTTGGGAATTGGAGTCTTAGGTCTTGGTTGAGTAGTCTTAGCTCTAAATTCATTTTTACTAAGTCCTACTCCAGTTTTAAAGGCAGGTTTTGTTCCATTTTTATATGTAACTTTAACAAATTTTGAACGATCCGATGTGGATGGTGTTACTGCTGTAGCACACTTGGCGGAACCTTTGGGTTCAACGAGCGGAACCCTGAATTGGGTTTCGTCTGTTCTGCGGGCTACTGTAGCAGTTTTGTTAGTTTCTTGTGCATTCTTTTCTTTTTCGTTTGACCCTTTGAAGTTTCTAATTTCATGAAACCTAGTCCTGTTTTATCAAAGGGTGACTTTTGAAGTTTCATAATTTCATCCGCACAAGAAATGCTCTTATCGAACTTCTTAAATTTTGTGGTTTGTTTTATTAGATCATTTTGAGTAATTTTAAGTTTCTCAATTTCGAGTTTAAGCTCTTCACATGATTTTCAAGATGTGTCAATACCTTTACTCTTTTCTAATCTTTTAGCTTTTTCTTTTAGCTCATAAACTTCATTTTCTAAAAACTCCTTTTTAGTTTTCAAAAACTTATTTTTGTTTATGATTTTGAAGCTCAATTCACAAAGTTTGTTATATTCTTTTTGTAAGGTGTCATCATCAATAGAGGAGTAAGATGAGTTGGAGAATACCTCATTTGAGTCGTGAGCCATGAGAGCAATATCATCATTCTTTGGCTCATCGTTATCTTCTTCATAGTCACTCCAAGCACCACCCACAAACGCTTGTTGAGGCTTGCTCTTGGGTGGTTTTGGACATTCTCCTACTAGATGACTTGTGTCTCTATACCTATAGCATTTCCTTTCAACCTTTCCTTCTTATCATCACGATCTTTTCGGAAGGTTTTCTTGTCATCTTTAGGTTGCCTTACGAACTTCGCTCGTCTACGAAAGAACTTCTTGAAGTCTCTAACGGCCATAGCATATTCCTCGTCATCACTATCCGAAGTAGATTCTTCATCATCACTTGATTGGACTCTAGCTTTCAAGGCAATGGACTTAACTTTTTCTTTCTTTCCTCTAACTAATTCCGAATCTTTTTCCATTACCATTTCATGAACTTTGAGGTTTCCAATTAGCTCGTCAAGTGACATGCTTGAAAGATCTTTGGATTCTTCAATTGCCGTCACTTTTGCTCTCCATTTCGGATGGAGTGCTCTAAGGAGTTTCCTGACAAAATTCTTACTACAAAAAGATTCATCAAGTGCTTTAAGTGAAGTAATAATAGTGTTAAACCTAGCAAATGCATTATCAATAATCTCATCTTCGGGAATAACAAATTGTTCATATTGTTGAACAAGAAGATCAATTTTGTTATCCTTGACTTGTGAGTTTCCTTGATGAGTGACTATTAAAGATTTCCAAATATCTTTGGCGGTTTTACACATAAAGACTCTTTCATATTCTTTCTTAGGTAAAGCATTGTAAAGCATCATTTTAGCTTCATTATTTTTAGCAATCAATTTCTTTTGATCATCATCTTTAGTATTACAAGCTATATCATCACCATCAATGATTATATACCACAAATCTATATCTTTAGATTTCACGTAAGTTTCAAAACGGTTTTTCCAATATATAAAACCATTTGCTTCAAAAAGTGGTGGTCTTTGCATAGATTGCCCTTCTTTGTAATTTTCAAAATCCATGGATCGTTTCAAGTTTTAAAACACAATATATTTTAAAAGCTTGAGTAATGTAGCTCTTGATGCCAATTGTGGAAAATTAGAAGGGGGGTTGAATAGTTTACCATTTAAAATCTTGTTAACTTGTTTAATTATCTTTTGAAACTTTCCGTTTGATCAAAGATATATAAACAAACACAATATATAGCATGCAAGTATAAAGAAAGAAACGATCAAACCACAACAAGAGTATTTATCGTGGTTCGGCTATAAGGACTCTTTTTCCTTGCCCTACGTCCACGCCCCGAGTATCCAACTCGAGAGTTTCTTTCACTAGTCAACAAGCTCCTTTCACCGGCGGAGAAAACCTTACACGTCGCTTATACACGTTTACCGACACTAAGCTAGATGTCGAGTTCTTTTACAAGGGTATAACCACTCCCGTTAGTTCTTTTACAAGGGTACAACCATTCCTGTCACACTTTGTATTTTGAGGACTAAAATACTAACCGATCGCTACTAAAAATACACAATCAAATGAAGTGTAAACTACACAAGTCTACACAATGCTAAGCTAACAAGTCTTGCAACGTTGTGTTAAATACTTGTAACTTTTTATGAACTCGTGAACCTCTTTGCTACAAAAAGAAACTTCACATATGAGATGTTAAAGGATTAGATGAAAGAATGAATGAATGTGTGTGAAAATATGATGTAGAGTGATAAGCCAAAAATCAAACTTGTGGCTTAGTATTTATAGCAAAACCTTCTGCAGGTCTGGCGGATATGGCGGAACCCTCAGATGGGTTTCGCCCGTGTACCCCCAGGGTTCCGCCAGGCTTGCAGTTGGTTTTCCAATAAATCTTGCAAACCAAACAATGTCACATCTCATAACACTTAGCCAAACACAAAACTTGTGCAAGCAAACATATGGTTAGTCAAACACACTGTCTTTCCATAAATGTATATTGACAAAACTTGCCATAAATGTGATGTGGCATTTCTATTTTAAGAAATAAAAAGTGTTGTGTTTTATGAAATGTAAAATGTAGCAAATGTCTAGTTATGCAAGTCTTTAAAACTAAGATTATGATTTACTTAGAAACTAAAGTTTACATTTTGTCGTTAACAAAACTTAGCAAAGATCGTAAAATATAAATAACGTTTTTAGGCGATATTTGTATTAACAAAGACTTTTGGGAATGAAGAATCAATGCCTACGAGCTACGAAGTTAATTTGAAGAATAGAATGCTAGAATTCAAAGTGTATTTTCCGGGGTGACCTCCCTTAGGGGAGATTGTTAAGAATATAAATATTCATCTGAAAGACTCAGTCACCCCGAGTATCATTTAGCATTAGTTAGCTCGTAGTCATAATCATTTAGTTTGAGCTATAGTTTAGTTTACGTATCATCGTGGAGTCGGGTCGAATCTTTACCCACTGTCAGCCCTCTCCACAGCCCGTTTTATGGGACGTTAGTGTGTAACTATAAATACCCTCTCCCACCAAGGGAGAGGGTTAGAATTTCTCACACATTCAATCTAATAAATTTCTATTTCTCTCACTAGAAGTCTCCCATCTATTTTTCTCTCTCTAAAACCCTCTCTTGAATTCGAACTATCACACAAGAACCATACACGTTATGATTAAGAGTATCCTACAATATACTTCCATAAGCAGATGGTAGACCGATATAGGGAGACTACCTAAGGCTAGTGACAGTGGTGACCCATATTGCATCATCTTTTCAGCTGCCACATCAGCTTTCTCTCTCCTCAACCCAGATTCACCTTTCTCATTGCAGCGGCAACCCATATTGTATCATCTTCCTTTTTTATATCCAAACAGTCTAAAATGGAGATACAAGCAACAAATAAAATCAGTCGTATACTCGAACGATTTGGGAAAAAACCATGCCGGTGACCGATTTGGGATTAGCTCTCACAATGGCTCAACCGATTTCCCAAATCGGTCGACCGATGCCTACGATCGATTTTTTCCGTCCCTCTGTCACAAGCCTAATCACATACGTAGTACTAAACAAAATCCAATGTAGCACTGAATGGTGTGGCATGTAGTGACATGTCAATGTGTCATATACGTATAATAGATGGTACTTTCGAGCTTATAAAAAAGTTTGTATTGATATTGAAACGAAATTTAAATATACGTATAAGATAGGTTTTATAAGTATTTGAAGGTTTAAAATATATATATATGTACGGTTTCCGTATATAGTATAGATATAGACTAGGGGTCGCAATGTGGGTCGGGTTTGTGATACGGATTTAAAACGTGCGTTTTTAGGGGGTAATTTATTCTGAAACTCGTATATATGTGATCAATTATTGTCTTAAATTGTTTCTTTTCACATTTTAGGTACTTGGGACGCGAAAGCTGAAAATTGACATTTTTAGGCTATTTTGGACGAAGAAACGAAGAAAACAACCAAGTCACGATTACACCAGAGAAAATGGACTCTGACGGCGTCACAAATACAACGTGACACCTTCACTTGTATTTTGGCATGATGATTTGATGAATATTTAACATGTGACGGGTCAGATAAATATGAAGGTTAGAGAGCTGAAGGCGTCACTACTATTTGAACAGTAGATGACGACATCACTAATTACTGCATGACGGCATCACAAAGGCGGCACAACATGGACGAAACCCTAATGACGGCGGGCTGACGGCGTCAAAACCATAACGTGACGCCGTCACAAGTGTAAATCTATATATATTTTCGTATGTTTTTCATAATTCATGTAACATCTTTGAGAGGTAAACCCTAAGACGAATTTCAGAGGTTTTGAAAGGATTTTTACAGCCACCAAACATATGTTTCATTGAAGATAATTAATTCCTATTTAATCATTCAATATGTCTACGTGTTGTTTGATTATATGTTTTTCTTCTCTTCTCTTTAACATACTCGACTAAATTACTTACTGTTTGCTTACGTCTGAATGAAACCTAGTTATCAGTTATTGATTGTCGTATCTTGTTTAATTCGTTGCCTCACGTTAGTTTCAGGAAAACCGGCTACTTTCTTATACGTATTAGCTTGTACCTACTAAACGGAACACTAGAGTTCACTAGTTGTTTTTCTATTTATTGCATAAATTGCGGATTGTCGATAGTAAGAATTTTAATGACCATAAGATTCTTAAAGGAGACCTATACATTGAGTTAGGGCATATGACACCTCCCTACGACCAATATTAAAGAATTTAATGAGCCAATTAAAGCAAGGATGTGACAATTCGACTAATCAATAAAAGCTAACTAGGGAGTAAAGTTAATCTAAGTAGACACATTTATCTATCATAAGAGTTACCACTTTAGTTTTCCGTATTATTAGTTTAATTTAATTTAATTAGTAGTTTAAAAACCCACTCTTCAAACCCCGAGATATTTTACTTTGTTTTATAAAAAATTATAAAAATACAAAAAGAATCATCCATTACCTTTATACTTATCTCGTTAAGCACTTCGGCTTTCACAACATTATTCCCATAGAGAACGATCAATCCTCCGTGTCTTGCTTATACTACACTACAAAGATTATATACACTGCCTAGGAGGATTGTAAAACTTCTTGAGGTTTACAATAATCCACATCAGTTCGAGTTTGCGGGTTTAGGTTGACAGGTTGGCGGGTCAGAAAACCCAAACCCAAACCTGACCATTTAAATTAACGGGTCAGCTATGTCAACCTTAACCTGTTTACAGATAACCTGAACCTGACCCATTTTACTCATCTATATACTTGGGTTGGCGGGTTAAATAAGTTATATGGGTTGAATAAGTTAAACGGATTTCGAATTGACCAATTTAACCCGTTTTATATACAAAAGTTGAAACATTACAAGAGTTAAACATGTTAAACGGGTTTGTGGGCTGACCCGTTTAACCCATTTAACCTGTATAATAATATATAAATAATTTTTAATTTAAAAAAAAATTAAATGGGTTGACGGGTAGACCCGCTTGTTTTAGTCTCAACCGGAACATGATCTGTTTAATACATGGGTTAGATAGGTTGACCCAAACCCGAACTAAAATCTATTTAGACTCAACCTGAAACTATTAATTTTCGTGCCGACTTCAGATCGGATTTTGTGTCGTGTCAAAAATTGCCACCCTTACTTATAATTATGCAAAATGATAGAAATTGATAATACTTTTATAAAGTACATCTGTTCCAAAATATAAATTTATTTTGAATTTTTGAATCTAATTTTGACATTAAATATTTTTGTTTGTATTATGTAATACTTGATGTAAAATATATAAATAGATCAGATTTTAAATGTATTTTTATTGTTATATTTTTTTATCAAATATTATATAATATAAACAAAAATATTTAATGTCAAACTTGGTTGCAAAAAGTCAAACTGGACTTTGTATTTTGGTACGGATGGAATAGTTGATTTTAATTTTTTTGAAGTAACATACTTCGTATTTGACAATCTATACGATATTTTCGATTGTCTTGGTGTATATATATATATATATATATATATATATATATATATATATATATATATATATATATATACTAGGCGAGTACCCGTGCATAGCAACGGGATTTTCTTGCGGCAAAAAACTATAGTTGTGACATTGTGGTAAGTGTTTCGTGTAATATTTAAACATAAAACGTGAAAATATGCAAATGTAATTGTAAGAGGTCGTAACATACGATAATTCAACTCATACAATATTTCTTAACATGTATCAAAGAACATATAAACATTTAGTAAAACTGAAAATAAAACATTACATCAATTACAATATTCTTGAAGAGCAAATGTATGCAGCGAGTGTTAATCAGTTGAGTAGTCAATGTCCATTCCATGAACATCTAATAAGTTTAAAAAACAAAAGTATGAGTAAAAGGAAGTTGATGATAGTATGTGTAAAGTTAAAACACGATATAAAACATGTCATATGTATGTTGTACATACCTCTTGAACATTGATTATACACCTTGAAATACTTCTTTATAGACAACGTTTGTAGTAGTTTTAGATATACTATCATCCGCAAACAAATGACAACTTTCAAACATTTTTTGCTTTTGATCATTGTACTTCAATGCCCCAAAACAATCATGAATGCGTTATATTTCTATTGATTAAGGGTACATTAAACCAACAATAATAAACGTTTGGGGCGCCTTTCGACTCATTTGACCCTATCATTCTATCAACCTACTTTTTTTTACTAAGCACTTCAATTATGATATTACACAACTAATTTCAATTGATATTTGTTCAATGGTATGATATTGTGTCAAGAAACATACCACACTGATATGTAGAATGTAATTACTTTTCAAGTTGTAAAATACACAAGTTACTTGAAAGTGGGTGTAATTTTAATAGTTTTTCATAAGGTACAATGATCAATGCAACATATAAAATCAACATCTCAGCTTACCACATTGACACACAACATGTACAATCCAATGGAAGATGACAGATAGACATGCCCATAAACTAAAATAAGCCGAACAAAAGAAAGGGAACCGCTGATTAAAGGTAGAAACTTCAGTTAGTGATGCCGATAACATAGAACCACAACTTAGAATAAGTCAAAGGCTGACACACAATATACAATTAGGTAACACAAAAGATACATTATTCTGCAACTTACCAGGAGATTTAGAACCAAATGTATAACGAAGAAAATAGCATTCAGAGAATGAAAGCTAACATCCAACTGTATTGAAAAAAAAAAGTATCACCCAAATGATTAAAAAAAGAAATGAAAGAAACAATGTATAAGGGATCAGCCTAAATGCAAAGTAAAAAAAATGAAACATACAAAGTTTAAAGTGTAATATGTAGGAGTGAGAAATGGATAGGTTATGAACCAAAACAAACTATCAGTGAGCCCAACAGCCCCTGAAAATCTGTGTAAATAACGATAAAAGTGAGGACCAATCTTTATTAGAAAAAAAGTGATGTAAATAACACAATATTGCCTGGAAGGCTATTTGAAAGAATTAGCCTCATACACCAGCTGTCTTTCTTGCATGAACTACCCCATGATTACTTGAGTTAATGAGCTCGCTGTGGGAACTCAAACCATCTACTGGTGGAGCCACATAAGTGCGTCATTCTGGGTCTAAAACAACCTTATTGATATTATCATCACCAACTCCAAACGAGTAAATATTACCCGCATGCAATCATACAAACTTCAAGAGTCCTTCTTTTTAGACCAGGTCCAACTTCAAGAGCAAGAAATTATACAAATTTTTAGAGTAGGCTTGTTGGATTCAAAGAGCCCCTATAAGCAAATCCAAATAGCCTTATAAGTATATATATTCTAATAGTGACAATCCCTTGCAACCCCTAAAAGGTGTTTTGATTAGACATCCCCTGCATGTAATTAATCTAATTAGCAAGCCCAAACAACCCCTATAAGCAGATTTATTAAGTAATCCAAAATACTTCTACTTATTTTTTTTGGTAATCTATGTAAGCCCATAAAATATTCAAACAACTTATTATCATAAATGCTAGAAAATGTCACAATTGTGTTACAAATATAAGCCCAGTAAATACCCATACAACTGATCAATACAATAAATTAATTATTAAATTGCTCTATGATGCGTAGGGATTGCACCAGGCTTTACCTCTCAAGGAATCTTGAGAAGCTTACAACCCCCACCAGGCAGTGTACCTGATCGTTGTAGTATAGTATAGTGACAAGTACCGGGGGATTGATCGTTCAGCTAGGAATAGTGTCGCTAGGATTAGAAAACCTAAATATTAGTTCTAGAGATGAAGGATGATTATTTTTGTATTTTTATATTTTTTAGAAAGCAAATAAAAATCTCGGGTTTGAAGGATTTGGGCGGAATTAGTTGCTAGTCAACTAACCCAATACTAAAGATGCAATCAAAATAAAATACTAAAAATGAAAATAAAACTAAATTAAATTAAGGTTGTGAGAAATAAGTGGAGAACTGTGTTTACTTAGATTTCACTACTCTCTAGATATCTTTTACACGTTAATTACTTGTTATAGTTGCATGGATGACGGATTGTATTCCTTAATACCATTCATGGGGTGGCGTACTTAACTCCCCAATCCTATGAGTGCCTACTTCACTCCTATGTCGAGCCGGCTAAGAAGCTCCTAACATGGGATCATTAGAATTTACTCATGCATTAAATACAACCAATAAAACCTAGTACACATCGGTTCATGTTTCCTAAGACGTTCAAGCATGTTACCATTTGGAGATCTACCAGTTTTCTTAAGCCTAACATTGAAATCATTCATCCAATACAACCATAAACAAGTAATCAACACATAATCAACATCTAGGTTTCATTAGATCTAAGCAAACACAAGATAAATCTAGCCTAGCATGGTGGAATCAAGACAAGCACAAGATATAGACAACTAACACATAGACATATTGATTGAATTAAAAGAACACTTATCTCAATAACACATGTAAGGGTTCAAGGGCTGAAAACCCTTGAAAAACCTGTAAAATTCGTATATGGTTCGGCCTTAGGGTTTCTCCAAACTTGTTCCTCTAATGAATGAAAACTAGAAAACTATATATAGAAAATTGAGGCTGACGGCGTCAAGAACAATCTTGTGACGCCGTCATCTCGCCGCCAAAAGAATTCTCGGACTGCCTTGATCTACATCTGACGCCGTCAGGTATTAACTTTTTCCAGGCCGTCACACATTTAACTCTTGACGCTCTTCCTTGTGACGCCTTCATTTCTATACTGGGCCGTCATGAAATTTACTCTTGACGCCGTCACCTACTGTTCCCAGCTTGGAAAATTAAGTCTTTGGCGTTTTCTTCACTTTTATGCTCCAAAACGTCCAAATTGCTTCCTTTTCCAGATTTTACTCCCAAATAAATTCAATTCCGGGCTTAAATGACCCCCTAAGAGTGGTTCATTTTTCGCCTCATCACTCTATAAATTTTCCGATCCACTTTTGGACTTTGGACAAATAACGTTTCAGCGAAAACACCATAAGGCATTTAGCCACTGATTAAGTCCCCTTTGGAAATAATGGCATCCACAGATATTTTAGTATTCAAGTATCATGTATGAGAGGAGATAATTAGAAGCGGAATGACATTCATTAATATAAACTTAGGTTAAAAGGAAAGCAAGATACGTACAAAACACTTAAAATGACAACAATGAAGGCGGTCATGATTTCTCCACCGTGAGCTTTTCGATGTGTAACCAAAAACCTTACAACATAAAGTTGCAAGGTACAATAGTAGATTACAAGCCCGTATGTGAATCCAAGCCCAAGTCCTTGCACAAGACTTGTTAATCTACCATATCTGAATGTAGCTTGTAATGAAGTTGCATAATAATATTTTGCTAATGTTTCATTTGTAAAAGGATATAAAGTCCTAACAAAGGAAGGAAATTGCCTGCAAAATGAAAAATAATACTACATTAGTTCAATTCATTGAGGCTTTTATTAAAATACCCGTATATGGGATTACCACTGTTTAGCCTAATGTAGATTACTTAAAAACTCAAAAATAGATACTTAAGCTCCTCAAAAGAAATGGCGAGGAGAACGACCTGTGATTTCTAAGTTCTAACCTCCACAGCGGCCCCTGGATATTTAAGCATAACAATGATCCACTCAAGATTTTCACGTATCGTCTTTCCCGTATCAGCAGCTATGTGGAAAGAATTGTTGCCTTAATCATCCTGAATAAGAAAAACAAACCATCATTAAAAACAAGCATTTTTTTGAAAGTCCATGCTTTGTTTAACTAAAATAATATATTTTTATGCAGACGCACCATTGTTAGAAATATGCCTATGAGTGTTTTTGTTAAGAATTTCACCAATCGCGGCCGAGATTCCTGGTTTTATGAGGCAACAACGAATTTCTTAATTGAACGGATGAGTTATGAGGCAATTATAAAGCCACCATTTTTCGTATATTCTATCAATTCCGAAAAAAAGTTCTACATATAAATATGCTTTCACTTGGTAATATAGAAGCAAAGTCATGAGATTTGCTTCCTCCCTTTGCTAGTAATTCAGATCTCGTTCTCATCAATGAGTTGCCCTGCTCTTGGTCTATCCACCTTCTGGTATCTATCCATCTTTCAAAAAAATAAATAAACAAATAAAACTTTTTCCTCAACAATAACACACATTAACAACATAAAAAACAAATTCCAAAAAAAAAATAATAATAATAACCAAAGATAAAATTAAATAATATAAAAATTATCAATATTTTCACAAGTTCAGTATCTAGTGTTCCCTTATCCACAGATCGAACAAAAAAATTAACAATATTAACTAAAATAAACAATATTTGTTGTCAAGTCTAAATTGAATCAAAACACAATTAGATTGGGATTTAAATCAAACCCTAAAAAATGAATATATGCGATACTTACAAAATTGACGGTGTGGATACTATGAAATTGAATTGGTTTTTGAATCAGCTGTACTATGTTGTGTTTTTGAATCGGTATTTTGGAATTTATAGAATAGCATTTTTTTGGAGAAGGTTATTGAGGATCGCAACAGACTATTTCAAAACAAAATGTGATGAAGATGAAGCGTATGGAAGAATTCTTGTGTCATTAACTACTGAATTGAAACTGCTAATTTCATTATTTCAATTCAATGTTTCCCATAATACAAACTGTGTGATTGCATTGCATTATCAGTAGTTTCCTAATATAGTTTAAGTTTCATTGAATAGTTTTCACTTTCCTTCTATACAATAGGCAAGTTGTTACACCAATTAATACTTGCCTTCTCTTTGTGCACGATGTGGATGATGTTATAGCTTGTTAAGGGCATTTTGACCAATTCAATTTTACAAAGGCATTATGGGGATTGACAAAAAATTCAGTTTTTCACTTTTCACTTGACCATTTTTACTTTATAAGTAGTTAATATATATATATATATATATATATATATATATATATATATATATATATATATATATATATATATATATATTCAAGCTTGCATTAATAAGTTAGTACCACATTTAAGATAGTTCAATCATTTTATTTTATTACAATTCATAATGAACAGAGTTTGAAAATTGAAAAATTCCATAGATTGAGATATAAAACGAAAGTTGTCTTACTTACGTATTAAAATTAAAGTGTATCATTTTGTCTTAAAAAATTAAGAAATACAAGATATAATGCAGATTGTACAAATACTAAAAATGAATATATGAACAAGGAAAGCAACGGCTGGCCGCGTTGCGGCCTGGCGACGTTTTTTTCTCGGATTTGTTTTGCTATGGTGTCTAGTAAAGAAATAGGATAAATTAGTATACTTTTAAACATTTTTTGTTTTGCTACGTTGTTTAGTGAACACAGGACATAAGTTAGTAACGATTAAATTAGTATAATTTAACCAATTTGTCATAGTAAATAATTTTTTTGGTTTTGTTTTATTGTCATAGTTGTAAAGTAATCATTTTTGTAAGCCCTAGTAATTTTTATTGCTACATTTTACTATTGTTGTTAGATTTTATAAGTGTTTATAGTTTTTGTGCTTTTAAAAGAATGGGGGTATATTTTGCCATAATATAAATTTATGTATTATTTTTTGAACACTATATCTGTGTACTTCGCTATCTCATTTTCACATACCTCTTCCCCTTTTTCAATTCGAAACCCTAATTGTATTTAGTTGCAATCAAAATGGCCACGCCACCTACACCTCATGCCATGGTTCATACTCCTATGTTCCAAGAGCTTAAGAAAGCTGCTGATTCCAATAATCTTGAGGATATCTTTCGCCTCCTCTTTAGCCAAGAATACACTGAAAATGCGGGACGATCTTGCTGAGAAGATTAAAGGTATTGAAAAATTGATTGAAGAAGGGGAGGGTTTTTGTCCTTTTCATGAGGAGGGGTATACGGGTTTAGAGTTTATGAAAGAGACATTGGACAGGGATAAGAAGGTTCTTGCAGCGTTGATTGTGGTGATGGATTTGGCTCGCGAAGGAAGGGAAGAGAAAAAGCTTCATTTGTCCTGGTTCGGGTGAATGTATGGCCTGCTTTTGTGGTATATTTTGGTGTTCCTCTGTTTGTCAATGGTCTAGGGTTGTGGTTTATAAAGATGGTTAGTGTTAGTGGTTGGCATGTTTTAGTCATTTCGAATATGTGATATAATGTAAGCCTTTAGGCAATTTCGGTGCGACCATTGTATTTGGCTGCCGTTTTTGTACGAATTCACCTTAAAGGTGTTATTTATAAAAAGAATGGTTATTATATATTATGTTTCTTGTTTGTTTAATTTAACGTTTTTTTCAATAGATTTCTGCTTGGTTTCGTGTGATGCTTATTGCAATAGTTTTCTGGTTTGTATAATGGGTCGTTATCAAATCCATGATATGATCCTTTAAGGCATCGGTGTATCAAATACAAATTGACAATAGAAAGGCAGAAAACCGAATGAAATAGTAACTACATTCATACATAGACGGTAGTTCTTACCATGTTCAAAAGGTAGTTAAGTTTGCAACATAGTCGTGACAAAAGAGAGCGGCTATGCAGCTTAGATATCCATACATAGATAGATAAACTTAACGTCCTATTTATTCGATATATTATACAAAAGCTGCTAGGCGTATATCTAGGTAATGGACATAGCAGTTTGGTGGTGTTCTTCAGACCATGTGATCTGTCATGTCTTTTTACGGTCCTTCTTTTTTAGTTTTCTTGGAAACCTTTTCTGTCGCTGCATCTTTTTCTTGCGAGAAAAGCATTCTCCGTGCTGAAGCTTTTCTGGGACCATACACGGGTTTTGATTGTGTTGCCGGGATGTTTTGTTCCTCTACTTTAGATGGCTGCAGCAAGCTTGGGGCATGTTCTAGAGGTGTTGATGCTGGTGGATTGACATCTGCTGAAGAGTCTGGAATTGATTCAGTTTTTGCGGGCGGGGTGGTGATCAGGTCTTCCTGTTTTGATGTTGGTGTCCTGAGGTTTGTCAAAGGACATGGAATGTTTTCATTTTCTGTAAGCAGGGCCGTGACCATTTGTTTTTCTGGTGTACTGATGATTGGTGAGGAGGTTTGTCCTATAGGATCTGGCACGTTTTTAGGAAGATTGCTGGGGCCTGCTGTGAGTAACGGTGTGTCGTTACAAGCTTTGTCCAGAAAGAACACGCGTTTTTCTTTTGTGCTCTCGGGAGCATAGTGTAGCTGGAAGATTTTTCTTTGCCCTTCTAGTGCAAGCAACTCTGGTGGATATTTGTAGCGATCTTTGTCGTGCAGACTTTGTACCACATCGTTACAATCCTTAACCATGGAGTTTGCTTCAGTGCTAAAGCATGTTAATATACTTTGGCGGTGGCATCAGATATCAACACTCTGAAGCAATAACTGTATAAAAATATAGAGATATCGTTTTTAGTATGTATAATATAGTTGCAGTACTGGCAAAGTTAATAAATGTTTTGTTGACCTGCAGTTAGGATTTGTGTCAGAAGTTGATTCCTTGCAATGGGCATGTGGGAATTGGTCTGTTATTTTTTCCTTGCAGGTAAGGCATCTCTTATAATACCATGGTCTGTTGGTATCTAGCTGTTCAATTGTGGCGTCGACAGTGAACCTCACATTCTGCGTATGCAAAATTTTTGAGATATCAGAAAGTTTTGTTTGAGCATGTTTAAAGTAGATTTGTTAATACATGTTGGTTTTCTGGATTTTCTTCCAGAAGCTCATTAAGAGTGACTCTGTTTCTTTTCCTTTCCTGCTCTGTATCCAGACATCGTTGTCGTTGCACATTGACTATGATTGGCGGGTCTATGAACTGCTCATACCTGCATTATCACGTAATCTGACTTTAATAGGACGTTATCTGACTTTAATATGTTGTTTCTTGTATAGGTGTGCCGCTGATGAAGCTTGTTAATGACTTACACATTCCGGATTTCGTCCGTTTCTGGTATATCCGGATTCAAATAGTATTTTGTTGCAGCTGTGTTTGATAGTTGCAGACCTGTTTCATTTGAGACAAAGGTTAGTGTATTATTTTCTTACCATGTATATATGAGTTAATTAAAAGCCATACCGCCATAGTGTTTCACTAAACATGAAGTGACTGCTATAACAGCTGGTTTTTCACTGTTTTCATATTCTTCCATGCTGAAAGTATGTGCTTTATCGTTCCATAAAGTAAATCGGACACTGTGCACACTGTTATAGAGAACTGGTTGTTAGTGTTTGGTAACATAAAAAGTAAAACGTTAATTAAAAAGTATCCTACTCACTCTAGATTTTGGATGCCGATATCTCTCCATTGCAGTATTTCATTTGTAGGTTTGACCAATTCTTGTACTCCGGTTACATATTGAATGCAACCAATATAATCTGTAAATAGGAACCGTAGCTTATAATATTTTATTACAGGATATGTGGTAAAAAAATTTAACCGATGTACCTGTCAGAAGCCCTTCTTTTTCGTCTATTTTGGAATATAGATCTTTGTATTGGCTGAATCTGAAATAATGGTTTGGAAAGCCTGTGTCCGGTATTGGTTGAATATCTGTAGAGGTCCCAAAAACCAATGAGAGTGAATGCGGTAAGGTTTGCATCCACGCTTTTGCAGGTTGCAACCCATAACCCGTTATCTTGTAGGCTTGATTTATCTGCAGTGTGGCATCAAACCTAGGTTTCTCGCGAACGTTGATGTTTGCTTGGATAGCTCCTCCCTGTAAATGCAATATTAGTCTATAAGTATGCCTTTGATTTTTTATGTTTGGAGGGAATATGCGCGTATGACTATTTTTATAGAACAGGCCATTGTACCTGCTGGTCAATGAACATGCAACAGAAAAGAGTTGGTTTTCCATTCTTGTTTGTGACTGTCCACTTGCGGTATGCCTTTACACGAAGGACTTTGCCTATGTCCGATGGCTTTATGATCGCAAGACTGATAGTTTCTGATTCTGTCATGATTTCTTTGCCGGTATACTCTAGTGATGTGACTATGCTAGACGCCTCGTCCATTTTCCTGTATGAAATTGATTGTATATGTGTTTGCATTAGTCTAACAGTCATCTGCATCATGCTAAGGTATGTATTACTCAAAATAAAACATGAATGTGTTTATGCAGTGAGAGCAGTAGTACATGTAAACTAAGCAAATAGCTATAGTAATAAGAGTAATATCACATGTAAACTAACCAAGCAAGTAAGAACATTAAAGTAAGCAAGTAACTAAAACATGAATGACCTGTGCAGATATAACTAAGTCTAAAAAATCCTTGTAGACTATATTTTTAGTTGTGTTGTCATTTTTTCCTTCTTGTTGCTCGATAAGAATTTTAAGGCCTTCTGGAGATGTTGCTCTGGACAGGGCAACATATAGTTGCCCGTGATCGAAGATAGGTTGCGGTAGATATATTCCAATTTTATTGAGCGATTGCCCTTGGCTTTTATTTATGGTCATTGCATAGCACACCTTAACAGAAAATTGTGTTGTTTTAAAAATAAATGGCAACTTTTCGTCCTTATTGATCAACAAAATCCTTGGAATGAAAACTTTCTCGGACATCCTAGTGCTTTTGATGATCTTTGCTTGTATAAGCTTGCTGTATATCTTTGTTACAACCATCCTCGTACCGTTACACAGCCCACCGGCTAGGTTTAGGTTCCTCAGCATCATTATTGGTGCTCCTATTTTCAATTTAAGGTTATGTGGAGGCATTCCTGTAAATGAGAGTGTGTTGAGATACTCTGTAGGGTAGAGTAGCTCCGCTGCCCCTCCATCATTTGTTTTTGGTACGGCTTGATCAAAACTTAAGAAAGAATAGGCATCACCATGCAACATATCGAGGACGGTTGAGTTAATGACATCAGCAGTCTCATTTTTCGTGTAAACTATGGCTTTTTCCTGTAAGGCTGCTGCAGTTGGTATTTGTAGCGTTTCTTCGTCATATATAAATCTAGTTAGTTCTTGGATACCTGCCTCATTGTCGGGAATGCAATACTTATCTGGTATATGTATCCAAGATGTATTTTCCGGATCATTTTCATCTTCACCAATCTGCAGCAGCCATTTAGAAAACGCTGAAACCGCTTCCTGTTCTTGGGCAGACATTCCTGGCCTTTTGAGCCTCATGTTTTCTTTAAGACGCACGACCTTGAAATGCGGCCAAAGATATGAGAGTGTTATAGAACATGCTATGATTTCCTGTTTTGTAGTTTTTTTTTTAACAGGCAGTGTTTGTCTGAAATCTCCGCCTAAGATAACCGTTTTTTTCCCAAAGATATCATTTGGAGCATTTAATATGTCTCTGAAGGTACGATCAAGTGCTTCGAAGCACTTCTGGTCATTCATCGGAGCCTCATCCCATACAATAAGATCGGTTTGCTTGATTAAATCAGTCAGTCACCTGAGTATTTTTTTTTTTAATGTGACAAACCGATTCGTCTGTTAGATCTAGCGGTATTTTAAACCTTGTATGAACAGTCCGTCCTGATGGGAGCAATGGAGAAGCAATACCAGAAGAGGTAACGGCCAATACTATTTTTCCATTCGACCTTAGAGTAGAAATTATGCTTCTCCATATGAAAGTCTTGCCTGTCCCTCCGTGACCATAAATAAACAGAAGTTTTTGTTCATGGTTGCTGATTCCATATATGACTTCGTCGAAGATAAGCCGTTGTTCAGGATTGAGCTGCGCTACCAATTGTGCACTTTCATTTCTTAACATTTCGCGATCGTAGTTTCGTTCTTCCATTATGGCTCTGTTTGTTAAAACTTGAAGTAGTTCAGGTGGAGGTAACTCCATGCCAAAATCCTTGACAGATTTTCCATAGAAATTTAGGATTCCCTGTAGCTCATACATGAGGCCACCTTTTAAATCGTTTGGATTTATGTTAATGTCAGATATGTTCAGCATGTTTGACAATATTAGAGGAATATCTTCGGACATACTATCAGCATGTGACCTGAGCAAATCAAGCGGCCTTGATACGTCACAAAAGATAAGTATTTGGCAAAAGAGTTTCCGCATTTCATACGCAGTTGCTGTCAAAGAAGCCTCTTGTAGCGCGATGTTCCACTCGTGATCATTTCCCAGCAGCCACATTGCTTCACAGGCACTTCTATATGTAGTATGAAGTTGTTCATCAACAGTACGTAGATGACGAAACGATGTGCAACCTTTTTTATGGCAGAGTAGCTTTCTTAAGTAAAAGACGTCGCATGAGGTTGGGTGCACATATGCTAACCGGCCAATGGCATAGGTAGTCGCTCTCTTTCTCCGTTGCCAATATTTCCCGTCTTGATACCATACAAATTCTTTAGGAAAATTGAGATATGTTAAGTGGCGGCCATCTGTGTTGTAAGTATTGTACTTAAACCATTCAGTTAGCGTCGTTCTTTTGTTGTATTCATTCTCCACCACTGATTCCAAAGATTGTGCTGCTCTGAAAGCGACGCGTTGCATGTTTTCAAGGTGCACGACAAGTATCTGAATAGGCGGATCTCTGCTATGCACATTGAAACCTAAAATCCTCCAGCACGCTTCATGTGGGCCAATATATCTAGCATTCTGGAAGTTTTTAATTTCATCGATCTGTATTGTACTTCGATTATTATCTGGCCCGCTATCTCCAATTCTTCGTGTTACTTGAGTAACTATTCGATCAGTACCTTTAGAAATGTACTTAAACATATATTTTATTAGCATTGTCCACTCACAATACTCAACGTTGATGTGTGCATAGAACCGCATACAAAATAACCGATTGTACGGAACAACGTAACCATTGTCAAGATCAACGTTTTGCCTCGTCGTCAGTATGCCCGTGTCTCTTCTGCGGTAATGGACAAAACCTTTCTTGTCGATAAACGTGTCAGTACAAAATGGCTTAGGAAATGATTTGCTACATTCATCGCCACGTTTCATACATGGTGCTGACTTATTCACCAGGCTGCACGGGTCATGCATCATGAACTCTGAAATAACTCGATAGCCTCTAGGATCCTGTGTTGGGTCTGGCAATTCTGTTGATATATATTTGTCTATATCTGCATTTCTTGTGACACATGAATGCTCTTTCACCCACAACAATAAATGACAATGCGGCAGCCCCCGTTTTTGGAATTCCACAGTGTATAGAACTGCAATGAAAATCCCAATAAATTAGCAACCCTAAGTAGTTATATTTTTAGGGAAAAAGGGCATTTGCATATGCGTAACAGAAACAATACCTACTTGGACATCACCAAAGGGTTTTGCATTTCTTAGAAATGTGACCAAATCATGTATCTTTTGTTCAAAAACACGGTCAACAATATCAGGTCTGTCTGCGACCGTCACATGCGGGAATTGGTGCATATATTCTTCGATTTTCGGCCATTTGACATTGCACGTAAATGTGATAAAGAAAGATGGGTTGCCATGAACACGACATATAGCCAAAGCATCAAGGTAATGGCTATACATGTAGCGCAGACCACCGGTGAAAGATGAAGGAAGTATTATCCGTTTCCCTACATCAGAGCCTTGTCGGTCGCCTCTCGAGATAGCATCGTACAAGCCTGCCATGTAATCATTTCTGATGTCATTTTGCTTCTCTCTAATGTAGTCCAGTCGTGACTACTCGATGCTACAATATGCGGTCACAACATATTGCTGAAACAAACGTCCATTTCTCGTCGTTAAATTATATAGGCCTAGGCGGTCATGAAGCTGGTACGCATAGTACATCTTCATCGACATCTTCTTTGGATCATCAGTTGATGTGTTTCTTGCATTAGATAATGTAAGACCTAGATGGTATCCAGGCTCGCCGTAGATGAAAATAAGCGGAAAATGCAATGACATGTACGAAGCAATCAATTTGTTGATGCGTTCTGCCGTACTACTGTGTTTCTGAATAACAACATCAAAGTTACTTTCTACATCCGGACCACATACAAACACTATTGCACCATTTGCATCTCCTGAAGGTAATTCATGTTGCTTCGAACCAACAACACCAAAGAGCTTTACTTTAAAGCTTGTAATGTCAGCGTCTTCCATCTTGTTTTTTGCTCTTCTAAAAATCTGTACCAGCTCATTGTGCTCGTCCAAGAATTCTATCAAACCCTCAACAATATCTCGTCGTAGCCCTTCACCGTTCTTCAACATGTTTTCTAAACGATTATCGACCTCATTGTCGGTGTCATAGATGTAAAGTTGTAAAAACTTAGGTGGTTTTCCTAGCTCTGGACACATACCCCCTATTTGATGATAAATTCGCCCATAAATTTAAAAACATAAGGACCGCGGCCTCTTAACTGATTGATCGATCTAAGCACCTAAAGATGTCATTGCAAACATTTGATTATATGCTCTAATGTTTTCAATGAAATGGCTGTCAGTGAACAATTGCTTTATATATTCTGGGTAGTCTCCGCGTATAGGCAGCCGGACCTCACCTTTTTTGCAGCACCTATGATAATCTGGATGCACTCGTGAACTTGCGCTGGTCTTTTCATTATACCAGAAAAGAGCATTGCAGTGGCGACAAACACATTTGCATGAGCCCATAGAAACGTATGTCTGTGGAGGGCCTGCATACAGACAATGTAATTTTTTTTTAAAAAAAGAACAGGAATTTATGAATGCAACGAAAAAAGTAAAGATCTTACAGACCTTGTCTGACCCGTGGCCTTCTATTCGCTTGCAAATCTGCATTGGAACGTGCATTTAATGACTGCCGCACTGAAAAGTTTAGCATAAGGAACTTTAGATTGAGTACATGAAACAGAAATAGTTTAAAAAACATTAATATAAATGTTGCCACTAAAACAATAATAGACCAAACCTTCTTGTGTCCGTCGTGCTCTAGTAGATGCATTACGTGTAGGCCGTTGATTTGTCGCTACAGAAATTGAATGAAATGCAGGAAAAATAAAAGAAAACATTAACAACGAAGTAAAAATAATGTGGTCATCTGTTAAGAGAAAAGTGGTCATGAACTCATGAAATGCTGAAAAGCAAAAATCATAACCTTGTGAATGCTGTATTTGGTGGTTGTGGTTAGTAGGTGGACGGTAAATGGCTGCAGCTGAAGAGCATGCGTTATCTGTAATATGGTTATGCATGGATATAAAATAGCCGGGTCATATAATTTGTTATCAAATAGTCTTAGATAGTTTTAATGTGCAAACAAAAGGCAGCAATAAGTAAGGAACCTATTTGATGATAAATTCGCCCATAAATTTAAAAACATAAGGACCGTGGCCTCTTAACTGATTGATCAATCTAAGCACCTAAAGATGTCATTGCAAACATTTGATTGTATGCTCTAATGTTTTCAATGAAATGGCTGTCAGTGAACAATTGCTTTATATATTCTGGGTAGTCTCCGCGTATAGGCAGCCGGACCTCACCTTTTTTGCAGCACCTATGATAATCTGGATGCACTCGTGAACTTGCGCTGGTCTTTTCATTATACCAGAAAAGAGCATTGCAGTGGCGACAAACACATTTGCATGAGCCCATAGAAACGTATGTCTGTGGAGGGCCTGCATACAGACAATGTAATTTTTTTTTAAAAAAAGAACAGGAATTTATGAATGCAACGAAAAAAGTAAAGATCTTACAGACCTTGTCTGACCCGTGGCCTTCTATTCGCTTGCAAATCTGCATTGGAACGTGCATTTAATGACTGCCGCACTGAAAAGTTTAGCATAAGGAACTTTAGATTGAGTACATGAAACAGAAATAGTTTAAAAAACATTAATATAAATGTTGCCACTAAAACAATAATAGACCAAACCTTCTTGTGTCCGTCGTGCTCTAGTAGATGCATTACGTGTAGGCCGTTGATTTGTCGCTACAGAAATTGAATGAAATGCAGGAAAAATAAAAGAAAACATTAACAACGAAGTAAAAATAATGTGGTCATCTGTTAAGAGAAAAGTGGTCATGAACTCATGAAATGCTGAAAAGCAAAAATCATAACCTTGTGAATGCTGTATTTGGTGGTTGTGGTTAGTAGGTGGACGGTAAATGGCTGCAGCTGAAGAGCATGCGTTATCTGTAATATGGTTATGCATGGATATAAAATAGCCGGGTCATATAATTTGTTATCAAATAGTCTTAGATAGTTTTAATGTGCAAACAAAAGGCAGCAATAAGTAAGGAACCTATTTGATGATAAATTCGCCCATAAATTTAAAAACATAAGGACCGCGGCCTCTTAACTGATTGATCGATCTAAGCACCTAAAGATGTCATTGCAAACATTTGATTGTATGCTCTAATGTTTTCAATGAAATGGCTGTCAGTGAACAATTGCTTTATATATTCTGGGTAGTCTCCGCGTATAGGCAGCCGGACCTCACCTTTTTTGCAGCACCTATGATAATCTGGATGCACTCGTGAACTTGCGCTGGTCTTTTCATTATACCAGAAAAGTGCATTGCAGTGGCGACAAACACATTTGCATGAGCCCATAGAAACGTATGTCTGTGGAGGGCCTGCATACAGACAATGTAATTTTTTTTAAAAAAAAGAACAGGAATTTATGAATGCAACGAAAAAAGTAAAGATCTTACAGACCTTGTCTGACCCGTGGCCTTCTATTCGCTTGCAAATCTGCATTGGAACGTGCATTTAATGACTGCCGCACTGAAAAGTTTAGCATAAGGAACTTTAGATTGAGTACATGAAACAGAAATAGTTTAAAAAACATTAATATAAATGTTGCCACTAAAACAATAATAGACCAAACCTTCTTGTGTCCGTCGTGCTCTAGTAGATGCATTACGTGTAGGCCGTTGATTTGTCGCTACAGAAATTGAATGAAATGCAGGAAAAATAAAAGAAAACATTAACAACGAAGTAAAAATAATGTGGTCATCTGTTAAGAGAAAAGTGGTCATGAACTCATGAAATGCTGAAAAGCAAAAATCATAACCTTGTGAATGCTGTATTTGGTGGTTGTGGTTAGTAGGTGGACGGTAAATGGCTGCAGCTGAAGAGCATGCGTTATCTGTAATATGGTTATGCATGGATATAAAATAGCCGGGTCATATAATTTGTTATCAAATAGTCTTAGATAGTTTTAATGTGCAAACAAAAGGCAGCAATAAGTAAGGAACCTTGTGTAGAAAGTGGCGAAACATTCAAGAGTGGTGGATCAGTGGTAGCGCGCCCTGTAGTAAGTAACGGAAGTATTGTTAATACAACAATAGGTAGGAATAATGACACAAAAGCGTTAAAAACAAAAGACACAAAGGAACCTTGCGTAAGTGGGAGCTGCTGTTCGGATTGCATAGTCGTTGTTGATGTTAGATCTGTCGACAACAGAGGTATAGTAAGATATATATATGAAAATCTGAATTGCATTTTATATATGCATAGGTGCAGAAAACTCACCGTAAGGACAGACATAGCACTCATTCAAGTCATACATTTCGTTGGCCTCTATTTCACATAACGACTCATCAGCTGTCAATCAAAAGATGCAGAGAATGGTTTCAACATTTTCTGTTAGCGTAAAATAGCAAAAAAAATGTAATTTTAAAAACCACATACAACATACATAATAAATCTGCCATTGGATCGTTGCCTATGTAACATGAGTGTGCTGGCATTGTTTTTTGATGTGGAACGGTGTTGTCGCCGTCCCTGGTTTCAAATAACTTGCGTTTCCCTTTATCAACCATTGTTCTAGCAACACCATCACACAATCCGGCGTTTTCAGTAGGGATCGTAGGTGTATGTTGAAGTTCATACTGTCTGTTAGAACCTGCATGAACAACATTTGGAAAAATCGTTGGTAATGAACGATTTGTATACAATGGTCAACATCAAAGTGAAAAAAACAAATACCGATCATTTTACATACATGTTTTTTTTTTGGCTGGCTCTGCTAATAATTCAGTAACATGGTATTCACTGTAAGAAGCACTAGTGATTTTGCGCTTTCCTTTATCTACTGGGACCGGAGTGACTGGCTCAAATAAAGTAACATTTTCCGTAGCCATTGTCCATGTATATTGCAAGCGTGGCTGATCAGCACGGGCTGAAACAATGACATTTATAAACAATCAGTGTCAATTTAGTTTGTTGAAAGCAATGTTAAATATCAAAGGAGTGAAAATAAGGAAGAATACTAACATTTTTTTTTTTGCTGGCGAATCAGGTATGGACCTAGCATCGGGGAGTTTAGTGTAATCAGAAACAGTTGTCTCGGAATGTTGACGTGTACAATGAGGCCCGGCCTTAGATGATAGCAGCTGACTTTTGTCTAAAATAACCGTGGGTAATTCATAAACATCTGCCTGTTTTTGTTTGCGTGGGTTGGATAGCTGCATAGGATCATTGGAAGGTTGCAAAGCTTGATCCGACAGACTACGGCGGCCAATCTCATCAGATTTTCTATCCGCAAGGCACTCTGTATCACAGGGCTCGCTAAAAAAAGCATGTAAGCATGTAGCAGGCTCACCTATATCATTTACCACTGTCTTGGACACATAATCACATCTTGAGGGTGCAACTCTGTTGAAGGGCCAGTTTCATGTGTAGATTCTAAAGGCCTAAGAGAGGCAACCCTATGCCTAGCCTTTCCTTTTGTACGCATATCCAAAATACTAAAGCAAACAATATCTAACGCAAAAGATAGCAGGTAATATGGCAAAAAATCAACTAAAATTTGGAGTCGATAGTGGGCGTAAGCAACTAAAGATGGAGTAGAGACATAATAGACAAAGAAGTTGCATGCAACTGATAAAAAGAATCATAGATCTAAAGTATTTGCATGCTACACAGCCACATCAAATCTTCTTACAGATTCTACCATTTGAACCATGCAAAGCAAGAACAACAAACCAACAAGCACCTCAGAACTAAGAAACACAAACATATTCAATTGAATATACCTTTCCATAAGCTACCTTCCTGTCACGTGGCTGTGCATCAAACAAATGTCGAATGTAAGAATACATGCAACAGCAAAGAACAACTGAGATGCAGAGCAAACGAACAAATACCTTGCACAAACTTGTTCCTTCCTGGTCTTTTGCAGCAATCTGTGTATTATCTGTTTTTAGTGCACTTTTTTTTGGTTTGGTATGAGATTGTACAATGTGTAATAGATAGAAGGTTCTAATACCATGAGCATGTCGTTGCACGTGCACAATGTACCATTGCAAAATTCCCAGCCGTATGATTAAGAAGTTTGGTAGAAAAAGTAGGATGTAGCCATTAGATGATTTACTCGTGTCCATAGTTTAAGGATAAACACCTCTTTTAGTCGATGTGTATTATATTACTCCATGTGCATGAAATCCCTTTTGTGTGGGCCACATAACAGGCCACAGATCCAAGTAAAAGCCAACAGGTTCAGTAGCAAACGGGCTGCAGCAGCCAGGGCCCAACGTTTCGGCGGGAAAATGACCCAACAAAACGACGTCGGTGTCTTTGTGTTTTAATATATATTGTTAATGTTACAATATAATAATAATAAAGAAGATTACAAATTCGAATATTTACATTATTATCAGTTAATACAATTAATAAAAGAAATTAATTTTTGAAATCATATTGCATTTTCGGTTACAATTTACAACTTATTGTTGATATAAATAATGCCTTAAAACGTTATTAACATATATCGATATCTCTATGTTTTGATAATCACAAAACGTAAACTCATTGAACTACAAATTATGACGTAAACAAGTATTTCGTCGTTTATATTCACTTTAGCATCCATATCACTTAATGTATGAATAAACAAAGTGTCTAATTCATTTTATGATCAAAGGAATTTTTATTTTTACAAACCTTACATTTTATTAAAGTGGGACAAACATTTTTAAACTTATACAAAATATTTTTGTATTTATAAGAAATGTTTTATTCAAAATAAATATTTTGAATTCAAATTTCAACCCAAAAAACGGCTACATTCTTCAGGAAAAACCTTCCTCACAAAAAGACAAAAAATCTGAAGAAAAAATATTTTTTTCTTAGGCGGCCCCCTTAATTATACTAGGCGGTCCCCTTAATTATTAAGGGGACCGGCACCCAATTAAGGGGACCGGCCACGCTCCCAAACAGTATGTTTCTCCCTATAAATACTGGTTCATCCCACAGAATTTTCTCACCTTTTGCACGAAAATTTTCAGTCTCAATCCCTTCAAAACATCCTTCTAAATCCTTTGATCATAAGATTATAAGTCTTTGTTTCAAGTGATCCAATCCTTCACCACTCAAAGTGCAAGAGAAGAAACCTCCCTATCATAAAGCCAAAGATATATTAAGATCTAGTTAGAGTTTATGTAATGTTGTGAGTTATGTATATGTAATAAGTAGATCAAGATGATCTTACTTAGTAGTGAGTTTATGAGTGAGTAAGAAGTAGTGGGAAGAAGTAGTAGTGTGGAGAAGTCATGAAGTTGTGAAGAAGTAGATGTGTGAATATGTAGTGGAGTATAGAAGAAGTCGTGAAGCCATGAAGAAGTCGCGAAGTCGTGAAGCCATGAAGAAGTCATGAAGTCGTGTAGAAGTTGTGTAGTGATCGAAGTAGTGTTGTGAGATTGGTTCTAGCTACTATTAGAACTCAACATTTAGCTTAGTGTCGTTAAATGGTGTAAGCAAAAGTTGTGTACGGTTTTCTCCGCCAAAAGGGAGCTTGTTTAGTTGTGAAGAAAACTCTCGAGTACGTGACTCGGGGAGTGGAGTAGGGCAAGGAAGGTGTCCTTGTAGCCGAACCACTATAAATTATCGTGTCCGGTTTGCATTTCCTTTCTCTTATCTCTTTTCATTTATTCTTGCATTTATCGCTTTACATCTATGCTTGCCTATATGTCTTAGTTGTTGCTTATATAGTTGTGATGATTGATTGTGTTGTACATAGAAGTTAATATTGTGATTGTGTGTATAAATATATGATATGGTCAAATAGTTTATTATTCACACTTCTCATATTAAGTTTAACTTGATAGATAATTTGATACAAAACGTTCTAAGATTTTAAAAGGAAAACGTATTCACACAAAGACCGACCAAAGCTCCATTCATAAAACTAAGTTTTTTTTTCAAAAGCTTACGTATATAATTGATCATATTGATTATATGGTGTTTTCATACTAAACTCTAATTAAACGTTTTCCAAACAAACAATTGAATAAATTCTAATTAACATTTTGAAACAAAGTTTTTATAAAATGAAAAGGAGGGGAAAACTATTCAACCCCCCCCCCCTTCTAGTTTTCCACAATTGGTACCATAGCCACGTCGCTCAAATTTTCAAAACAAATGGTTTTAAAAATTGAGTACGATCCATGTATCAAATTTCCCGTTAAGGAGGATTAAATATGAAAAGTGTTTTGTTGATTAACTTGTATTAGTTTTGATGATATATACACTAATTATACTAGCTCGAAATAATATTATGCTTCAAATAAGTGTTATATGTTCGGTATCAAAATCAGAAAGTTACACATCTTTCCGAAAAGTCAGAAAACAATTTTTTACAAAAAATAAAATTTTGAGTACCAGATGGGTGGCCCCCTTAATTGTCTGGGCGGCCCCCTTAAATACTCGGCGGTCCCCTTAATTATTTAAGGGGTCCGCTTGTCTGTTCGACAGTTTTTCGAAAATTTTGAAAAATCATATAAAATTAACCGTAACTCCGTAGAAGTCGTGCCACCCGGTGTTTTAAAGGTAATTGAGTCTACTTTCACTTAAAAATACTTACAAGTAACTATTACAAACTTAAATAAGTAAGAAAGTCAAAATACTATACGGTGGTAAAAAATTTGTGTTTCGTTTTAACGTAAAACTCATGTTTTACCTTTTCCTTCAAGTCGGACATTCTTAATTGATATAATTTTGAAAAATTAAGTATTTATGTTTTCAAAATATTGATCTTAATTAAATTATAGAATGGGGAAAAAACTATTTTATTTTCAAATAAATTCGAGCTAATTAAACATTGGTGTATATAATACACAAAACGACGACAAGTGTTTTATGTGTTATGTGAACTTCTTTTTGATTTTATTTTCTTAATTGAATATATTAAATTATTGTTGCTATTTGAAGTTTAGCTATGTGTATATCTATGCATATGGGCCCTATTAGTTTATAGCTAGTTTGCCGATTTATACTTAACTAGATCTTATGCTAGATTTCGTGCGTTAGGATTGTTATAATATGATTGCATTCCATATAGGTATATATGGCTTAATGTTACTCAAACATCTTGTAAATGAGTTAAATCTAGTCACCTAAACATTTCAAACAATTTAATCAATTCTTCACAACACACTTAAATATTTTCTACAAATTAGCTTGTTTTACCTTAAGATGTTTAATAAGAGAAATTGAATCATTGTAAAACTTTAATAGTTATATAAAAGAAAAAGTATTTTCAAAATCTAAGTGTGTTCATAATAAGTAAAAATAAAGAGTCTTTCACAAAAACAAAACATATAACAATAATAAAATAATAAGTCAACTTTCAATCATTCACTAATAAATAATCTTATGATTAATGGAACACACTATCAAAATGTTTATTTATTTCAAATGAGTGTCCGTGAGGGTCAAGAAAAATCTTGATATTATATCAATTCATTATTCAAATTATGGTTGATATATTCATCAAATCTAATTGACGTGTTTTTTAGTGTGGACAAGAAATTGGATTGCTATTTGTTTAGCTTCAATATTATACCAAATTACAACAAAAGATATAGTCTTGAATCTACATACTCAATCACACTAGATTGATATGAGAATAGTTACATCATTTGTAGATGAAAAGAGTATGCATTGGATCATAACTCACACTTGTGTTGATAATGTCATATTGAATCTACTTGTCCAATAATTGTGTTCCAAATATTAGAATAACATTTTAAACACGTTCATAAAATATACAATGAAGTAGGATTGACGATTTGGATGTTTCGTCCGAAATATTCAAGCAATTTACATTGCAATGCAATGGATAAATGTGTCATATCCGAAAAACCAAACATGAGCAAACTAACAACATATGTAAACTTTGCTCACACTACTTAAAATTATCACTTCAAGATAAAATACATACGGGCAAATAATAAAAAAAGGTAATATACTTGCCACAATTTCATCGAATGGGTAGTAAACTATTTTTTTTTATTTTGAGGGTAATTTTATTTCAAAATCATCATCTTTAGGGTATTTTGTAAAAATTTTGGACAGTTTTGCCCCTCATAGCTAATACAAAAATTTTTTTTCCCGAAGGGCAAAATTGTCCAAAAATTTTGCAAAATACCCTAAGGATGATGAATTTGAAAGAAAATTACCCTCAAAATGAAAAAAAATAGTTCACTACCCATTCGATGAATTTGTGGCAAGTAGGGGTGAGCAAATAGACCGAGAACCGAACTGGAACCGAGAACCGAACCGGAACCGACCCAACCCGAACCGAATTTTAGACCCGCGGTTCGGTTCTCGGTTCTTCAATATTGCGAATTTCGGTTCTCGGTTCGGTTCGGTTCGGTTCCGCGGGTATCGGTTCCGGAACCGAAGAACCGACCTATCTGTTATACTTGTGGAATGACAGGCCATCTAATGGGCTAGGCCCGTATAAATAGTGATTAATAACATAAAAATCTAATAAGCATACACTTAAATTGTTGGTTTCTCACTGTTGCACTTTACCATCATATGAAGTTTGCGCTTCTTGTTTGGCTTCAGCTTCCCACCACTAATGTAAGTATGCGTTTTTTATTTGTAAACTAGGAGGGCCCAACAGAAATGAAGTTTTTGTGTACCATTCATGTTCAAGCCTTCTGTTATTATACAGGGTGCTAAGAAATATATACATGAGTCATATATACGTTCTTTTCTTTTGAGGCATCAAGGCAACCTCTATCGTATTGTGGCGTTTTTTCTAATTTTGCGGTTCCATTCGGGTAGAACCGAAATACCCGGACCGGACCCGAGAACCGAACCGGAACCGAAACATGTTCTTCGGTCCGGTTCTCGGTTCCTAAATTATGAATATTTCGGTTCTCGGTTCTTGCGGTTCCGGGTCGGTTCCGTGCGGTTCCGGAACCGCGCTCACCCCTAGTGGCAAGTATATTACCTTTTAATATCATTTGCCCAAATACATATTTAAGAATAATACACACTATATATTCTATGTATTTTATTTTCTTTGTAGCATGAATGGTTGTGTTACAAGATAATGCACTACATTTTTTTTAAATAATATAAGTTATTAGAATTGAAAATTAACTTGTCACAATCCATAAACAAGTAAAATTTATTTTTTCAAATACTTGTTAAAGTATGATATATAACGTTGGCAAAAATCATAGAAAATAATATTTTTTTAAAAATATATTAATGTCTAGTTTTGATATCATTTGAGAATCACAAACTCATTTAAGATAAATAATCTTAATGAGATTCATTTCACAAGAGATGCTAAGGTGCACTCTTAAGTCTAGCACAATTATTAAATCAAGTAATATGTCATCAAAACCAAACAACCGGTATATCATGAAGAAAGGATTAAAATTTTTTGTTTACTCTTATCTAAACATTCAACACGTCTCTATTAGGATCGTGAATAAAATATATCATCTAGATTTACCTTCATAAAAACATGATGTTTGAGTCACATTAAGCCAAGTATTAGTGAATCAAGCAAACTTCATATTTGGTAATCTTCGTTATGTAAATTTAGGAACTCGATTTCTTCTAAAAAAAGAATGACTACTGGAGAATCTATTGACTAGAAATTCAATTTAACCTAGCGGTTGAATTGCTTCTATGTGAGAAGTTGGGTGTGTGTAACCCGTAAAAATGGTCGTTTTTAGCCTGAATTGAGCACCACTAGTAATAGTCTCATACTCATTCTCCAACTTGATTAAATTGCTCTTCCTATATATACCTAACGCTAGTTGACTTTTATGAACTTTGCTTCTCATTATATTCTTTCATTCCTATATTTATGGCATTAAGTTAGATAAGCGTGCGAAAACAAAGGAACTATAGATGTTAGGTTATACCCCATTCAACACTCTCGCATCTAACATATAAATTATCGTCTTCATTCCCTTTAGGATCATAGGATATGTAGAAACAATAGCATGAGATAATAATAGGCTTAACCAACCCTCTTGAGCATGAGATCTTTAATAAATATTTTTTAAAATATTTGATTCATGATATTTGTTGTCAAAAATCTGATATCTCTAAAAATATGCAAAAACCTCAAATTTTGGAAAATAGTTTTTCAAATAACTATCCCACTTTTAAATAATATGTTTTCACTATTAATATCCACAATTTTGTTTTGATCAAAACTAAAGATTGGGAAAATATTCTTTACCATTTATTCACACATTTTGAAGTAAAAACCCAATCTAATTTATTCAAATAACTCTCACATCTAAGTGAAAACTTACTTTCAAACATTGTTGAATAATGCTAAAAACGTCTCTTTTAAAATCATGCATGGTGATCTCATATTTGTCATCTATATTTATATAAATGACACTTATAAGTGAACTAAATCAAATCAAGAGGACCATGGTTTGTTCATTAAGACTTTGTTTGTAACAAGTCTAGAAATCCATGCTATCATAATTACCCATTTATTGCACATTGATACATATTAGGATTAATCCTCCTAGTTATGTAGTTATGAAATACTTGATGTTACTTATTGTTTCCTAGCACTTATATTTTACTTGCTTGATGAGTATGTTTGCATGCTAGATGAAATTGCTTGTTTACTTAATCTCTTTGATTAACATGCTTTGGCTACTTAATTGCCTACATAATTAGTATATGCTTAATTGCCTCAAATAGTTGGACTTGTTTGAAACAAAAAACACAACCTTTCTGCAATTCACTACCAAAAACCCTTTTCTGGCAATCTGGGAATCACCAGATGGGCGGCCCCCTTAAATCATAAGGCGGCCCCCTTAATTATTAAGGGGACCGGCCTCCAATTAAGGGGACCGGCCATCTGATGGTCAAAGGTGTTGTCTCCTTTTTCTATTTTTCAGCCCATTTCATCCTACACTTCCCAAAATTTATAAACCTATTTTATCCTAAACCTTCTATCAAAATTTATACATCCTTAATCCCACCAGTCCTACATTATAAACACTCTCATTCCTCTCAACCTTTACTTACCCATATCCTTCTACATTACACTCAAACCTCATAATCTTTTCACAACTCAAGCGATGTTGTTCATAATCAACCAACACCTAAACCTCACTCTCACACAAATGATCCATTTAACAACAAATCATCCATGCGTGCTTCCACCAATGCTCCTTCTTATGATGAGCATGCACAATCCCAAAACAATAATCCCAACCTCATTACCAACACTTTACATGTTGTTCATTCAACAAAAACACCATCTACTCATGAAGCATCTCTTCCACCCATATCATGTTTTCATGATTACCCAAGCTCAAACATGTCTACACCACCAAGAGTATCACCACCACATCCTACAACTTCACATGCCATTCCTATGTTGCATTTTCAAACCCTCACCCAAGACAACTATCATGCTCCACCACCATCACCTTCCTCCGAACACTTAATGTTCGTTGAGGCGCTAAAAGAATCCCATGAGCTTAGTGCTCTTTTAGCCTTACATCTTGCTCAACGCAATTTGGATCCACCTTCATCTAGATCACCCTCATCGCCACACAACATAAATCAACTTGAGAAGCATGTCAACAATTGACCTTGTTGCATCTTTCTCCTAAAAACCATTGCATTCAATGAACACTTCACTTGGATTGAATATCTTCTCACTAGATCACATCCAATACCCTCACTTGAACAACATCCAAAACCTTAATCAACCTCTTCCGCTACAAACTCTCCACAACCAAACTCTCCAACATTCATGACCCAAATATATACCTCCATTGATCCAACAACCTCACCCTAACTAAACCATCTTCATTCCAAACACTCCATCATCAACCATCTAAGCATACTATATGCTTATGATTTTCACTTCCAAATACGAATCAACCAACCTTTTGTTACAAGCAAGTCCGATGGCTCTCTTTGGAAAATTAGGATCTTTAACATAATCTCTTTGAATTAATTGTTATGTATCCTTAATATTTGTTTGCTATGCTTGTTATTTGTATATTGCATATTCTTCCATATATGCTTGTGCTTCTAATATTTTTTTTGTGAGAATTCCGTATCTCGATTCCTTGGTGCCCTTGAACGAGGGGGAGCACACATCAAGGGGGAACTTTCTACCCGTCTAACTTCATTCATTAAGCTAGTCGGCATAACCTTTTTGATTCTACAAAAAGGGGGAGAAGTGAATATAAACTCACTAAGTACTTGTCTAAAAATTAATTTTTAGATCTAATGAGTTTAGGTTTTGTAATCATCAAAAAGGGGGAGATTGTTGATATAAATAATGCCTTAAAACGTTATTAACATATATCGATATCTCTATGTTTTGATAATCACAAAACGTAAACTCATTGAACTACAAATTATGACGTAAACAAGTATTTCGTCGTTTATATTCACTTTAGCATCCATATCACTTACGGTATGAATAAACAAAGTGTTTAATTCATTTTATGATCAAAGGAATTTTTATTTTTACAAACCTTACATTTTATTAAAGTGGGACAAACATTTTAAACTTATACAAAATATTTTGTATTTATAAAAAATGTTTTATTCAAAATAAATATTTTGAATTCAAATTTCAACCCAAAAAACGGCTACATTCTTCAGGAAAAACCTTCACCACAAAAAGACAAAAAATCTGAAAAAAAAATATTTTTTTTCTTAGGCGGCCCCTTTAATTATACTAGGCGGTCCCCTTAATTATTAAGGGGACCGGCACCCAATTAAGGGGACCGACCACGCTCCCAAACAGTATTTTTCTCCCTATAAATACTGGTTCATCCCACAGAATTTTCTCACCTTTTGCACGAAAATTTTCAGTCTCAATCCCTTCAAAACATCCTTCTAAATCCTTTGATCATAAGATTATAAGTCTTTGTTTCAAGTGATCCAATCCTTCACCACTCAAAGTGCAAGAGAAGAAACCTCCCTATCATAAAGCCAAAGATATATTAAGATCTAGTTAGTGTTTATGTAATGTTGTGAGTTATGTATATGTAATAAGTAGTTCAAGATGATCTTACTTAGTAGTGAGTTTATGAGTGAGTAAGAAGTAGTGGGAAGAAGTAGTAGTGTGGAGAAGTCATGAAGTTGTGAAGAAGTAGATGTGTGAATATGTAGTGGAGTATAGAAGAAGTCGTGAAGCCATGAAGAAGTCGTGAAGTCGTGAAGCCATGAAGAAGTCGTGAAGTCGTGTAGAAGTTGTGTAGTGATCGAAGTAGTGTTGTGAGATTGGTTCTAGCTACTATTAGAACTCGACATTTAGCTTAGTGTCGTTAAATGGTGTAAGCAAAAGTTGTGTACGGTTTTCTCCGCCAAAAGGGAGCTTGTTTAGTTGTGAAGAAAACTCTCGAGTACGTGACTCGGGGAGTGGAGTAGGGCAAGGAAGGTATCCTTGTAGCCGAACCACTATAAATCATCGTGTCCGGTTTGCATTTCCTTTCTCTTATCTCTTTTTATTTATTCTTGCATTTATCGCTTTACATCTATGTTTGCCTATATGTCTTAGTTGTTGCTTATATAGTTGTGATGATTGATTGTGTTGTACATAGAAGTTAATATTGTGATTGTGTGTATAATTATATGATATGGTCAAACAGTTTATTATTCACACTTCTCATATTAAGTTTAACTTGATAGATAATTTGATACAAAACGTTTTAAGATTTTAAAAGGAAAACGTATTCACACAAAGACCGACCAAAGCTCCATTCATAGAACTAAGTTTTTTTTCAAAAGCTTACGTATATAATTGATCATATTGATTATATGGTGTTTTCATACTAAACTCTAATTAAATGTTTTCCAAACAAACAATTGAATAAATTCTAATCAACATTTTGAAACAAAGTTTTTATACAATGAAAAAGAGGGGAAAACTATTCAACCCCCCCTTCTAGTTTTCCACACTTATTACTAATTAAAATGACAGATATATTCTCTCAAGTATGTAAACGATCATATAAAGGTGATTAAACTATTTGGTGATGATGAATACATAGTTTGCTAATTTTGTAAAAAATGATCATGTTGGAGTCGTGGGTAAAAGTCATAAATGCTTAAGATATTTACAATTTTGACTCATTTTACATAATGTACTTTTTTTATTGTCAAAATGCTTAATTAATTTTGTGTTTTTTTCATTACGCATAACTAATACGGAGTAGGATTTTTTAAGGGTACTTTCATCATTTCTTACGTCTTCATCTCCTACCTCGCACCACCATAATTTCCAGGGAGAAAACCACAAAAGAACAGTGATTGTTCCATTTGTAGGATTGGCCGCTGCTTGTGTACGTTAAAATGTTTACAACTACGCGTGCATAACACCTCAATTTTTAAATATTAATATTTACAACTACGCGTCATAACACCTCAATTTATAAAAAGGATGCAACAAGCCGCAGAAACGCTGATTTCAAGAATCAATTGCGGATGAACTTGTACCATTAAAAGAAAGCCCTGTGATGCGAATTAAATAAGGAGCTTTTGTGTTTTATAATATTACAGACCAAGAGCTTCAATAGATTACAAACCACAAAGCTAATCAAATCTCATGTCATGCTGACTTGTTTAATGTGCAGGCATGCGATCAATTCTCAGCAAACCTATTCAAGGTTGAATCACAGATCCGCTCAGTTCCTGTTCTGTGTGACTCTCCCAACTCACCAGATTCATCGCTGTCGAAACAGTCTGAAACTAGTTTCTGTACGAATGTGTGGGACACATGCCAAAACGTCTCCATGGAGCATTTTTAACTGTATTTCTTGTGGTGATGATGATCCAAGGGTATTTAAGTCATTTTACATAATAAAGAAACATTTGTTAAGCATTATGACAATTAACAAGAACTTAATTAAGCATTTTGACAATATAAAAAGTACATTATGTAGAATAAGTCAAAATTGCAAGTATGTTAAGCATTTATGACTTTTACCCGATGGTAAACTTGATACTGTTTTGTAACAATCAACTAACTGATTTTTTTCTTTTGACAAGCAAAGAATTTCATTAAAGTAAACCAAAACCAAAGACCTACAAAAACAAATGGGCCCAAAGATGGAAGACCACAACCACAAAAAATACAACAATCAAGTATTTGTATCAATTACGTTTGAAGTTTTTGTGTCTTTTTATGGTGTGTGCGATCATACTTATACATCAATCAACAGATTTTATTATTGTGTTGAAGAAACTGATATTTCTTTTCACAAAGACGACCCAAATGCAAAAGCTACAAGTAATAGGTGTGGCACTGTGGCCCAATAAGTCTACTCAATATTGAAGGATCGGCCCATTAAAATATATCTTCTGCCCAGCTATAGGTGACACAACAATGAGACCATCACTTTTGCAATGAGGAAAATTACCCATGGCAGTCACTTCTTTTTTGCACTTTTTGAGTTGTGACTTGTGAGACATGAAACACCTTATGAACTTGAGCATTGTCTAGTAACTCTAACTTGTAGGCCACCTTTCCCACCTTCTGCAACACTTTATAGAGTCCATAGTATTTGGCAGATAGCTTGTGTTGGGCACTTTGTCTCACTGTGATTTGTCTATAGGTTGCAAATTCAAATACACCAAATTTCCTTCTTCAAACTCTCTCTCAGACCTGTGTTTATGAGCCATGGATTTCATTCTATTTTGAGCTCTTTTAAATGGAATTGGAGTAGTCTAATTGACTGTTCTCTGGCTACCAAAGTTCTGTCCACTTCTTCCACACTGCACTCACCAGCCTCATAGGTTACATACTGTGGGGGTGTTTGGCCATACAGGATTTCAAAAGGTGTAGTTTTTGTGGAACTTTGTGTTGTTCCAAAACTCCATTTTCGGGCCTCAAGCAACTTTACTAATAAGGAAAAGCTCAGAGGCCTTATATATTCGGAGCCTAAAGCGGTGAATTTATTGGCTTTACTCTTAAGGGGGTGGCAATGTTGCCTAACAATACCTCAAACTAAATTGTAATTAGCCAATAGATTGAATACAACATATTTCATGCCTAACCATGCCTAACTACATATTTTTAGTGGTAATGTGATGCCTAACCATGCCTTGAGTATTTAAAGCATTTTTATTTGAAAATGTCCCCAATTGTCATTAACATTTAGCGTTTGAGTTTTACCGATTCGGTAAACTTCACCGAATCACTTGCCGAAAGTATCATGCCGAGACAGTGGCATTGGGGATGCCGAGTGATGCCGAGCTTTACCGAGAAAAGTTGCCACCCCCCTAAGACACCACTTTAGATTGATGTAAAATAAAATAAAGATGATTTTGTGTATGACTAAAAGTCGTCTCCTAAGGGGGTGGCAATCTCTCGGCAAAACTGGCTCGGCAAGATGGGCTGCCAGTCCTTCGGCATGTCCAATGCGGTGCTTCAATCGGTATATCTCACCGATTCGGTGAGATCTTTTCCAAGAAAAAAGGGAACGTTGGCATTCAATGAAAATGGAACGTTGGGCTTGATTTCAAAAAAAAAAAAAAAAAAAAAAAAATCCCTTTAAAATCTCACTTTTTATTTTATCCTTAACTAAATTTGTACTAAAGAAATGAAGATGGAATTTAAGGTACGGAAAAGTGGATAACATGGTACGACCAAGATGTGATGACATATGTTGTGTCGTGATAAAGTGAAATACTACGATGTGGGGTTGGACGGCAAAGGTGGTGGTCGTGAGGTGTGGTGACCGGCGGTGGAGGCTGTGGTGGCCGACCAAGGGTGGCGGCTAGGGTTTTGAAGAGAGGAGGGATGGTGTTGTGAGATGGAGAAGAAACAAAATGAAGATGGTGTGTTTGTTTGTTGCTTATATTAAAACAAGGACTATTTGTAATTTACACTTTACTTTATAAAAATAAAATAAGTAAAAAATATAATTAATTTTTTTGGTACCAAGATTGCCATTAAAAAATGATGTTGAGGTATGTTGTGGTATGAAATGTGTTGTGAACATTTTATTGGTTGATTTTGTTAATTGTTGAGGCAAGGTGTGGCAAGGTTGCCACCCCTCTAAGAAGACTTAGAAATTAGAGTTGAAACTCCGAAAAAGCCTGTTGAGCAAAAGAATATTTATTTACGGAGGGGGTGGGTTATATTAACGGGGGCTATTTTGATATATTAACCCTCTCTAGTTTTTAGGGTGTACTTTTAATACAAAACTACCCACCCCACCCACGGTTTCCACTAACTAAACCACCCACCCACCCCCGGTTACTAAACCCCGGTTGCTAAACCACCCCCACATATAATAATTCACTCTCACACTCACTTTCTCTCTCACACCACTCTCTCTCTCTCTCTCTCTCTCTCTCTCTCTCTCTCTCAATAATTCACTCTCACACTCGCTCACCTTTCTCTTTCTCAATTATTCACTCTCTTACATTTTATAAACCATGGTTTAGATCTGTTTTGTTGAAAGTTTTGAGTGAGTGATTGCATCTTGTTGGTGAAGAGTGTACAGAGAGAGTGATGGTAGGGTTATCTGTTGGTGGGTGGGTGGTTTAGTAACCGTGGTTTTTGTTGAAAGCTTTGTTAGATCTGACGATGATGGTGGTTCTTGTTGATGGTTTTGTTTTTGATGATTATGGTGGTTTTTTATATCTAAAAAAAAGCAGTTTTTAGATCTTTGTTTTAGATCTAAAAAAAAGCAGTTTTTAGATCTTGTCTAAGATCTAAAAAAAAAAAAAAAAAAAAAAACAGTTATGGTTGGTGGTTCTTGTTGACTGATTTTTTTAAATCTAAACCCATGGTTATGGTTGGTGGTTCTCGTGATAAAAACACTTAGATCTTTTAAGATCTAAAACCATGGTTATGGTTGGTGGTTCTTGTTGACTAATTTTTTTGTTATTTTTTTATTTTTATTTTTTTTATTTTTTATTATTATTTTTTTGATAAAAACACTTATGAGATTTCTTGGTGAAACTCGTTATGATGGTTTCTTGGTGAAACTGGTTATCTGATTGTTTCTTGTGATGTTTTCTTGGTGATGAAACTGCTTACCTGTGATGGTGATTGTTTCTTGGTGATGGTTTCTTGGTGATTGTTTCTTGGTGATGAACGATAATTGTTTGAGTGATGGTTTTTTGGCGATGATGATTTAAAAAAAAAAAACTTGTTTTGATTGGCATGGCATAACCGAATGGACAGTAAAGTGGGTTTTTTTTTTTTTTTTTTCTACTTTGCAACCTTCGAATTTGCAGCCAAAATGATACACGATAATAATCTAAGCCAAAAAATAAACATTCTATAACACTTTTTTTTCTTATCAAAACTGATTATATAACACTTTTTTTTACAACACTTCTTTTACTTTTCACACAATTAAAAACAAAAAAATAAAAGAACAAAAAAAGACAGCTAAAAGACAAAAACAAGAAAAAAAAAGGTTTAAAAACTGACAAAAGGACACCTAGTGGAGGGAGGGTTGAGGGTATACCCCGTTTTTGTAACACAACGCTTACGGAGTATCATCTTTCCCTGTTTTGAAACTCCAAGAAAGCCTGCAACAATAGGGACGCTAACCCCTACATCTATAGTTATTTATCATCTTTATTTATTTATTTATATATTTATATATTTATTTATTTTTCATTTTATCCTAGCTTTGCATTATTAACACATTTGAGATAATCTGTACTAAATTATAAAGTATTTGAGACATTCTTAAAATAGAAGACCTAAAAAATTAAGATTTAACACTTGCTTAGTTGCTTATAAAGGTAAATTTTAATAAGTACATCTATAATAGTATTAGTTGCAATACTTTAAAGCACTTTTTTGTAGCCATGTTTAAAAAAAAATCACAAAAAAATACAAAGTAATTTAATACAAGAAAAAAAACGTTTATAACAATAATTACCTAATAAATGCTATTTTGAAAACACCCTTAATATGAAAAATACTTGTTATTATACATATATACAAACTAATAAAATACACAAAGCTTCATACAATTTATATGTAAACAATTTGATAATGCGTATGGTTTTAAAAATGGACCGGACCAACGGGTTCAACCGGGAACCAGAGTTACCACCGGTTCGGATAGCCCATAGAATTCGTCCGAAAACGATATTATTAAATCAATAGAGTTTCAAAATTCATACTAAATTACAATGCTCAAAAAATATTATTAAATCGCAAGAGTGCCTCGAGAACCAATATATACAGCTTTTAGATTTTTTTTTAAAACTTACTGTAAAAACTAAAATTATATATTTTACATATTTGTATAATAATGATTATACTGTTTAAAGTAACACACATGACTTCTTGAATATTTTAGTTTTTATTTATCTTTATAAGTATTTTTTACTTGTATCATCCATCTATGCGGGACAAATATAACAAACATTAGTTTTAGAGAAATAAATTTTCTTAGTATAATTTAAGTGATTTTTAAAATTCGCTATAGTGTTATTATTTAATGATAACTGGTGACTACGACCCATTGTCAACTCGTTTAACATCATACATTTACAATATACCAGCTAGCAACTCATTATTGTCACAACATCACGTGGATAATCATCAATTTTATATGAAAAATATTGTTATTGCATAAAATTATTGAAGACTAAAATTGTCGTCATCTGTATATCTATTGTATCATAAAATATAGAACTAAAAGAAATTTTCACTGAATACTAGAATTGCATGATACTCGCCGCTGCAACGTGCGGTTACCCTGCTAGTTCATAATGAATGGAGTATGAAAAATACAATACCATCGGATTGACTCATTGGCATATAAAACGAAAGTTTATTTTTTTATACAACTTGATATCCACTATAGTCTATATTTTTACTAGGACGATGCAAACCCAAAGTTACACAAATTGGTTGTGGCACTGCTGGCCCAGTTAATCTACTCAATATTTGCTTATTTGAAGAATCGGCCCATTAAAATATATCAAAGATATCCAGTACATCTAAAATATAATGCATCAGGATTTTATATCCTTTTTTTTTTGCTACCTTATCAAATGTGCATAACTTTGTTTCGGTTTAAAATTCTTAAACTGGGAAATTATCTAACGCCAGAACTCTTTGACGTAATCAATTTTATTATTTTAGCGTAAAAGCTTAAATGAAGAATAGCGTCGAACACTTAATTTTACAATCAAATACTAACTCTGTCTCAAAAATATTGTTCATATTTTCATTTTGGATATATCAAAATAATTGTCCACTTTCCCTTTTAAGTAAAGACTAGAGAATAAAGTTGGGGAATATTCTCTTTGGGTGGTTAAAAATTAAATTGGCCCAACTTTTATTAAACTTTGTAATTCTTGTCTCCTGACAATTATTTTGAGACGGAGAGAGTATATGCCAATGACAGTAAAAATGTTCGGTAGTATAAATTTTCTTATTACACCTTTTTGAAGCATCCATAATACTCCGTATGTTATAAAACTTAGAAAGGCATTTTACTTTTTATGCAAACAACACAAACGCATAATCGTTTTTCGGTAATAAACGGATATTTTGAACCAGTCAACCTAATTAATTCAGTCATAATTACAATTGTAACAATTAAAAACATAATTAATTCAGTCATAATTACAGATAATTCATGCACATTAAGTTGTACATTATGATATTTTTGAATATATAAAAATGTTCATTTGGTGTGATAGATTGATTTGGTTATAAATCACTATGATTTTTTTTCTGAACGAAATGAATCAATATTCAATATATATATATATATATATATATATATATATATATATATATATATATATATATATATATATATATATATATATATATATATAAGTGAGGACAAAACAAATGTACCATATTGCAAAATCCATGATTATGCATTAGTAAGTTACTTTTTTTTTTTAATTTTTTTATTTTTTTCCTCCTCTTCCTGTTAACTCGATGTCACCGACAACTAATGACACGTTATCGCTCTTATCATCCATAAAATCTCTAGAAAATCCATCACAAGTGACGAATTTCTGACAGAAAAATTCCATAACCAAAAGACATTTTATTTAAAAACAAAAGTTTGTTTAGAGGAAACACTAAGTTTCTTTTTTTTCTCTTAGTTGAAGGAATATGGGACCATTTATTTAATATTATTACTTTTTTTTATCTCAGTTGAAGGAATATAGACCCACTAATTCCACTATCTCATCTATATGTGGAGAGTTTGAAATATAAGCCTCTCCCCATTAAGATGATGCAATGAAATGTGGGACCTATTTTTCCCTTAGCTAACAAAAAAATAAACAGCCCCTAAGACATTTATTATTACAACACCAATTACAAAAATATTCACCCCAATTTAAACACATATGTAAAATATACATTTTGTTCATTTTTATTATTCTTAACAACTTCTTTAGACAAGTCATTAGGAAATCTTTATGCGATAGTTATATTTCACCTAGTGATTTCCTAGTAATTATTATTTATAAGAAATCCCTCAGAAATCACAAGGAAATCGGATTAGCTAGGGCCATTTTTTTGTCATTATTGCTAAGAAATCAGCAAGAAAACTGTCACTAATAACCTTGCACATAATTCATGAGAAAATTGTAGGAATTCTCTAGGTAACACTGTTGCATTGCACGAGCTTCTTGTATCACTAACATGGGCTTCATACGCATCGACCAATAAAGTATGCTCCACGCTTCAAGCATTTTTTCAGTCAAAGTCAAAATTTGCAATGGCATAACATAATTGATCGATGGTTAGTTAGATGTCACAGTGATATGATAATTTTTTAATTTTCGCTATGGATAACATGGCACATCGCAAGAAAAAAAATATGAAAATGAAAATGAAAGTTGATAGAAGGATAAGTTCTGTTAGAGTTGAAAACTTGCCCAATTATACTTCACTTCATTGACAATTTCTGCACAAAATGTATTTGTTTTCACGTCAAGAAATACGAAATCAATAATTTGAGTTGTTTTGGTCACATTTTCAATTCAGAAATAGAAAGCATCACATGGAAATAATCAAATAATTGAACTAATGACTACTAAAGTCAATTTTGAACAAATTATTGGACACGTGGGTGGGTATTTTAATCCAACATTTTGACTCTTGAAACTATTATTCTTCAATGACATTTTTCCGATGGTTTGAATTCTACTATTCTTTTAGTAGCTAGCACGCAATCACAAATAGAGCCCGACCTAAATTGTTGAAAAAGTATCTATTACTACGTAGTGCGTACCGTATCTTTTGAATATTTTTGTTTGCACGTTTTCTCTGTTCATATTATTTTAGGAGTGTGAGTCATAAACTCAAATAAAGGCAATTGTTTCTATTTCTTTACTTGCTTCTTTTAACTTTTTGTTTAGTGAGGTTTAGATTCCAAACCTCTTGTAAAGAGGTCAACTAGCTAATTAGCGGGTTTTTCTAATTTGTGTCATGGTTGGTCAAGTTTAGAGCATTAAATGAAAATATTTGCTTTTTAAATAATTTTATTTTATTTTTATATAAAATAGTGATAAGTTTGGTAAACATCAAAAATTTAAAAAACTATTAATATAAACTAACATATAAATATGAGTAGAATATTTTCATACCAAAAATATCTTTTGTAGTAGTTAATCTTAGTAATTCATTCTTTTCTTTTTATGAAATAACAAACAACTTTTTTTTTAAGAGAAATTAATATATTTTAAACCGTTAATCGTGAAAATTTTTTTACATCATTATCACGATCATTTAATAGATGAGCAATTTGATATAAGTTCAACAAACTTTATTTTTATTTTTATTTTTTTTTCACGTTTTTTTCTTGTTGAAACTTGCATGATAAATCACATATGATTTTACACTAATTTGAATGGTCGAACATTTAAAACATGTAGTAAAATAAAATGAACATACTACTTATACAAAATTTCAAAACTTTTACTTTTTTTTAATGAAGACGAGACATTAATAACTTATATATATATATATATATATATATATATATATATATATATATATATATATATATATATATATATATAGGGATGAGATCAAATAAAAAGAAGTTTTTTTGTAAAAAGAATAAGAAAGATTTTATACCATTGATTTAAAATCAATGGTTGAGATTAACTTTCATCCTAACTAACTATTAAGGGTATAAAAGTAATTTTAACACTCTAACAATAACAACCTGTAAACCCAATTTTACCCAGCCTTCTTCTTCCGCTAACAACCTATAAACACATCATTATTCTTCCCCTCCGCACACCAAAACACACAAATAAACAATGGCTGAAAACCCAGCATTCTTCTTCCCCTCTACACACCAAAACACATAGAGAAACACATAGATAAAAACCCAACATTCTTCTTCCCCTCAACAGACCAAAACATACAATTCTAATCTTCTTATTTCCTTTAAACACACAAATAATCCTACAGATTCTTCAACCAGTTCTCCAATGTCGAATCAAATTAGGGTTTGTAAAACCAATCGGTTACAATTGTCGATTATAAGCTCAATTTCCAATTTTTTTCAGAATGTGATCGATTCATTATTACAATCATGGATTATAAGCTCAATTTTCCAGAATGTCATCGATTAATAATAGTGATAATCAAGGTATTATTTATTTATTTATGTTTTTGTAAGTTTATGCAATTTTAGATTTTTTGTGAATTTTACCTCACAGATTAGTGTTATTACAGTTTTAGATGTTCAAATTATTGCTTTTAGTTTAATATTATATATAAATTAGTGTTATTAGTTTAGTTTTTTGAATTTGTAGTATAATTTGGTGCATAAATTAGTGTATTTCTGAGTTTTTGTGAATTTTACAGTATCTTATTTGTGAGTTTTACCTCACACATTAGTGTTATTACAGTAACTGATGCACAAACTAATGCTTTTAGCTTAATTTGATATATAAATTAGTGTTATTAGTTTAGTTTTTTGAAATTTTGTATTTGTAGTAGAATCAGATGCAGAAATTAGTGTATTTGTGACACAAAATATTTTATTAGTGTTTTTTTTATCGAAATTTGTATTCTATAGTAAATTTGATGCACAAATTAGTATTATATTTTTTTCAGTAATTAAATTAGCGTTAGAAGTCTGATTTAATCAAACATTGATTTTGTGTTACATTGTCGTGTAGTTGTAAGCAGTTCGAGAGGTACTGGTTGCTGTGTCAACATAGTTTTTATGTACCCAGGATTTGTGGTGTTAATGAATTTCCAAAGAGGTATGTGTTGAAACGTTGGACAAGATATGCAGTTACATCTGTCAAATGAGCTGTATTTGATGCAAGAAACAAGTTGAGTGATGGAAGTGTTCGAGATGAAATTGTCAAGAAAATTATTGGTTCTGTTGAATATTGTGTGGACAAACAGACTTCAAGCATTAAAGAGCTAGCAATCTACCGAGACCGTCATAAGGATCTAAAGTCAAAAATTGATGCTGAGTTGCCAAATCAACGCCCAATGACCGATAGTGAAGTCATATCTTCTGCATTAGGCGTTTCAAAACCTTCAAAAGTTCATATTCATAATCCAATTTAAGGTAGGTGAAAAGGAGGTCGATCTAATTCTATGATAATTCTTCCTAAAGGGTGTGCTATGACTGATGGTGCAAAGAAGGGAAGACAATGTAAAAAATGTGGTGAACTAGACGCAAATCATGACTCTCGGAACTACAAAAAATTTCAACAAAAAAAGAACATGCCTGATGCTTAGTTTGGTTACACAATACGATTTTGTGCATTAAAACTGATGCTTAGTTTGTTTACACAATACTATATGTGCATCAAAACTAGCATTCATTAGTAATAATACACTTGTCATTGTTTGAAATTACATATTGGTTTTTTTGAATCATGTATCAAAAACTATGTTACTATCTTTGTAGTTATAATATGTGTTTTGATTCTTGGAATTTTAATGCACATTTAGCTTAATTTTCATGCAGAAAACAACTTTATTTTCATCGTAAAAGAAATCGCTTAAATATATGATACTTGTATGGGCGTTGAAGCCGTTGGATTGCTATGCCTTTTGACTATCTATGTAGTTGAATGGGCGTTTGGCACAGTGGGACAACTACTTTTATAGGTGTTTGGCACTGTTGTTTAATTATGGGCGATTGGTGCAGCAGTGGGTCTGGTCTATATACCTTTTTTTCTTTCTTTTTTGGGTGTTTGGATTTACATTAGTTTATCTGGTTTAGATTGTGAATTTTGATTTTTGCAATATATTGTTATCTTCATATGTCAGCAAACAAGTTGTATGAAATGTGTATAACATTCTTTTGATGTATGTGTTTTGATCCACTTCCTTTAATGATCTGGTTGATAAAGTGGATGCCTTTGGTTTGTATTTTGTTTGCGGTTTTCGCTGAGTTAATTTATTGCCTTTTCAAAAAAAATAAAAAATAAAAAATAAAAAAATGGACACACAATTAGCTTAATTTTCATGCACATAACAACTTTATTTTAAACACATCAGACCAATAAGAGAAACAAATATATTAAGCAATGCATAACTATATGGTGTTTTGTTTTGTTTTATTTTAAACAGAACACTTTTATATATGGTGTCTCTGCACATCAGATAAACAAAACACTTTTAACATCATATGAAAACTAATGCGTATTTAGCTTAATTTTCATGCACAAAACACTTCCGGCCAATAAAAGAAAAAACCTTTAAAGCAATGCAAAACTATAAAAAAAAATCACGTCAAAAATATTTAAAATTGTATTTCATACCATAAGGGATCCCATTTCCAAATGGAATCGTAAACCTAATACAATTCAACAAAAGTATAGCATTCCATACACATCATTTTAAATGCAATTCAACTAAGACAATTTCCCAAACAAAGCACGATAAACTAAGATACGTTCTTGGATATGCAAAAACCTATTCTTCATGAGATTTTCTTTAACGCCACTTGGCAGTTTCGATAATCTTCCAATTCTTCCAACATAATGCTTCTTTTAATGTTTATATTTGATTTGAGTATTCTTGAAAGATACTTCTTCCTCAATTCATAAATCTGGGTTTGCTGTTCTGGCCCCTCATCCTTTAATTCACAATTCCAATTCTTTGATCCGAGATATGTCTCCATGTGGCGCATCAGAAAGACTCTGCAATCTACACAATTTTCTTCTATTCTCCAACTCATTTCTAATCTTGTACAAACTGCCTTCGTCATCATGTTAGATTTTGGATGACCTATATACTCCGAGTACTTGAGGAAATATTTTTTCTGCAAAATAACATAATTTAACTTCAATAAATATTTTAATGCGCATAGTGATCTAAGTATAGTGTCTAAATATGTTGTTCTAATTCATACCATTTTTTTGAAGCTTTATCCGTATCTTTCCTTCAAAAAAATTTTATGTTTGGTTACAATAGAAACATTTATGCTATAAAAACATAAATAATTTTTTTTATATATATTTTTTTACCAGATCAATGTTGGATAGCTTATCTGTTAAACCAAAAATATGACTTTCATTACTTCAATCTAGCATGCCATTGGATAGAAAGGAACTTTATAGGACCTCAATGCCCATTCTATCTAGAAAAAGATTTCATTGAAAAGACACATTCAGTGGAACAACTCATAGCTAGAGATGAAGAGCTAGATCCCTTTGAGGACCCCTTAGTCTTTAGGAAGATGATTGAGTTCTTGAGCGTAATGCCTATTAATATAGAGATGAATAAGTAGAAAAGAGAGAGAGACAAGTGTAAATGGAAGTGGGACAAGCCACCTAAAGAAGGTGACGGATCATGGCATATGAGGATGACTTTGTATGATCCGGATAGAGAAAAGTTTGAAAGGTCATACCGTAAAAAGAGAACCGATAGGAAGTTGAAACCTAAGTTTGATCCCAAAGATGTCCTCAATGAGGAACTCACCCGTATCACGTAATAACCCATGGCCTTGAGTCTAGCTACAAGACTCGTAAATAAAGAAAAGCGCTTCTTGGGAGGCAACCCATGCTTTGTGTGATTTTATTTTGTTTGTTAGTTATTTGCTTCCGTATGCATGCTTCATTTTTATTGTTGGTAGATCATGTTTCTAAACTAAATGGTGAAAATACTTTACTTTGTTGTTTGGCCTAGTCTTAATTTCACCCAAAGGTATTTTTGCAAAAGATAAGTGTAAGGGGAAACCCCAAATATGTTTTTAAGAAACAAACCGATCATGATTCTCCACAATATTAAGTGAACATGTATATTCATGTTTGTTAGAGTCAAATGCTTGTATCGAGTCATAGTGAAGTTTTGCAGGATTTTCCAGGAAGTAGGACCAAGTTTTTCCAAAAATTTTCCGGAAACTTAACACAAGAATTTCTGCAAGTCACTTCTGACGGCGTCATGAGCTTGCTCTTGACGGCGTCACGTGTAAAAATCTGGAAATTTTACCAGTTTTGTTTTCTAACGGAGTTTTAAAGTTTTTGTTGAATTATTAAGTTTTATAATCTCCAGAAAATCTGCAAACTTCATTCCACAAGCATTGTATCTTATTTTGTTTTCTAGGATTTAGTAACTTATGTAGATTGCCGCCGATTTTATGCGAGGTTGTCTTGTTTGTTTTCTCAGGATTTACAGGTTATGTATGACAAGAAGATGATTTATATTCTGGAAGGGAAGCTTTGATTGTTCATTTTCTTGGAGGAAGATCTAACCTGGCTACCTTATTATCCATACCGAGCGAATCAGAGGAGTATTTGATTTCATTCTTTTTACTTATTTCACTTTTACATTCTTTACTTGAACATTGGGGACAATGTTCATCCTAAGTGTAAGGGGAGGGTAAAATGATGATACCTTACAGATACACTTTCGCTTGAGTTTGTTTGTTTGATAGTAGATGTGTAATAAAACTATGAGAAATACTTGTTAGTGCAATTTTAGCGCCAAATTTAAATTTTTTTACAACATTTAGGAGTGAAACTTTAGCCTTAGCAAGCGTCTCATGGATAGGAGATTGTATGACTAGCACATAACCGTACTTTCAGAAAAATTTTCCACCCAAATATGTAAGGTTCGCCTTTAGATTTGATAGGAAAATCATTCATTATTAGTGCTTATGAGGGTACCGGTAGCATTTAGATTCTAGAACTTGCGCTAGTGATACATCCCGAAACCGCTAGTGAGACTACATTCGTGTGGTAGGATTTACTACATGATAAGAGGCATTAGGATCACCCTTGTGTTAAACGCGTATCATAATTACTTGACCATTTAAGTCATATTACTTGACTAGTTAAGTCAACTAATTTTTCCTACACCTTAGCGTTGTACTCATTTTTAGTACACGAAACCCCTAGTACACCCCTTCGAGCCTATCTTTTTGTTTCTAACTTTAAGCATTTTACTTAAAGGAAGAATTTGTTACACCCCACTTAAATGTACACCCAAATCGCCTTAGCCTTCCGTGTATGCACTCATCTTTAGTGCATTATTGTAATTTGTTAAACCCTAAGTTAACTATCTAATTGATTACATGGTTGCTAAGTCGAGTCATATCCTTGTACGTATTGTTTTGGGACGATTGGGACTCATGGGTAAAGTACTTATTTTATGGAGTAATGGGGAAGAACATAATATTATTACCCCCATATGTACGTTAATCTTAAAAGTGCTCAAAGTGTTTTGATTTTCTTAATTCGAGTTATTAGATTAGTTTATTGTAAAGTATGTAAAAATTCAAGTGTAAGGGGAATTTCCATTCCCTATGATGTATTATTTTGGATGGTAGGGTAAGAAAGTATGCAAAAAAAAAAAAAAAAAAAAAAAAAAATCGAAAAATCAAGAAAAAGAAAAAAAATAATAGAAAAAGAAAAAGAGAAAAAACATACGGACTACCATCCCTTTTTATTCTATGTTCATTTTATGTTTTTGTTATTTTTAGCTTAAGTCGAGTCTAGTCTTGGCTTAGCAACGCCACATTGTACATGTAATTGACCAAGATTGTTAACTCGCCACCAGTAAAGACTGCCTATATCCAACAAAACCGTGTATTCCATATCCCTACACCTAACGTTACAACCCTTTAAAAGACCTCTTTGATAGTTTATCCTAGGTGCTTACGCCATGTGGTGGAGGTTTGATCCTTTCCCAAGCCTATGGTAATCTATTTTGCTATGACAGGTAGTGAGAGATGTTTTCCATTTCAATATTGTAATTTATACTTTATTACATCCGAGAGATGTGAGTATCTAAACACTATTTGTGAGGTGCTAGTGTATGACCTCCGTGCTTGTCTTTGGTCTTTGGTGGAACGATTATTTGTTCTAATTACTTTTATATTAGTGTTAAATAACCCCTAACTTGTATTTTGATTAGAATAAAAGCGCATTTGCTTGAGGACAAGCAAATCTCAAGTGTAAGGGTATATGATGAGTGTGTAAATACTCATCATTTTTACCATTCCTGAGCTGCCAAAACATCTAAAAACGCTCAATAAAATATCAAAATAGTGAAAATATCCCAGGAAAGTGTTTTACATGTTTCAAATGCAAAAGAATAAAAAACAGATGAAAAACGCACAAAGTTTGCATAATTGGCAGTTTCAGTCCCTCATCTTTCAAAAGTTGTCAAATCTAGTCCCTAGTTGTTCTAAAAACTTGAAAAAGTCACCAAAGGCCCTTATAAATAAAAAAGTTACAAAATTAGTCCTTTGGTGCAAAGTTTCACAAATTGTCAAGTTTAGTCCATGAACTTTCAAAATTGTCAAAAATGGTCCCTGGGATATTAAAAACTTTGAGAAAAACAAATTTTGTCCTTGCACTAACCTTTTATGACAGGACTGGTCCTTGGTGGAAAGTTTGGTGAAAATTACACAAATGGTCCCTGAAGTTTGAAAGTTTGGCGGTTTTAGTCCCTGGTGAAAATTAAATGGAAAAGTCAACCCAGGACCTTATACTATTCATACTTTGGCATAATACACCCTTTGAAATACTTTGGAAAAATTTCCAAAACCTCACCTCCAACTTTTATTAAATTACATAAAAGGTCCTTGTGTAACTATAACCAAACCGGATCCAAAGATACAACTAAAATCCAATCCAAACAAAATACCCAATCCATTCACAAAGTTAATCCACCCAGCCCACAAATAAATACCCAAGCCCAACCCTTAAGCCCAGATACCCTTAAAACCGTTCTAAAAAATCCTCAGGTCAAATGGTCAAACCCCGTCTCCCTTTCCCTCCTCGCAACACCACCACTTGACTACTTCCCTCCTCCACCTCTCCCCTCCATCACATCTGACCTCCCATTTCCACCAATCACAAACCAGAACCCCCCACAATTAATGCATCCACACCTCCCCTACACGCAACAGAGCAAATTGCTCTGTTTGCCTTTTCCCGCCAAAAATACGTGGCACCCTTAGAGTGGACCAAAGAAGCCAGAGAGAGGTGGGAAATGATGAGGAGGATGCTGGGAACCCTAATCCTTTGCTATAAATAGAAGAGAAGCACAAGGAAGCTAGTAGTTAGTTAATCTTAGTTAATGTATGTCGTAGTTATGCAAATTTAAATTCATAGTGTAATTTCAAGATTTTAAGCAGTTATTAAGCTCTTTTATTGTATTGTAATTCTGTTTGATCAATCAATTTCAAGTTTCCATTGCTTTTCTAACTTGTGCACTTCTGTTTCAATTTCAAAATTTTAATCAAGCTTATTAGTTGTTACTGGGTTATGTAATGGACTTCTAGGATCACCTAAGCTCCTATATAGCTTATTGAAGCTATTAGTAATCAGTAAAACAAGTTTAGTAATTAAAAACCAAAAATACCAAAAATAGTCAACTAAAGTCAAAATCAGTGTTCATGGAATTTACAGCTGGAGCAGGGTATATTATGGATGCCCCTGGGTTAGAATCCCATGGGGGATACTAGGATTTGATTTGAGGTTCTTGGTTCATGGTTTGGCAGGAGTGCAATAAATTGTAAGCAAAATCCTTTTATTTCAAGTTTCTCTTATTAGTAGTTAATAGTAGTTTACATTTGTCCATTTTACCTTCTTATAACCTATTTAATAGTTTCTGATTCTTAGATATAGTTTTAATCATAGTTTCCTTAATTTCTTTCATAAACTGTTTCATAAGGTAGTGTTTGGTTTATTGCTTTTTGTGGCACTCAGCTTGGTGTTGGTGTTGTTTCTTGTTTTTACATGTTCACTAGCATCATATATTCTCAGAATAGCACTTAAAAACAGGTTTAGATCATTAAAAAGTCAAAAAGCATAAGTAACAGCCAAGATTATACCCTCTGATTGGTTAAAGAAGTGGCATATGCCCCATTTCCAATCATTTTTTAGTGGTTTAGGTAATCTTGGTCTTAATCTAGCTCGAACATCCGTTTTCAGTCACTAAATCAAGAATCAAACTCATAAAAGTCAAACTAGGAACCAAAGAAGAAAAGTAAAAAATTTACTTGTCTCAGGAAACCCAAAAATTGGGAGATTTATTCTGATTTTTGTGTTTGGATTTGGACTTTAAAATTTTCACAAGTTATTCTCTACCAGCTCATCTTTCAAACTCCATTGTTGGCTTAATTTTGTGATTTTTTTGCAAGCTTCTACAAGCTTGTAAACTAGGCTGCAGGGCAACCCATTGCTCTGTATCAGCAGACACCCAGCCACCACACAACCTTTGGTGGTGGTTTGCGGCCACCATAGTGGGCCCCAGAGGTTCATATTGGTTTTTCCCAACCCCCTCCTACCAGGGAACAAGGATTGACCATCTGTTTGACCTAGATCTTAGTGGACCCCACCTGGAATTCATCATTAAGTCTGTCCCATTCTGTGTTCATTCTCAAATTGCACAAGTGCTTATTTGCCTCCAAACAGCTGATTTGAGACCATTGCTTGGTATTTCTGGCTTATCTGAGTTTTTTTAACTTATTTGAATCAAGTTTCACCATTGTGGACCCCACCCAAGGTCATTTGTGCTTATTTGTCCATCCAGTCAACATAAGTCAACTGATAAGAAAAAGGGGGTGCATACAGCTTATAAATAAGCCATTTCAAAAGTGTTTTCACAAAAGTTATCTATTTTCAGTAGTAAAACAAGTTTGGAAAAGAAAAATCCAGAAAATCCAAAGTAATCTCAAGTGATAGTTTCTATTTAATTCAATTTAAATTTTAATTTTCATTTTTAGATTTTTGTTAAGTATTTAGTATTTTTATATTTTTATTAATTACCTCTTATATTAAAGTAAATTCAGTAATTTTTCTGGATTTGTATTCTGTCATTTAGTATTTATTAGATTTAATTTAATTTTCTTAATTATTAATTAATATTAAATATTAAATAGCATATTTAGTTTTTATAAAGCATAACCTAGTTTTTATATTTTTCCTAGCTCTAATATAGTATAATAGACTTTTAGAAAATAAATTTTTAGTTTCTACTGTTCATTTTCCATTTTTCTTATTTTAATTATTTAAATTAGATTTAAGTTAATTAAAAGGTAATTAATTAGTGGAATAGTCTTAAATATAAATTTTAGAGGTTTTTATAATTTTGTAGGATTCCTGTGATGGTTAAGTAATTTTATAAATTTTCTCTTAATTTTCTAAGTTAATTTAGTATTAATTGTAATTTAAATTATTTTAATTAGTTTAATTAAGTTAAATAGTTTCTAATTAATAAAAAACCCATAAAAAGACAAAAATATTTATTTTTATTTTTTATACTTTCTTAAAGTTCTAATTTAAGTTTAGAAAATATTTTTGCTACTTTTTAGTAAAATTTATATCATTTGTCATTTTTAGTTAATTTAAATTAGGTTTTAATTTAGATTTTAAATAGTTTTATTAATTAAATAATATTTAAATAATATTTTAATCATTTTTATAATTTCATTTTCATTTTCATTTTTCTTTTTAATTTTAAGTTTCAAAAAGTTTCAAAAGCACCCCCTGTAGTTTGTTAATTACCAAATTCTACTTTCTGTCTGTTACGTGATTTTCATTGTGAATTTGTGCATATATCTGGTATCTGATTTTTGTGAATATTATATATGTGTGCCAATACCAAAATAACAGTAGCAATATCAATTCATTATCATCTGGGCTACTATCCTCAGTGCCACTCACTCATAAACGATTTCAAACGACACCATTTCAATCTCGCTGGGACTTTAACGACCCGGGAAAACACTATACTATCACCGGAGTATTGGAATGAGGCTGTCTTTGACTTGTTGACCTTGATCAATAATATCTGACTGCTTTGGGACCAATCAAAATTTGGCACTGTTGCCGGGGAGGTTGTTGCGTGTTTTAAAAATCGTTTTAAGTTTAGTGGTTTTCAAAAACCCTCCCTGTACAAATTTCACACAAATTTGTAAAAAGTTTTTATAAAAACATAATAATATCCAAAAGTTCATTAACACTTTTCCTGAAGTGTTAAAAACACCAAAAAAATCAAAAACAACAAAACAAACTGTGAAGTTAAATTACTTCGTTTTCTTTAAGATTACAACCTGAAACAGTTGATTTAAGGTAAGTTCTGACATTAAATTGCGAACTGAAGAGGAAACCTATTTACTTCCTCCCGCCAGCCTACGAGTAATCTTAAAGGGACGATATCGGTTAACGAATCAGTTCCAAAAATATTTCCCAAGTTTTCTGCACACATGATGAGGCGAAAAATGATCCGTTTTTAGGGGGTCATTTAAGCCCGAATCCGAATTTATTTGATCAAATATTGCCCTAAATCGTTCCTTTTGTGATTTTAGGTACTTGGAGAGTGAATTCTGGAAAAGAAGCCATTTTGAACGTTTTTGGAGCATAAAAGTGAAGAAAACGGCAAAGTCTCAATTTTTCATGCTGGAACAGTACATGAAGGCGTCAAGAGTAAACGCATGACGGCGTCAAACCCTAAGAATTAAAATCCGTAGCTCATGGCGGCGTCACACAGGGCGTCAGAAGTAGATCAAGGCCGTCCGAGGAAGTATTTGGCGGCGAGATGACGGCGTCACACCTTTGTTCTTGACGCCGTCACCCCTATTTTCCTATATATAGTTTTCTAGTTTTTCACATTAAAAGGAGAGAAGTTTTGGAGAAACCCTAAAGACGATTTTGGTGCAACTTTTACAGGTTTTTCAAGGGTTCCAAACCCTTAATACCTTGCATTGTAATTGAGATAAGTGTTCTTCTAATTCAATCAATATGTCTATGTGTTGGTTGTCTATATCTTGTTCTTGTCTCAATTCCATTATGCTAGGCTAGATCTCTTTTGTGTTTGCTTAGATCGAATGAAACCTAGATATTGATTATGTGTTGATTACTTGTTTATTCTTTTCTTGGATGAATGATTTTATATGTTAGGCTTAAGAAAACTGGCAGATCTCCAAATGGTAACATGCTTGAACGTCTTAAGAAACATGAACCGAGGCGTACTAGGTCTTTATTGGTTGTATTTAATGCATGAGCCACTGTTTACAATCCCTATAGTTGTGCTGGGCATGGTGTAGGAGGAGATAAGAGCTCATAGAATTGGGGAGTTATGTATGCACCCCATGAATGGTATTAAGGAATACAATCCGTCATCCATGCAATTATAACAAGTAATTAACATGTAAAAGATATCTAGGGAGTAGTGAAATCTAAGTAAACACATTTTCTCCAATTACTGCTCACAACCTTAGTATAAATTAGTTTATTTTCATTTTTAGTATTTTATTTTGATTGCATCTTAGTTTTGGGTTAGTTGAATAGCAACTAATTCCGCCCACTCTTTCAAAACCCCGAGATTTTAATTGCTTTCCATAAAATATAAAAACACAAAAAATAATCATCCCTCATCTTTAGAACTAGTAATTAGGCTTTCTAATCCTAGCGACACTATTCCTAAGCTGAACGATCAATCCCCGGTACTTTCACTATACTATACTACAACGATCAGGTACACTGCCTGGTGGGGGTTGTAAGCTTCTCAAGATCCCTCGAGAGGTAAAGCCTGTTGCGATTCCCACGCATCAAGTTTTTGGCGCCGCAGCCCGGGGAATAGTTATTGTCTAGGTTAGAATTTATTTTTATTAGGTCTACTTGCTAGATTCCTTTCTAGTAAGATTTTATTTTTTATTTTTTAGGTCTTCTTTAGTCTATCTTTTTCTTTGTATGTTTGTTCGTAATTTCCATTGACTCTTCCGTTCACCATTATGGAGTACGCGAATCCACCATACCACCAACCACAAAGGCCATTCTACCCTATTGACATCTCGAATTTCAAACAATATCGAGATGAACCCATATATGATGCATGGACTCGTTTTAAAATTTTACTTCGAAAATTCCCTCATCATAGTTTCTCTTTAGCATCCCTAACCCAAACCTTTTACTATCGTGTCAGCCGATGTGACCAAATGTGCATTGATGATTTTGCCAATGGGGGCCCTAGGGAATTAAATGCTGAAGAAGCATGTGATACCATAGAAGACTGTGCCCAATATTATTATAGAGTAGACAACCCAACAAACAACATCACAAATCAATCAAAAACAAGTTTGAAGGAGCAAACAGGAAGTTTGTCTGGGGATGATTACTCTGGGATACCTGTGTGGATGTCACCTAAAACCATAGTACAAAACAAACACATAGGTAATCTAGATACAATGGAGGATGAGGTGGATAATCCAAGCCCACAAAGTACCCCACAAGTCCTACCATCATTTGAGGCACATACACCGCCCGTGACTTACCCGGAAGAAGTAGAAGAGACTATAGGAACTCCAATTGAGGTAGAACCCTTGGACCAAGCACCACTAGAGGATATAGGTTTGAACACTTGTAGTGATAACCTTACTCCTAGTTCTAGGGAAGTTCTTAGTTTTGATGAAACGGAGCCTCAACCAGAACCGTTACCTAATCTTCCATCCTTGGATGTGAATTTAGGAATTGAGATAGGTTCCGATCCACCCATCAAACCTTATAGTCCGGGTAGTCTTAGGATAAAGGTAGTAGACTCTAAGCCTTGTATAGAGGAAGCCGATATAGGAGTGGAAAATGACCTTACATGCTTACATCACCCATTTATGATTGATCGTAAGAAACATTATGGGTTTAAACCGGGTTTATTAGGTCAAGATGGATCCCCAGCTAGGAGCCTCTCGAAGTTGATAGAAAATGATCCCTTTCTAGGAGGAAATCTTAATCCACCCACTAACCCAATTGAATTTATTAAGGTTATGATGATAGGAGCACACCCCTTTGAGCATACAATTCATCCACCACTATTTTCTCACGTGGCATACTTCCACCCTAAGGGTGTGTATCGCTACTTCCACCCGCACCTAATCCTAAGTGTAGGGAAAACTTCCCATTTATCCGTTGAATAAGGGTAGAGTCAGGCGTGACTCGAACAAAAACAAGCGCTTCTTGGGAGGCAACCCATGTTTTGTGTGATTTTAATTGTTTGTTTGTTATTTGCTTCCGTATGCATGTTTTATTTTTATTGTTGGTTGATCATGTTTCTCAATTAAAATGTGGAAATACTTTACTATGTTGTTTTGGCCTAGTCTTAACTCCAACCTAAAAGTATTTTGGCAAAAGATAAGTGTAAGGGGAAACCCCAAATATGTTTTTAAGAAACAAACCAATCATGATTCTCCATGATATTAAATGAGCATGTATATTCGTATTTGTTAGAGTCAAATGCTTGTATTGAGTCATAATGAAGTTTTTGCAGGATTTTCCAGGAAGTAGAACCAAGTTTATCCAGAAATTTTCCGGAAACTTAACATAAGAATTTCTGCAGGTCCATTCTGACGGCGTCAGAGGTTTACTCTTGACGGCGTCAGGAGTTAAAATCTGGAAATTTTACCGCTTTTGTTTTTCTAACGGAGTCTTATGGTTTTTGTGAATTATTAAGTTTTATAATCTCCAGGAAATCTGCAAACTTCATTCCACAAGCATTATATCTTACTTTGTTTTCTAGGATTTAGTAACTTATATAGGATGCCGCCGATTTTACGCGAGATTGTCTTGTCTATTTTCTCAGGTTTTACAGGTTATGTATGACAAGAAGATGATTTATATTCTGGAAGGGAAGCTTTGATTGTTCATTTTCTTGGAGGAAGATTTAACCTGGCCAACCTATAATCCATACCGAGCGAATCAGGGGAGTATTTGATTTCATTCTCTTTACTTTTTCACTTTTACATTCTTTACATGAACATTGGGGACAATGTTCATCTTAAGTATAAGGGGAGGGTAAAAAGATGATACCTTACATATGCACTTTCGCTTGAGTTTGTTTTGGTTAATGGTAGATGTGTAATAAAACTATGAGAAATACTTGTTAGTGTAATTTTAGCGCCAAATTTAAAATTTTTTACAACATTTAGGAGTGAAACTTTAGCCATAGCAAGCGTCTCATGGATAGGAGATTGTATGACTAGCACATAACCGTGTATTCAGAAAAATTTTCCACCCAACTATGTGAGGTTCGCCTTTAGATTTGATAGGAAAAGCATTTACTATTAGTGCTTATGAGTGTACTGGTAGCATTTAGATTCTAGAACTTGCGTTAGTGATGCATCCCGAGACCGCTAGTGAGACTACATTCGTGTAGTTAGGATTTACTACATGATAAGAGGCATTAGGATCACCCTTGTGTTAAACCCGTATTATAATTACTTGACCATTTAAGTCATATTACTTGACTAGTTAAGTCAACTAATTTTTCCCACACCCTTAGCGTTGTACTCATTTTTAGTACACGAAACCCCTAGTACACCCCTCCGAGCCTATCTTTTCGTTTCTAACTTTAAGCATTTTACTTAAAGGAAGAATTTGTTACACCCCACTTAAATGTACACCCAAATCGCCTTAGCCTTCCGTCTATTCGCTCATTTTTAGTGCATTATTGTTATTTGTTAAACCCTAAGTTAACTTTCTAATTGATTACATGGTTGCTAAGTCGAGTCATATCCTTGTACATATTGTTTTGGGATGATTGGGACTCATGGGTAAGTACTTATTTTATGGAGTAATGGGGAAGAACATAATATTATTACCCTCATATGTGCGTTAATCTTAAAAGTGCTCCAAGTGTTTTGATTTTCTTAATTCGAGTCATTAGATCAGTTTAATGTAAAGTATGTAAAGATTCAAGTGTAAGGGGAACTCTCATCCCCTATGATGTATTATTTTGGATGGTAGGGTAAGAGTGTATGCAAAAAAAAAAAAAAATAATAAATCAATAAAAAATAAAAAAAAAAGAAAAAAAATCGAAAAAATAAGAAAAACGAAAGAAAAAAATAGAAAAATGAAAAAGAGAAAAAACATACGGACTACCATCCCGTTTCATTCTATGTTCATTTTATGTTTTAGTTATTTTTCATTTATTAGCTTAAGTCGAGTCTAGTCTTGGCTTAGCAACGCCACATTGTACATGTAATTAACTAAGATTGTTAACTCGCCACCAGTAAAACTCCCTTTATCCAACAAAACCGTGTAATTCATATCCCTATACCTAACGTTACAACCCTTTAAAAGACCTCTTTGATAGTTTATCCTAGGTGCTTACGCCATGTGGTGGAGGTTTGATCCTTTCCCAAGCCTATGGTAATCTATTTTGCTATGACAGGTAGTGAGAGATATCTTCCATTTCCATAATGTTATATTACTTTATTACACCCGAGAGATGTGAGTATCTAAACACTATTTGTGAGGTGCTAGTGTATGACCTCCGTGCTTGTCTATTGGTCTTTAGTGGAACGATTATTTGTTGTAATTACTTTTATATTAGTGTTAAATGACCCCTAACTTGTCTTTTGAGTAGAATAAAAGCGCATTTGCTTGAGGACAAGCAAATCTCAAGTGTAAGGGTATATGATGAGGCGAAAAATGATCCGTTTTTAGGGGGTCATTTAAGCCCGAATCCGAATTTATTTGATCAAATATTGCCCTAAATCGTTCCTTTTGTGATTTTAGGTACTTGGAGAGTGAATTCTAGAAAAGAAGCCATTTTGGACGTTTTTGGAGCATAAAAGTGAAGAAAACGGCAAAGTCTCTATTTTCCATGCTGGAACAGTACATGAAGGCGTCAAGAGTAAACGCATGACGGCGTCAAACCCCAAGAATTAAAATCCGTAGCTCATGACGGCGTCACACAGGGCGTCAGAAGTAGATCAAGGCCGTCCGAGGAAGTATTTGGTGGCGAGATGACGGCGTCACACCTTTGTTCTTGACGCCGTCACCCCTATTTTCCTATATATAGTTTTCTAGTTTTTCACATTAAAAGGAGAGAAGTTTTGGAGAAACCCTAAAGACGATTTTGGTGCAACTTTTACAGGTTTTTCAATGGTTCCAAACCCTTGATACCTTGCATTGTAATTGAGATAAGTGTTCTCCTAATTCAATCAATATGTCTATGTGTTGGTTGTCTATATCTGGTTCTTGTCTCAATTCCATTACGCTAGGCTAGATCTCTTTTGTGTTTGCTTTGATCTAATAAAACCTAGATATTGATTATGTGTTGATTACTTGTTTATTCTTGTCTTGGATGAATGATTTTATATGTTAGGCTTAAGAAAACTGGCAGATCTCCAAATGGTAACATGCTTGAACGTCTTAAGAAACATGAACCGAGGCGTACTAGGTCTTTATTGGTTGTATTTAATGCATGAGCCACTGTTTACAATCCCTATAGTTGTGATGGGCATGGTGTAGGAGGAGATAAGAGCTCATAGAATTGGGGAGTTATGTATGCCACCCCATGAATGGTATTAAGGAATACAATCCGTCATCCATGCAATTATAACAAGTAATTAACGTGTAAAAGATATCTAGGGAGTAGTGAAATCTAAGTAAACACATTTTCTCCAATTACTGCTCACAACCTTAGTATAAATTAGTTTATTTTCATTTTTAGTATTTTATTTTGATTGCATCTTAGTTTTGGGTTAGTTGAATAGCAACTAATTCCGCCCACTCTTTCAAAACCCCGAGATTTTAATTGCTTTCCATAAAATATAAAAACACAAAAAATAAGCATCCCTCATCTTTAGAACTAGTAATTAGGCTTTCTAATCCTAGCGACACTATTCCTAAGCTGAACGATCAATCCCCCGGTACTTGTCACTATACTATACTACAACGATCAAGTACACTGCCTGGTGGGGGTTATAAGCTTCTCAAGATCCCTCGAGAGGTAAAGCCTGTTGCGATTCCCACGCATCAACACACACCCATAAGCCTAAAGCAGTTTTTCAAATTAATAAATACAAACCCATAATAAGTTCCCAAACTTAAGATTAAAACTTGCCTTTATATCCCTGTGAGTGGTGTACCTTTTTCAAAGAAGCCATTCACTTGTGATTTCTGGTTTAAGTTCACTGTGGTTTTGCCTCAATCTTGTTTTGAAAAATTGTTTTTAGTGCATGCGCACTCGGTCACAAACAAAATGTAAACATCAAAAAAACGTACCCGAGCTACGTTCTGACACACAAGAACCAAAGACCGAAATGGCCGCTGGGCCACCACCACCTTTACCACCCCCTAACCCTCCCAGGGATGTGCCAGCTCCCGATCTCCTAACGATGGAGGAGCTGTGCCAGCCTACCATGCAAGGGCGGGGTGGGCCTATTGCACCACTCACTATTGGGGCTACGGACTTTGGCCTCAAGCATCACATGATCCAACAAGTCCAGAATTTGTGTCAATTTCACGGATTACCGGGTGACGATGCCAATAAGCATCTTGACAAATATCTCACGGTCACCCAAAGCATGAAACAGCATGGTGTCACCGATGATGCCCTCCAGCTGTACCTCTTCCCCTATTCTCTCACTCATCATGCCACTGCATGGTTTGACCGACTTCCAAGAAATTCTATTTGTACCTTTGATGAAATGGTAACCAAGTTTCTAGCAAAATATTTTCCACCTTCCATGGTTACCAAGTTACGAAATGATATCAGCAACTTCCGGCAACGTCCCGATGAGTCTCTTTTTGAGGCTTGGGAACGTTATAAGCTAGCAATTGATTGGTGCCTTAACCACAATATGTTGCAAGTTACCATCATAGATACCTTCTATAATGGTCTGACATTGAGGCACCGGGATATTCTCAATGCTGCTGCTGGCGGGACCTTTACGAAAAGGCATCCCGAAGAGTGCTATGACTTGATTGAGAACATGACTGCCCACCATAACTTTTGGGATTCCTCTGCGGAGAGGGATGAGTCATGTCATTCAGTTACTCCTTCAGCATCATCTCCTGAAATAATTGCTCTTACCAAAAAGATGGATGATATTTTTACGTATGTGTTAAGAATGAACCAAACGATGCAACATCAGGTTCAAAATCAACAAGTGAAAGCCGTGGCCCGAAGTTGTGAAACTTGTGGGGGCCCTCATCTGTATTCCGAGTGTCCAGCTACTGCTGGCTTTCCTCAAGAGAACGTTTATACTGCTCACGGTTCCTACAATACGGGGGGTAATTCTTACCAACCGCAAGGAGACCGTAATCTCTTAAGCTGTCGTTCCAACAATTTTCTCGGACCTCCCGGTTTTAATCAAAATCAAAACCGTAACTCGAATCAGAATTTTAACCAAGGTCAAAACTCAAATTTCCAAAACCCGAACCAAAATCAAGGCCAGTTTAATCAAAACAATTTTCAAAATGGCAATCAAAACCAAGGTTTTCAAGGAAATTTTCAAAGAAACCAAAATCAAGGAAATTACAATCAGGGTAATTTCAATCAAAAAAACAATTTTCAGGGTAACAACAATCAAAATCAAGGGAATTTTCAAAACAATCGTGTTCAAAATCCTCCTGTTCAAAATCAAAACGTTGTTCCACCCTCGTCTTCCTCCGAAGAAGTGCTAAAACAATTCATGAAAGCACAAGAGGAAACGAATCGGTTATTGATCAGCAAGATCTCTGAGCTTCAGAAGTCTTTAAATGATCGACCCTCGGGCCCGGGTACATTACCGAGCAACACGATCGCTAACCTGAGGGGCGATGTCAAAGCGATCACCACCCGAAGTGGGGTGTCATACAATGGACCCTCGATTCCCTCTACCTTTTCTTCTCCTCCTAAGGTAGTAGAACGTGAGCCTGAGGTTACCACGGACACGGTACTTCCTGCTAATAACGGAGGTATCAACAACGTCCACCCTCAAGTTGTCCCGGTCCCAACTCATAAGTCGAAAGTTGTATTTGATCCCCCTGTGAGTTCTGATGAAATCCCAAAGAATGATCATAAGCCGTCAATTCCATATCCTTCACGTTTGAATGATCAAAAGAACCGCGAAAAAGCTAACCATCAGATGGAAAAAATTTATCAAATTTTCCAAGAATTACACTTTGATATTAGCTTCGCGGACGCTCTTCTTCTCATGCCTAAATTTGCTTCAACAATCAAAAATCTGATAAGCAACAAAGAAAAACTTTGTGAAATGGCAAAAACTTCACTCAATGAGCATTGCTCAGCAGTGCTCTTGAAAAAGCTTCTCGAAAAGCTTGGAGATCCCGGGAAATTTCTCATTCCTTGTGTTTTCCTTGGGATGGTTGAATGCTTTGCCTTGGCCGATCTTGGCGCAAGCATTAACCTAATGCCTTACTCAGTCTGGAAAAGACTCTCTCTACCTGCTCTCACCCCAACCTGCATGACTCTCGAGCTTGCAGACCGTACTATATACCGTCCTCTCGGCATTGCCGAAGATATCTTTGTGAAAGTAGGAAAGTTCCATTTTCCGGCAGATTTCGTGATTGTTGATTTCGATGCTGACCCAAGAGTTCCTCTCATTCTCGGAAGGGGATTCTTAAGAACGGGTCATGCTTTAATCGATGTATACGAAGAAGAAATCACTCTACGTGTTGGTGGCGAAGCCATCACATTCAATCTTGATCAGACTTCAAGATACTCCTCCAACTATGACGCGGAAACGGTTAACCGAATTGACATCATCGATGTTGCGTCTGAGGAGTCTTCTCAAGAAGTCCTTGGTTTCTCAGCAAGTGGCAGTACCACTCCTTCTACTGATCATATCATTTCTGACTCTTCCCCTTCCTTCACTCTATTTGAGGGAAGTGACTTCCTTCTGGAAGAGGTCGAGGCTTTTCTTGTTCAAGATAGCTCAATCCCAATTGGGGTTGATGAAAACTATCTTGACCCGGAGGGGGACATTCTTCTCCTTGAAAGATTGTTAAATGACGATCTTTCACGCTCTCCGTCTCCACAAATACTTCATAAAGCGGAAGTCAAAAATGTTGAAATAACTGAAGACTTTCCCGAGGTTGAGCTCAAGGACTTGCCTCCTCATCTAGAATATGCATTTCTGGAGGGTGATAATAAATTAACCGTTATTATTGCCAAATACTTAAAAGATGAGGAAAAGGCTGCACTCCTAAAGGTTCTTAAGTCAAACAAGCAAGCAATTGCTTGGAAACTCTCCAACATTAAGGGCATAAGCCCAAACTTTTGTACTCATAAAATATTAATGGAGGATGACTTTAAGCCAGCAGTGCAACATCAGAGAAGGGTAAATCCCAAAATCCACGAAGTTATCAAACAAGAAGTTCTTAAACTTCTTGATGCGGGATTGATTTACCCTATATCTGACAGTCCTTGGGTTAGCCCAATTCATTGTGTTCCTAAAAAGGGTGGCATTACCGTTGTCACCAACGAGGATAACGAGTTGATTCCAACTCGTTTGGTCACGGGTTGGCGAGTATGTATTGACTATCGAAATTTGAATGAAGCCACCCGTAAAGACCATTTTCCTCTCCCTTTTATGGACCAGATGCTTGAAAGACTTGCGGGGAATAAATACTACTGCTTCCTCGATGGTTTTTCGGGTTACTTCCAAATCCCCATTGATCCCCAGGATCAAGAGAAGACTACCTTCACATGCCCCTAGGGAACTTTTGCTTACAGACGTATGCCTTTCGGCTTATGTAATGCACCAGGCACGTTCCAGAGGTGCATGATGTCTATCTTTTCCGAAATGATCGAAAAAACTGATGAGGCGAAAAATGATCCGTTTTTAGGGGGTCATTTAAGCCCGAATCCGAATTTATTTGATCAAATATTACCCTAAATCGTTCCTGATGAGTGCTCAAACACTCATCATTTTTACCGTATCTGGACTGCCAAAACATCCAAAAACACCCAAAAACGCATCAAAATACACAAATTATCCCAAAAGTGTGTTTTATATGTTTTAGATGCAAAATGTTTGAAAACAAATGAAAAACGAACAAAGTTTGCACAATTGGCAGTTTCAGTCCCTCAAGTTTCAAAATTTAGCAAAACTAGTCCCTGGAAGTTTAAAACGAAAGAAAAGTCAACCCAAGGCATGAAAAAGTCAAAAATTATCAAAATAAGTCCTTGGGTGATAAAGTTTGAGAAAATTACACTTTTTCCCCTTAAAATCCAAAATTGGCAAGAATGGTCCCTGGAATTTTGGAAATTGACAGATTCAGTCCCTGGTGGGATAATTTTGAAAGAAAATCACTTTTGGCCCTTGGAAAATCATAAATTGTCAAAAATGATATTTTGGTGTGAGTTTGAGGAAATTACAACATGGGTCCCTCAAGTTTGGAAATATGGCAAAACAAGTCCCCCGGGTTTTCAAAAATGGAAATTACCTTTTATAACCCCTATACTATTTAGACTTGTCATTATTAGCCCATGGGAGAATGTTAGGAAAGTGGCATAACACACCCCTCAATGTTTGGTAAATTACATGAATGGTCCTTGTGATCTAAAGTTACTAAAACCAAACGGATCCTAAATTTACTTAAACCAAAAAAAAACAAATCCAAACCCAACTAATCCATTAGCCCACTCCATGGTCTGATCCAGTCACACCCTCCAGGCCCAATCCCATCTTAGCCCACCCAACAAATAAGATAACTCACCCCCGTATTCCAACCCTCTTTGTTGACTTCGGTCAACTCCTCCCTCAATCCTCCACCTCACCTCCTAGCCTCCCTAGGCCTGCTACAAACACCATCATCACACCCTCAACCCCCCTCCTCTGCAACACTCAACATCTCACCCTTATCACTCCAAACAAACAGCTAAACTCCAAACTGCCCCTCTGGCCTCAAATAATACAAGAAGCAGACAAAAGTAACTTTGGGCGCCAAAACAATTAAACGGCTAGGATTGAATTTTCTAATCCAATGGTGCACATTAAAGCTGGGAAAGAGACAAAGGAAGCTTAGAAACCCTAATGTGGAGCTATAAGAAGGAAGAGAAGCAGTGAAGAGAGGAGTAGTGGATTTTAGTTTAATTTCATTGTATTTCAAATTTCATGTAACTTTTAAATTCAGTTGAACCAATGTTGTAAGTTGTTTTCCTTTTTATTAATATAAGTTTCTCAGTTCTGCAAATTTACTTCCAGTTCACAATTCAATTTTCACATAAATAGAAGAAAATAAATAAAAAAATAATAATGAATAAATAAACAAATAAAAAAAAAAGAAAGAAGAGAACTGGAAAGAAGAGAAGGAGCATTGCAGGATTTAAGGAATGGTTTAGAACCTCATGGGAGGTTTAGGTTAGTGTATTGGGTTCATTTGCTCAGTTATTGCTCAATCTCAATCATTGTAAGCATATCCTTTAGTTTTAACATTTCATTGTAGAGTGCTTAACTCAGCTTATTTTCTGTTTTAAATTGCTTATTGTTGTATGTTGTTGCTATTTATATAGATTGTTATCCATATTACTTGTATCTGTTGAGATTTCACCTTAATTTCATTTCAACTGCTCAACTTTGCACCTTGGTAAATTGTGGATGAATGTTGTCAATATGTGTGTTTATAGGTTTAAATAAACTCAGTCCATTATGTTACAACTTATTTCATTGAAATCTTGGCACAATTTATACTCTTGCAGTTAAATTTTAGTTAAATCTTTCTTAAAAGGGTGTTTGGATCAGTGGATTCAACCACTGATTCCTAAGTTGTGCTTGTTATTTGTTGTATAGATATATTACTCAGGATTGTTTGTGCTTGAATCAATCCTTATATTGGACCCTAGTCATCTCAAAGTCAAAATCACAAAGTTTCACCACCACAGTTAACTGTGGTGGTTTTTAGAGTCCAAAACCTTTGTATTTCAATAGATAAGTTAATGTTTTAACTTAATTCAGTCTTTATTTAACTCATAAACATGATTTGAGTTAGTTAGATTAAGCCAAAAGTCATAAAAGTCAAAGTAGTGTAAAAATCTTAAAAGTCAAAGGTTTGTCTCAGTCATTTTGAGCAATCTTTGAAGGATTGTAATTTGTTGTGTTTTAGGTTTTAGGATTTGAAAATTGGTGTGCTTAATCTTTGTCACTTTGTTAATTTTTCTAAATTTTATCAAAATTTTAGGATTTTGTTTGGTGGGTCCTACACCCCCTTGAAGTGAGCTGCAGGGCAACACCCCTGCCCTGCACATCAGTTCCTCAGCTCACCACCACACTTTGGTGGCCTATTGTGGTTGATCCAGTGGGTCCCACACACCATTCCTTGTTCTTCCCAACCCCCCTCCTACCCAGGAGTGTTTGTGAACCTTTGGTTTGACCCATAAGTCAGTGGACCCCACCTTACTTGGACCCTTAAGTTTGTCCCCAAACTGCCTCAGTTTCCATTTTGCAATTGCTTATTTGTAGCTATTTGGCTTATTCAAGCTCATCTGTTGCTTATTAATTGCTTATTATTGTTCCTGAGACTCAGTGAAGCCAAGTTTAAGCTGTGTGGACCCCACAATTCCTCATTTGAGCTTAAAACACTCCACAGTCAACATAAGTCAACTGTGGGTGAATTAAGCACTTGAATTGCTTATTCAGAGGGTTTAAACAAAAGTGTTTTTATTAAAGTTACTTGTTTTTATCTTATTATTAGTTTAGAAAAAGAAAAAATAAAAAAAAAACCACTTTTAAGAATAGTGATAGCTTCTATTTAATAGGATTTATCTATTTATTTTTCTTTTTAATTAATTTCTAAGTAATATATCACTTTTATATTTTTAGAAATTATATTTTAGGTTAAAATAATTTTACAAATTTTTCCAGATTTTTATTTTGTCATTTAGTGGTATTTCTAATTAATTTTAGTTTAATTTAGTTTTAATTAATATTAATCAATTAAATAGCATAATTAGTTTTTATATAGTATAACCTAGTTTTTATAATTTTTATAGCTTCTATTTTAGTTAAAATACTTTTATAAATTTTTCTAGAATTTTTACTGTTCATTTAATAGTTTTCATAATTTAAATAGTTTAATTAGATATTAATTAATAAATAGAATAATAATTAGTTAATTAGTTTAAAAATACATAAAATTAACTTTTTATAATTTTTTTAGGATTCCCATGATGGTTAATTAGATTTATAAAATTTTTCTTAATTTTCTAAGTCTTTTAAGTATTTTTAATAATTCTAATTAGTTTAATTAGTATTAAATAGATAATTAGTAATTAATTAATTATAAATAATTAAATAGTGTAAAAATAATTTTAATTTTTCTTAAAATTTTCTTTTATTATTAGGATTGTATAAATTTCAATTTTACACTTTTAACCCTTCCCGTCCTTCAGTTGTACTTTTTGTTTTGTGCGTCTGCTTACGTTTTTAATTAAAACGTACGTTTTTAGTGTTTAGCTCAAATTTTCGTAATCTAAATTCCCGTAATTAGTCACGTAGCTTTCCTAAGCTATATTCGTTAAATAAATTCCAAATAATTCTGATCATAAACCCTTTCTGTGAATAAACACCCGATCACAAATACGCCAAAGTTACATTTCACACCTCGTCGGGACATACGACCCGGGGAAACCGTATATTACCCGGAGCATTGACCTAGGCTGTTTGACTTTGTTGACCATTATTTGGTCAATATAAGTTAGGTGGTTCGGGTTCAATCAAAATTTGGCGCCGCTGCCGGGGAGGTGTGTGCGTTTCTGCAGCGTCTTTTGAGATTAGTGTTATCTCACCTCACTCACTGTACAAATACCATCACTTATGAATATTTTCAAAATCAAAGCACATAAAAAAGGTCATTGACACTTTTCCTAAAGTGTTAACAACGCCAAAAACCCAAAAAGATTTTCTTTCTGATTTATACAAAATGCTGTTCAAAAACCCAAAAATATTTTTCCTTACCCTCTATCCATTTGATTCTACCTTCTTATACCCCTCTCATGTATAATTCTAAATGACATCTCTCGATGACGATTTCTTTGAACAATGGGCCTTTGAGAGCAAAATTGAAAAACTTATGGCCTTGTCAAAAATATCGAGATGTCGTGTTGATCATGATGGACCTTGGATTCCTATTCCCTCTCCGGTGAGGGAAATGAATCAAGAAACCGAGGTGACAAAGGACCCTGTACTTCCCTCTGACGATGGAAGTGCTAAATACGTCCAACCTACGGTTGTCCAAGAATCTAAGCTCACAATTGCTCCTAAACCGTCAAGAATTGATCCTTACCTTTCACGGTTTACGGTTAAAAGTTTGTCAAGCATACGTGCTGAGCTTAGGGCAGTGACTGAAAAGAACGACTTGCCCAATCTTCACGTTCATCAAGAACCAAAACCCGAGACCATAACGGAAGTGGTGGAAATTGCTAGCTCTAAGAGCACACCACTTGTCCCACCTCCGGCTTTTATTCCTTGTGTTGGTTGTGGTGAGCCTCTTTTTGGTTTGCCATGTCGTTGGTGTACATGTGTACAATGTGGTAATGATATCCAAAACGGGAGTTGTTTATTTTGTGGGTCGAGTAATTCATTTGCTTATGATCCTAATCAAAACTCATTCAACGACTCTTCAAATTTTTCCGATTACCCATCACATTCATACGAGCAAGCATCATATTATCCAAACTTCAATGATGCTTCGTATCAAGTTACACCAAGCCAGACTCAACAGTTTTACTGTTGTGAGTACTGTGGTGGTCCACACTACAGTTCTGATTGTCAATCGGGAAACACGCTTGTCTATGAGCAGTTTCCTGATAACAATTATGACTTCAACACATATGACTCACAGCCACATCAGTTTTACTGTTGTGAGTATTGTGGAGGTCCACACACTAGCTCTGATTGTCAAACAGGGAATCCGTTTCCTTGTAACAATTACGACTATTCGTATTCAAACCCACCTCCACAATACGATATGATTCACACAACTCCTCAAGAAACCGAGCAAGACCTTTTACTAAAGGCTCTTGAGATATTGAAAGGTCTTAAGGAGGAGTTGGCTACTTCATCGTTTCAAAGCTCTCGTGAGAAATCTATGGCAGAATTACTTGCTGAAGAACGAGAAGCTAGAAACGAAAAGAGCATGGAAGAATTACTTGCTGAGCAAAGAGCGGCTAAAATACGTGCCAATCTTCGCTTTGCTGCTCTTTATGATGACGATGATGATGAGGATTCTATTCAAATGAAGGAATATTACAAAGATTCATCCAGTTCATCAGTTGAGATTCCTTCCATGGAAGCACAGGGAGATAAGAGTATGCAAGAATTGCTAGCAGAAGAACACATGAAAAATATAAAATCTATGTGTGCTAGTCTTTCTTATCTCCCTCAGTCTGCTGTTATCACACCCGAAGTTCACACTCACTCTCTGATCATGGGGGATGAGCATCTTAGCACTGTTCCTAATAAGGAATCGGACGAATTAATAAAGTCTAGTGTTGAGGTCCTTGTCCCAATCCCGAGAGAGTCACAGGGAACTTTTGATCATGTGTGTGATCTACCTTATCACCCTAATAATCCAAATGATCAAATTGAGACTGTCTCTGATTCCAGTGATGATTGTTTATCTTATGGAGACATTGAATTTGTTGATGCGTCACTTCTCCACCCTGATGTTGACTTTCTTCTTGAAGAGTTCGCTGATGAACTCTCTCATATGGATCCCATCCCACCAAGGGATGAAAATGAAGTCTTTGACTTGGATGCGGATTTGAGAGAGTTAGAATTCTTACTCACTCATGATCCTTCGATTGAACTTACTCAGATCAATCCACTTCCTCTGGATAGTGAAAATGATCTGGACGAATTCGAGGCTTTTCTTACTGAAGATAGTTCAATTTCATATGAAGTTGATGATAATTATCTTGATCCTGAGGGGGACATTCTTTTTCTAGAAAGTTTGTTAAACGAAGATCCATTTCCCCCCCTCCCACCCAAACAACTTCATAATGAGGAAATCAAATCAGTTGAGGAAACTGATAAATTTCCTGAGATCAAGCTCAAGGACTTGCCTCCTCCAATTGAATATTCATTTCTTGAGGAGGAAGTTCTTATCTTAATTGCTATTCAGATCTCTCTTCTTTCCTTCACCTACCAGGTGATTTCTCCTCTTCTTCACTCCTTCGGGAGTGAGGACACTATATTTGATCCCGGCATTTTCATGTATCATTATCTTGAGCCGGATACTTATCTCATCGGTGTGGAACTTTCACGTGCTTCATATGTTTGTCCAAACATTTTGAATGAAAGTCCGATGGAGATCACTTCTTCCACATTCCCCAATGACAAATAAATTAGGGGTCGAGTCAAGCTAGCGACTCGGTAAACAAAAACAGTAGCATGCTTATAGGGTTTTCACCCTAAGTGTGGGGGAGTCCCCCATGCTATGGTTACAAGAGTGAAAAACAAAATGGTGTTTTCCACGCTTAGCTTGTAATGTTGCCCTTTTACGTTCAAAATGTCGGCATAATAGCCGGGATTTTGAATATTGAGGACAATATTCATGCTTAGTGTGGGGGGGTATTCGCTATTCTAGCGAAATTTTATCACATTTTACTATATAATACCCCCGTTTTTAGCCAAAATTCAAAAATTTTTCAAAAAATTTTTTCACTGGTGCTTCAAAATTTTTGGTAATCAGTCCGCCTTGTCTAACCAACAAAAGGGATTGGCTAGTCCAGGAGCAAACGGCTCTTGGTAAAGACATCTCAAATCCGTTTACGGCTTGCAATTTGCCCAAAATTGTATGGTTCATCAACTCCCCGAAAACAAATGAGTTGGCTAGCCCGCAAGATTATGGCTTGTGGTAAAGGCCGTGGAAAATCCATAATTGGTAATCAGCTCACCAAGATGTTGACTATTCCATCAAGAGCTGGCTAGTCCAGAAGCAAACGGCTTTTGGTAAAGACTACTCAAATCCGTTGACAGCTGGTGGTTTGCTCAAAATCACACGGTTATCAGGTGTGCCACAGTTCTTACACCTGGCTACTCCAGAAGTGATGGCTTTTGGTAAAGAGTTTAAAATCCATCAAGTTTTTCTCAAAATATTGCTAGGGACTAGCAATAGCTTAGTGTGGGGGATTGATGAGTGCTCAAACACTCATCATTTTTACCGTATCTGGACTGCCAAAACATCCAAAAACACCCAAAAACGCATCAAAATACACAAATTATCCCAAAAGTGTGTTTTATATGTTTTAGATGCAAAATGTTTGAAAACAAATGAAAAACGAACAAAGTTTGCACAATTGGCAGTTTCAGTCCCTCAAGTTTCAAAATTTAGCAAAACTAGTCCCTGGAAGTTTAAAACGAAAGAAAAGTCAACCCAAGGCATGAAAAAGTCAAAAATTATCAAAATAAGTCCTTGGGTGATAAAGTTTGAGAAAATTACACTTTTTCCCCTTAAAATCCAAAATTGGCAAGAATGGTCCCTGGAATTTTGGAAATTGACAGATTCAGTCCCTGGTGGGATAATTTTGAAAGAAAATCACTTTTGGCCCTTGGAAAATCATAAATTGTCAAAAATGATATTTTGGTGTGAGTTTGAGGAAATTACAACATGGGTCCCTCAAGTTTGGAAATATGGCAAAACAAGTCCCCCGGGTTTTCAAAAATGGAAATTACCTTTTATAACCCCTATACTATTTAGACTTGTCATTATTAGCCCATGGGAGAATGTTAGGAAAGTGGCATAACACACCCCTCAATGTTTGGTAAATTACATGAATGGTCCTTGTGATCTAAAGTTACTAAAACCAAACGGATCCTAAATTTACTTAAACCAAAAAAAAACAAATCCAAACCCAACTAATCCATTAGCCCACTCCATGGTCTGATCCAGTCACACCCTCCAGGCCCAATCCCATCTTAGCCCACCCAACAAATAAGATAACTCACCCCCGTATTCCAACCCTCTTTGTTGACTTCGGTCAACTCCTCCCTCAATCCTCCACCTCACCTCCTAGCCTCCCTAGGCCTGCTACAAACACCATCATCACACCCTCAACCCCCCTCCTCTGCAACACTCAACATCTCACCCTTATCACTCCAAACAAACAGCTAAACTCCAAACTGCCCCTCTGGCCTCAAATAATACAAGAAGCAGACAAAAGTAACTTTGGGCGCCAAAACAATTAAACGGCTAGGATTGAATTTTCTAATCCAATGGTGCACATTAAAGCTGGGAAAGAGACAAAGGAAGCTTAGAAACCCTAATGTGGAGCTATAAGAAGGAAGAGAAGCAGTGAAGAGAGGAGTAGTGGATTTTAGTTTAATTTCATTGTATTTCAAATTTCATGTAACTTTTAAATTCAGTTGAACCAATGTTGTAAGTTGTTTTCCTTTTTATTAATATAAGTTTCTCAGTTCTGCAAATTTACTTCCAGTTCACAATTCAATTTTCACATAAATAGAAGAAAATAAATAAAAAAATAATAATGAATAAATAAACAAATAAAAAAAAAAGAAAGAAGAGAACTGGAAAGAAGAGAAGGAGCATTGCAGGATTTAAGGAATGGTTTAGAACCTCATGGGAGGTTTAGGTTAGTGTATTGGGTTCATTTGCTCAGTTATTGCTCAATCTCAATCATTGTAAGCATATCCTTTAGTTTTAACATTTCATTGTAGAGTGCTTAACTCAGCTTATTTTCTGTTTTAAATTGCTTATTGTTGTATGTTGTTGCTATTTATATAGATTGTTATCCATATTACTTGTATCTGTTGAGATTTCACCTTAATTTCATTTCAACTGCTCAACTTTGCACCTTGGTAAATTGTGGATGAATGTTGTCAATATGTGTGTTTATAGGTTTAAATAAACTCAGTCCATTATGTTACAACTTATTTCATTGAAATCTTGGCACAATTTATACTCTTGCAGTTAAATTTTAGTTAAATCTTTCTTAAAAGGGTGTTTGGATCAGTGGATTCAACCACTGATTCCTAAGTTGTGCTTGTTATTTGTTGTATAGATATATTACTCAGGATTGTTTGTGCTTGAATCAATCCTTATATTGGACCCTAGTCATCTCAAAGTCAAAATCACAAAGTTTCACCACCACAGTTAACTGTGGTGGTTTTTAGAGTCCAAAACCTTTGTATTTCAATAGATAAGTTAATGTTTTAACTTAATTCAGTCTTTATTTAACTCATAAACATGATTTGAGTTAGTTAGATTAAGCCAAAAGTCATAAAAGTCAAAGTAGTGTAAAAATCTTAAAAGTCAAAGGTTTGTCTCAGTCATTTTGAGCAATCTTTGAAGGATTGTAATTTGTTGTGTTTTAGGTTTTAGGATTTGAAAATTGGTGTGCTTAATCTTTGTCACTTTGTTAATTTTTCTAAATTTTATCAAAATTTTAGGATTTTGTTTGGTGGGTCCTACACCCCCTTGAAGTGAGCTGCAGGGCAACACCCCTGCCCTGCACATCAGTTCCTCAGCTCACCACCACACTTTGGTGGCCTATTGTGGTTGATCCAGTGGGTCCCACACACCATTCCTTGTTCTTCCCAACCCCCCTCCTACCCAGGAGTGTTTGTGAACCTTTGGTTTGACCCATAAGTCAGTGGACCCCACCTTACTTGGACCCTTAAGTTTGTCCCCAAACTGCCTCAGTTTCCATTTTGCAATTGCTTATTTGTAGCTATTTGGCTTATTCAAGCTCATCTGTTGCTTATTAATTGCTTATTATTGTTCCTGAGACTCAGTGAAGCCAAGTTTAAGCTGTGTGGACCCCACAATTCCTCATTTGAGCTTAAAACACTCCACAGTCAACATAAGTCAACTGTGGGTGAATTAAGCACTTGAATTGCTTATTCAGAGGGTTTAAACAAAAGTGTTTTTATTAAAGTTACTTGTTTTTATCTTATTATTAGTTTAGAAAAAGAAAAAATAAAAAAAAAACCACTTTTAAGAATAGTGATAGCTTCTATTTAATAGGATTTATCTATTTATTTTTCTTTTTAATTAATTTCTAAGTAATATATCACTTTTATATTTTTAGAAATTATATTTTAGGTTAAAATAATTTTACAAATTTTTCCAGATTTTTATTTTGTCATTTAGTGGTATTTCTAATTAATTTTAGTTTAATTTAGTTTTAATTAATATTAATCAATTAAATAGCATAATTAGTTTTTATATAGTATAACCTAGTTTTTATAATTTTTATAGCTTCTATTTTAGTTAAAATACTTTTATAAATTTTTCTAGAATTTTTACTGTTCATTTAATAGTTTTCATAATTTAAATAGTTTAATTAGATATTAATTAATAAATAGAATAATAATTAGTTAATTAGTTTAAAAATACATAAAATTAACTTTTTATAATTTTTTTAGGATTCCCATGATGGTTAATTAGATTTATAAAATTTTTCTTAATTTTCTAAGTCTTTTAAGTATTTTTAATAATTCTAATTAGTTTAATTAGTATTAAATAGATAATTAGTAATTAATTAATTATAAATAATTAAATAGTGTAAAAATAATTTTAATTTTTCTTAAAATTTTCTTTTATTATTAGGATTGTATAAATTTCAATTTTACACTTTTAACCCTTCCCGTCCTTCAGTTGTACTTTTTGTTTTGTGCGTCTGCTTACGTTTTTAATTAAAACGTACGTTTTTAGTGTTTAGCTCAAATTTTCGTAATCTAAATTCCCGTAATCAGTCACGTAGCTTTCCTAAGCTATATTCGTTAAATAAATTCCAAATAATTCTGATCATAAACCCTTTCTGTGAATAAACACCCGATCACAAATACGCCAAAGTTACATTTCACACCTCGTCGGGACATACGACCCGGGGAAACCCTATATTACCCGGAGCATTGACCTAGGCTGTTTGACTTTGTTGACCATTATTTGGTCAATATAAGTTAGGTGGTTCGGGCTCAATCAGTTCCTTTTGTGATTTTAGGTACTTTGGGAGTGAAATCTGGAAAAGGAAGCAATTCAGACGTTTTTGGAGCATAAAAGTGAAGAAAACGCCAAAGTCTTAATTTTCCATGCTGTGAACAGTGCATGACGGCGTCAAGAGTAGTTCCCTGACGGCGTCAAGAGTAAAATTCCATGACGATCCAGAAGAGTTTTGACGGCGTCATGAAGGTAGGGCGTCAAGAGTAAAAGTCATGACGGCCTGGAAATGAATTGTTCTTGACGGCGTCAAATGTAGATCTAGGCAGTCCGAGGATTGTTTTGGCGGCGAGGTGACGGCGTCACCTAATTGGTCTTGACGCCATCAGACCCCTTTTCCTATATATAGTTTTCTAGTTTTTCACATTTAAAGAGAGAAGTTTTTGAAGAAACCCTAAGTACGATTTTGGTGTAACTTTACAGGTTTTTCAAGGGTTCCAACCCCTTGATACCTTGCATGATTAATCAAGATAAGTGTTCTTCTAATTCAATCAATATGTCTATGTGTTGGTTGTCTATATCTTGTTCTTGTCTTAATTCCATCATGCTAGGCTAGATCTATCTTGTGTTTGCTTAGATCTAATGAAACCTAGATATTGATTATGTGTTGATTACTTGTTTATTCTTGTCTTGGGTGAATGATTTATATGTTAGGCTTAAGAAAACTGGCAGATCTCCAATTGGTAACATGCTTGAACGTCTTAAGAAACATGAACCAACGCGCACTAGGTCTTTATTGGATGTATTTAATGCATGAGCCACTGTTTACAATCCCTATAGTTGTGCTGGGCATGGTGTAGGAGGAGACAAGAGCTCATAGAATTGGGGAGTTATGTGTGCCACCCCATGAATGGTATTAAGGAATACGATCCGTCATCCATGCAATTATAACAAGTAATTAACATGTAAAAGATATCTAGGGAGTAGTGAAATCTAAGTAAACACATTTTCTCCAATTACTGCTCACAACCTTAGTATTAATTAGTTTATTTTCATTTTTAGTATTTTATTTTGATTGCATCTTTAGTATTGGGTTAGTTGATTAGCAACTAATTCCGCCCAAATCCTTCAAACCCGAGATTTTAATTTGCTTTCCAAAAAATATAAAAACACAAAAATAATCATCCCTCACCTTTAGAACTAGTATTTAGGCTTTCTAATCCTAGCGACACTATTCCTAAGCTGAACGATCAATCCCCCGGTACTTGTCACTATACTATACTACAACGATCAGGTACACTGCCTGGTGGGGGTTGTAAGATTCTCGAGATCCCTCGAGAGGTAAAGCCTGGTGCAATTCCCATGCATCAAGTTTTTGGCGCCGCTGCCGGGGAATAGTTATTGTCTAGGTTAGAATTTCTTTTTATTAGGTCTACTTGCTAGATTCCTTTTATTTTTATTTTTAGGTCTTCTATAGTCTATCTCATTTCTTTGTGCTTTTGTTCGTAACTCTTTGCTATCCGACATCATGGAAGGTGGTAACATCTTTGAACCCGTCATCCCACCACAACAAAACCCACCACTAGAACCCCTTAGGCCCCGAACCTTAGGAGAGTATTCCCGACCTAGCCATCCCGAAACACCATTGAGCTCACCGGAGCCAATGTGACCCCCTTGCGATCCGACACCATCCGGTTGGTGCAAAGCGGATGTGCATTCCATGGACTTCGTTCCGAAGATCCAAACCAACATCTTAAGGACTTTCTCAAAATCGTAGATTCCATAGACCTAGGTGTTGAAACTAGAGAGACTACCCGTTTACGCCTATTCCAATTCTCTCTACGGGATCAAGCTAGTCAATGGCTTGAGCGTTTAACCGCGGGATCCATCACCACATGGGATGATCTCACCACTCATTTCCTTGCTTAATTTTTCCCACCGGGGAGAACTACTAAGCTTAGAAATGACATCTTGATGTTCCAACAACATCAAAATGAATCTCTTTATGAAGCATGGACTCGTTTCAAGGACTTACTCCAAAAAGTCCCTCATCATGGCATAGATCTTTGGCTCTAAGTCCAAATCTTTTATGACCATATCGACATCTCCACGAGGCGATCCATTGACCAATCGGCCGGTGGTAAGTTACGTGATCTTAGTGCAGAACAATCATGGGAACTCATAGAAGATCTTGCTCTCTATGACAACGAAAGTTGGAGTGATCCCCGTGATTTGAACAAAACGGTCAAGGCAATATCTTTGCCTTCGAACAATTCTAGCACTCCCGACCGTAGGATCATGGAACTTGAAGGTCGAGTCAAGTCTCTCATGAAATCTTACGAAGCTCAAAAACCCTCAAGCCAAGTAAGCAGAATCGCTTCTACATGCAAACTATGCAATGGCCCTCATGAGACTCATAATTGCATGGAACTTCCAAAACGTGCTTATAACGAATTCACATCATCACACATAGGTCAGGGTCCTCGAACTTCTGGCGAAGCCTATGAGGCATGGAAGGATAAACCTAATTTCAGAGGATACCAAACGCGAAGCGTATCCTTCAATGACTCCTCACCACTCACTAGGTCCGAGCATTTTCCATCACAAGGCATTCCTAGGCAAAGTTGTGAAGATACTTAAAAAAAATTCATTCTATCTCAAGAATTACAGCTCGCTACGCTCGAGGCCAAATTTAGACAACAGCAGGCTGATGTGAACAACAAGATTTGTAATCTGTTGACTGATATCAAAGAGCATGTTGATAGTAAGCCTATTCACATTGATGAGGTTAAATCTGCTACCGTCATGAGTCCACCAGCCTCCCCTGTGAAAATAAAAAGTCCTAGCAAGTTATTCAAACATCTATCTCCTAACGGAAAAGAACCTGTCAACCCCCTAGGACCAATCCCCTTCGTAAACACCATCACCACGATATCTGCTTCAACGTCCAGCCCAACCCAACAACAAACTAACAAATTCAGTCGGACAGCTAAAGATGAGACCTCAAAAGTTGACCATGATTCGGCAAGAAAACCTACCAACTCACCCGAGCAATACACCGCGCAAGAATCCAGCACCCCGGATGAAGGGAAAGAGAAATCGGAAGAGCATGAGAGAAATCCAACCATTTTGGGTAAATCTATTATAGAAGAACCCGAGAGAAAAATGGAGGATGTTATTAGTGGGAGTAGCAATAAGACTAAGGAAAGTAACCCTAAAGTTTTCAAGATCCCCTATACCATTAAGGAAAAGCTCTTGACCGATAGTCATATAGATCCTAGCTTTCCAGTCAACATAATCCCCCTTTCCCTATACCACGAAACCTTCCCAGAACGCGTTGCGCGCAAGAGAGTAATAGAAAATTTGCCAATTAGGATTGGGGAGCTCGTTTACAATACTGACCTCACCGTGGTTGATGACGTGAACCATCTCACCGATCAAACATTGACCAACCTTGTCCTTGGGACACCATTTATCAATGAATCGGGAGCAATCCTTGATGAGAAAGATGGTAGTGTATTACTCACCAATGGTGTTAGGAAGGTAATTTTTCATAGGGATAATGAGGAGGTGTACGAGTATCGTCCCTCTCTTGAGGGGAATCTATATGGGTCAAGGGATGGAGAGTCGGGGAAGATAAGACGGCGTGATCCGAATAATCTCAAAATCCCATGCATGATCGGTCATAAGTACTTTGATAACATCTACATTAATGTATTCATGCCAAAGAATTTTATGTCATTATTCCATTATAACAATATCTGCAGATGGGGGATGATTTACAAGGGAGAGAAAGTGGTTGGTAAGGATCATGAAATCCAGGTGTTCGTAGAAAATATGACATTCACTATGGAATTCACGATTGTGGATAACATAGAAGACTATGTCGACCCCAGGTTATCACAAGTAGTTTTGGGAGCACCTTTCTGTGAAATCACTAATTTGATAGTGGATGACTTGAACGGAATCATGACCTTCACTGATGGGATTAGGAGGATTTCATACCAAACGCCATACAAGAGAAAAGATCTTAAGGAAATCGATGGTGACGGGCTTGATAAGATGAGCTCCCAACTTATCTTGTGTGATGAAGATGTTAGGAGAGGGTGTAAAAACATTTCTGATTTATCATGTGGATTCTTTAAGAATGTTAGTAAGCTTGGTTCTAAGTATCGACAAAATGTTTTCGAGTTCGAAGACCCGAAGTACTTGCACTATGAAAGCGACACTGGTTCAGAAGACGACCTAGAGAATGGAACCAATGATGAAGTCACGTAGTAACACATGACCTTGAGTCTAGCTACAAGACTCGTAAATAAAGAAAAGTGCTTCTTGGGAGGCAACCTATGTTTTGTGTGATTTTATTTGTTTGTTTGTTATTTGCTTCCGTATGCATGCTTTATTTTTATTGTTGGTAGATCATGTTTCTAAACTAAATAGTGGAAATACTTTACTTTGTTGTTTTGGCCTAGTCTTAACTCCACTTAAAGGTATTTTTGCAAAAGATAAGTGTAAGGGGAAACCCCAAATATGTTTTTAAGAAACAAACCGATCATGATTCTCCACAATATTAAATGAACATGTATATTCGTATTTGTTAGAGTCAAATGCTTGTATTGAGTCATAATGAAGTTTTGCAGGATTTTCCAGGAAGTAGGACCAAGTTTTTCCAGAAATTTTCCGGAAACTTAACATAAGAATTTATTCAGGTCAATTCTGACGGCGTCAGGGGTTTACTCTTGATGGCGTCAGGAGTAAAAATCTGGAAATTTTACCGGTTTTGTTTTTATAACGGAGTCTTATGGTTTTTGTGAATTATTAAGTTTTATAATCTCCAGGAGATCTGCAAACTTCATTCCACAAATATTATATCTTATCTTGTTTTCTAGGATTTAGTAACTTATATAGGATGCCGTCGATTTTACGCGAGGTTGTCTTGTCTATTTTGTCAGGTTTTACAGGTTATGTATGACAAGAAGATGATCTATATTCTGGAAGGGAAGCTTTGATTGTTCATTTTCTTGGAGGAAGATTTAACCTGGCCGTCCTATTATCCATACCGAGCGAATCAGGGGAGTATTTGATTTCATTCTCTTTACTTTTTCACTTTTACATTCTTTACTTGAACATTGGGGACAATGTTCATCTTAAGTGTAAGGGGAGGGTAAAAAGATGATACCTTACATATGCACTTTCGCTTGAGTTTGTTTTGTTTAATGGTAGATGTGTAATAAAACTATGAGAAATACTTGTTAGTACAATTTTAGCGCCAAATTTATAATTTTTTACAACATTTAGGAGTGAAACTTTAGCCATAGCAAGCATCTCATGGATAGGAGATTGTATGACTAGCACATAACCGTATATTCAGAAAAATTTTCCACCCAAATATGTAAGGTTCGCCTTTAGATTTGATAGGAAAAGCATTTACTATTAGTGCTTATGAGTGTACCGGTAGCATTTAGATTCTAGAACTTGCGTTAGTGATGCATCCCGAGACTGCTAGTGAGACTACATTCGTGTGGTAGGATTTACTACATGATAAGAGGCATTAGGATTACCCTTGTGTTAAACCCGTATTATAATTACTTGACCATTTAAGTCATATTACTTGACTAGTTAAGTCAACTAATTTTTCCAAACACCTTAGCGTTGTACTCATTTTTAGTACACGATACCCCTAGTACACCTCTCCAAGCCTATCTTTTCGTTTCTAACTTTAAGCATTTTACTTAAAGGAAGAATTTGTTACACCCCACTTAAATGTACAACCAAATCGCCTTAGCCTTCCGTGTATGCGCTCATTTTTAGTGCATTATTGTTAGTTGTTGAACCCTAAGTTAACTATCTAATTGATTACATGGTTGCTAAGTCGAGTCATATCCTTGTACATATTGTTTTGGGACGATCGGGACTCATGGGCAAGTACTTATTTATGGAGTAATGGGGAAGAACATCATATTATTACCCCCATATGTGCGTTAATCTTAAAAGTGCTCCAAGTGTTTTGATTTTCTTAATTCGAGTCATTAGATTAGTTTAATGTAAAGTATGTAAAGATTCAAGTGTAAGGGAAATGTTCATTCCCTATGATGTTTTATTTTGGATGGTAGGGTAAGAGTGTATGCACAAAAAAAAATAAAACAATAAAAAAAATAAAAAAAGGAAAAATAGAAAAAACATACGGACTACCATCCCGTTTCATTCTATGTTTATTTTATGTTTTTGTTATTTTTCATTTATTAGCTTAAGTCGAGTCTAGTCTTGGCTTAGCAACGCCATATTGTACATGTAATTAACCAAGATTGTTAACTCGCCACCAGTAAAACTTTCTTTATCCAACAAAACCGTGTATTTCATATCCCTACACCTAACGTTACAACCCTTTAAAAGACCTCTTTGATAGTTTATCCTAGGTGCTTACGCCATGTGGTGGAGGTTTGATCCTTTCCCAAGCCTATGGTAATCTATTTTGCTATGACAGGTAGTGAGAGATATCTTCCGTTTCCATATTGTAATTTACACTTTATTACACCCGAGAGATGTGAGTATCTAAACACTATTTGTGAGGTGCTTGTGTATGACCTCCGTGCTTGTCTATTGATCTTTAGTGGAACGATTATTTGTTGTAATTACTTTTATATTAGTGTTAAATGACCCCTAACTTGTATTTTGAGTAGAATAAAAGCGCATTTGCTTGAGGACAAGCAAATCTCAAGTGTAAGGGTATATGATGAGGCGAAAAATGATCCGTTTTTAGGGGGTCATTTAAGCCCGAATCCGAATTTATTTGATCAAATATTACCCTAAATCGTTCCTTTTGTGATTTTAGGTACTTTGGGAGTGAAATCTGGAAAAGGAAGCAATTCGGACGTTTTTGGAGCATAAAAGTGAAGAAAACGCCAAAGTCTTAATTTTCCATGCTGAGAACAGTGCATGACGGCGTCAAGAGTAGTTCCCTGACGGCGTCAAGAGTAAAATTCCATGACGATCTAGAAGAGTTTTGACGGCGTCATGAAGGTAGGGCGTCAAGAGTAAAAGTCATGACGGCCTGGAAATGAATTGTTCTTGACGGCGTCAAATGTAGATCTAGGCAGTCCGAGGATTGTTTTGGCGGCGAGGTGACGACGTCACCTAATTGGTCTTGACGCCGTCAGACCCCTTTTCCTATATATAGTTTTCTAGTTTTTCACATTTAAAGAGAGAAGTTTTTGGAGAAACCCTAAGTACGATTTTGGTGTAACTTTACAGGTTTTTCAAGGGTTCCAACCCCTTGATACCTTGCATGATTAATCAAGATAAGTGTTCTTCTAATTCAATCAATATGTCTATGTGTTGGTTGTCTATATCTTGTTCTTGTCTTAATTCCATCATGCTAGGCTAGATCTATCTTGTGTTTGCTTAGATCTAATGAAACCTAGATATTGATTATGTGTTGATTACTTGTTTATTCTTGTCTTGGATGAATGATTTATATGTTAGGCTTAAGAAAACTGGCAGATCTCCAATTGGTAACATGCTTGAACGTCTTAAGAAACATGAACCGACGCGCACTAGGTCTTTATTGGTTGTATTTAATGCATGAGCCACTGTTTACAATCCCTATAGTTGTGTTGGGCATGGTGTAGGAGGAGATAAGAGCTCATAGAATTGGGGAGTTATGTGTGCCACCCCATGAATGATATTAAGGAATACGATCCGTCATCCATGCAATTATAACAAGTAATTAACATGTAAAAGATATCTAGGGAGTAGTAAAAAAATCTAAGTAAACATATTTTCTCCAATTACTGCTCACAACCTTAGTATAAATTAGTTTATTTTCATTTTTAGTATTTTATTTTGATTGCATCTTTAGTATTGGGTTAGTTGATTAGCAACTAATTCCGCCCAAATCCTTCAAACCCGAGATTTTAATTTGCTTTCCAAAAAATATAAAAACACAAAAATAATCATCCATCACCTTTAGAACTAGTATTTAGGCTTTCTAATCCTAGCGACACTATTCCTAAGCTGAACAATCAATCCCCCGGTACTTGTCACTATCCTATACTACAACGATCAGGTACACTGCCTGGTGGGGGTTGTAAGCTTCTCGAGATCCCTCGAGAGGTAAAGCCTGGTGCAATTCCCACGCATCAAAAACCATGGAGGTATTCATGGATGACTTTTCAGTCATCGGGGATTCATTCCAGTCTTGCCTCTTCCACTTGGAACAGATGCTTAAACATTGCAAAGAAACGAATCTAAGTCTCAACTGGGAGAAGAGCCACTTTATGGTCAAGGAGGGCATTGTCCTCGGCCATAAAATTTCAAAAAACGGGATTGAGGTTGACAGAGCCAAAATTGATGTCATCGCTAAATTACCTCATCCCACCACCGTAAAAGGTGTCAGGAGCTTTTTGGGTCATGCCGGCTTCTACCGTAGGTTTATCCAAGATTTTTCTAAAATTGCCCGGCCTATGACCCATCTTCTCGAGAAGGATGCTCCTTCGATCTTCTCTCCTGAGTGCATCGAAGCTTTTGAAACATTAAAGAAAAAGCTTACCGAGGCACCGATTCTTGTTGCCCCCGATTGGGACCTACCTTTCGAGCTTATGTGCGATGCTAGTGATTTTGCCATAGGTGCGGTCTTGGGGCAACGTAAAGCAAAATACTTTCAGCCTATGCACTACGCTAGCAAAACTATGACTGAGGCTCAAGGTCATTACACCACCACTGAAAAAGAACTCCTAGCTGTGGTGTATACCTTTGAAAAATTCCGGTCATACTTAATCTTGACTAAATGCGTGGTGTATACGGATCACTCGGCTTTGAAGTACCTATTTGCAAAGCAAGATGCAAAGCCGAGGCTTCTCTGTTGGGTTCTCCTCCTCCAAGAATTTGATATCATTATCCGTGATAAAAAAGGAGCCGAGAACCTTGCTGCTGATCATCTCTCACGATTAGAAAACCCACATCAAGATGTGTCCGAGAATCAAGAAATAAATGAAACATTCCCTCTCGAAACACTCAGTGCGGTTACTTTTCGTGGTGACTCTACTACCCCATGGTTTGCCGACTTTGCAAATTACCATGCGGGTAACTTCATCGTGAAGGGGATGACGTCCCAACAGAAAAACAAATTTTTTAAAGACGTCAAACTGTTAATACAAATATCGCCTAAAAACGTTATTTATATTTTACGATCTTTGCTAAGTTTTGTTAATGACAAAGTATGAACTTTAGCTAAAAGTAAATTATCACTTTAAGTGTTTAAGTCTTGTTTAACTAATGTTTACATTTCCTTTTAAACTAAACATTGGTTTTATTTCTTAAAATAGAAATAGTCACATCACATTTATGGCAAGTTTTGTCATCATGCATTTATGGAAAGAAATGTGTTTGACTTGCTTTGAGGTTGCTTACAAGTTTTGTGTTTGACTTGATTTAAGTGATGTGACATTGTTTGGTTGCTAGAAGTTATGAGACAAGACCTTGTTTAGTTTGAAGAAGTTATTGCAAAAACCTACTGCAGACCCGGCGGTACCCTAGGGGTACACGGGCGGAACCCATCTGAGGGTTCCGCCTGATCCGCCAAGCATGCAGTATGGTGTGCTATAAATACCAAGCCATAACTTGATTTTTGGTCAACTCTTTTAGGAAATATATTCACATACTCTCTCAACTAACTCAGTAACCTTTTGATTTGTGATTCTTTTATGTAGCAAGGAACTTCACAAGATCATTCAAGAAGTTACAAGCTTCAACTTTAAAGTTGCAAGTCTTGATAGCTTGGTCATGTATAAGCTTTGGTAGTTTATACTTCATGTGTGTCATGTATGTAGAAGTTATAGGTTAGTATTTTAGGCCTCAAAATACAAAGAGTGTTGGGAGATGTTGTACCCTAGTAAAAGAACTAACGGGAGTGGTTGTACCCTTGGTAAAGAACTCGACATCTAGCTTTGTGTCGGTAAAAGTGTAAGCGACGAATGGGAGTGGTTGTACCCTTGTAAAAGAACTCGACATCTAGCTTAGTGTCGGTAAAAATGTAAGCGACGTTGTAAAGGTTTTCTCCGCCGGTGAAAGGAGCTTGTTGATTAGTGCTTATAACTCTCGAGTTGGAAACTCGGGGCGTGGATGTAGGGCAAGGAAAAAGAGTCCTTGTAGCCGAACCACGATAAACAATCGTGTTGTGGTTTGATCGTTTCTTTCTTTATCTTTGCTTATTACATGTTGTCTTTTAGTTACAATTGCTAATCACATATAAAGCTTTCCAAAAGAATTAAAACAAGTAAAGTTGTACTTATATCTTGAAACAAATGTAATGCTTTTCAAAGAACTAAAACAAACAAAGTTAGGATCATCACAAGTAAAGCTTTTCAAAGTATGAAACAAGTAAAGTTAGAATTGTTATTCACATGAAAAGCTTTTCAAAGAATCAAACATATAAAGTTGTGTTTATATCTTTAAGCAAACGTAAGGTTTCTAAAAGGATATTTAAGCTAAATAAGAATCGAAAAAGCGGTAAACTATTCAACCCCCCTTCTAGTTTTCCACAATTGGCATCAGGAGCTACGTTACTCAAGATATTTAAAATAGAATGTATTTTAAAACTTGGATCGATCCATGGATTTTTGAAAATCTCAAAGAAGGGCAACCTATTCAAAACCCACTGCTATTTGAAAAAGAAAACTTACTTGAGTGGAAAAGTAATTTTGAAAAATATGTGAAATCAATTGATCAAGATCTTTGGCATACTAATTCTTTTGGTGATCTCAAACCAAAGAAAACAAGTTTTAGAAAACCAAGATAACTATCTTAAACTTGATAAAAATACTAAAGCTAAAACAATGATTTATAAAGCTTTAGTACCAAATATGAAAGAATGTATTTTTGTCAAATGGCTAATGATATTTGGAAAAATATGTTAAACTTTCATCAAAGAATATGTCAAGTCAAAGATGATCAATGTGATCTTACATATGAATTAGAAGTGTTAGAAAAACTAATTGATTGACACTTAGTAGAAGTTAATACATGTGCTACTAGTTTAAATGTTTTTAATGAAGGTACAAGTGAAGATGATTACTCATGTCATGCTCGTAATGGACTTACTTGTGATTCTTGGAATAACACGTATGAAGATGAAGCCAATCATCCGGTTTGTGATTCTAAACTAGATAAAACATCAAGCAAGGTACACTTTGAAACCAAACACTTTTGCTTTGACAAATTTATCCTAGAGTTTTCTAAACTAGAAAATGAGTCTAAAACGTTTATGCAACATGGACCTAAAAACCATCTTCAAGAAAGAGTCTTCAAAATCTTTTAAGAAAATCTTTGAAAAGGAAATCTTGTTAGAAGATAAAATGTCAAGAATTGTGAGTAATGTTGAAATTAATCTAGAATATAAATTATGTCTAGATTACAAACATGAGATTTAAATGCAAAATGAGAAAGGAAAAATTATTTGTTAAATTTGATGAAAGCTCAAAATCTTTTGAAAGATTGTTGAGGAGTCAAAGGTTGTTTAAAGATAAAACCGGATTAGGACTTAACTCAAAAGCACCATTAACTAATAAAACAAAAGCAAGCAAAATTTGTCTAAAGACTTAGAGATAATTCTATCTCTAATAGAAACTCATGATAGAAGAATTAAGATTATCATGCTCTATGCTTTTATATGATTGTCTAACCTTCTTGGATACATGAGTAATTGAGTTTCTAAGCGTGTCGTCAAACCAAGACTCTACGCGTTGTGTTTTTCCTCTTGATAGCATCTCTATGCAATTTAAAAGGTACACATTACTTAAACTTGACTTTAATAGTCTCTTGCTTCTATGCATTATGTGTTAGTATATGTGATTTTAGTAATACTCTAAAAGTGTTTACTTGCTATTTAGTAATAACTAGGATTAGATTCTATGCAACAAGGAAATTCGTCTTTAGTACTAGTAGGAGATATAAGGTGCTTTAGTTCTTTAACCATCAAGAGATAAACACGAGAAACTCTTGAGTGAGTCTCACTCAACTCTTGCTTACAAGTGAGCTACCTAAGAATTTCCTAAGTGTTAAAATGTCTAACACTTTTGTGATGCTTGCAAAACAAACCTTTGTTAAATAACATTCTCAAACACCATACTTTGAGTCTTAAATTGTGTTTTTCTTCAATCACTCCTTTATGATAATCTCACATAAAACACACAAGGTGAAATAAATCACATTAGCATATATTAGGATGAGTGAAAGAAAATAAGTTTTCAACATCTAGGATTTACACATCAAATGTGACACATAGTCTAATGATGTTATACCTCTTGGAATTTTTAAAAATAAATAGAGTTCATAGTGTCCTAAGTAAGAAAACCCAAAGAGTCGAGGAGTCGTTGAATATGACATTTAACGAGTGATCTCCTCCTTCTAGTCGAAAGTCCAATGATGGCAAGACAAGCATGGAGTAAAAGTACAAAACAACATCTTCTCACCTTGAGTTAAACATTGAATCAAGCAAAATTGACATTAGCTATAAAACTTAATTTAGAGGTCATAGTTGTGTCTAAACAAGTTCAACAAAAACAATCTTTTTTTAATTTAGAATAAAACAACTAATGAAACGAAATTGATATTTCAAAGTAATCAAGTGAGTATAGTGTGAATTTTTGAAAGACCTTTTGATAATAAAAGCAAGCCACAAAAGCAAGGGATTTTAACTTAAAGACATTCCTAGTTGCTCTCTTGTTCTCAATGGTTAAGTTATTGATGACTTATCGAGAATGAGATTAGTAAATCCGTAGGTAAAACTAAATGTAGAGAAATGTTTGAAAGACTACTTGTTCTCATAACAATTAGATCCAACATTATGTTTAGTTTTTGTCTATGTGCTCGTGTTAAAGAAGATCCTAAAACAACTCTCTAGTTGAACCTATTTGGATACATCATTAAGTACTACACAACTCAAATTATGGTCTCCCAAAAGAATGGGAATAGAAACCATAGTGTTTAACAAATGGAATTATGTCGGTAATAAGTTGATAAGAAAAGCTCAAGTGGTACTTGTACTTTTATGCTTACCTACCCAATGATTCTCCAAAACGCGTATGACTCTCAAATTAGTATCGAATGGAGAAGCACATCAACAAGCTCCGCTTGAACAAGCAAACTCGCATCAACAACGGAATTCATCTTATCAACATTGCTATACCTTCAACAAAGGAAGCATCGACTTCAGCGACAATTCAATCCATTATGTTCTTTATTGACATATCGTGATCCATCATCATCGCCTTGGTAAGATTGTTCATTGAGGAACGTCTTAACTAAGAAAGTCTTCTACGTTGACTATTTCATCATCACGTTATCAAAATCTCTTGAATGAAAAGAATTCATCATCCCTAGGCTTAGTCAAGGACTCATAAGACCTAAAACCATAGTTTTGAACATTAGGATAAAACCACAAAAAAATCAAAACAATTTCTTTTGAGTTTTTCCCTGTAGAACCCACGGAACCTTCAGACTATACGGGCGGAACCCATTTTTTGGTTCCGCCTGGTCCGCCAAACCTCAGAATGTTTTAAACTCTTTATTTCAAAGCCAAACACCCTATTAAGTCTTAACAAAAACTAACAAACAGCATCACCCTCTCTAAAACACATATCCTCACCAATTTTAGGGCTTCTAATCCAATCTCTTCCAATCCAACTAACTTTGTAAGTATTCTAATCACAATTACATTTTTAATTTAATCATAACATTTTTGCTTACAATCATTAACTAGAATCTTAGGGCTTTTGCATAAAACTTCATGATTCATGAAAAACTTGGTGGCTAGTCAATTATGTATTTCATTAAGTTAAGAAATGTATCTTTTCATTGTTACCTTGATTTACCAAACACACCAAGAGCATTATTTTTCTAATTGCAACATGATTCATCACCACATTGTTAAAACAAATGAAAAACATCATTTAAACATCACTTGCATACTATCTCTTGAATGTTAAAGGGGTAACATAACTAATATGTATTTTCGGGTACATTCAATCGAATACACATTCAATTAGGAGAGTGTTGGTTATCTTTTGTTTTTACAACAAAATTTGCATAACAAAACGATTTAGGGATCAAAATGAGTCAAGATAACCATGTCTTCACATTGTCTTGCATATAAGAATATATTAGAACATCCTCGTTGTTAAAAGTCATTAACATACAATTTTATGTTTTCTAGGAATCAACATGCCTCCCGCAAACAAATCCGATCACAAAGAAACCCTTAAATACATGCCCAAACACCATATGACCAAAGGTCGCAACCCGGTTCAAGTAGAAACCTTTAAGGCATTAGAAAAACGCTATGTTCACGAAGGTAGAACCATTGATCCATCCTTTCTAGAAGGAACTTCTATTCGCCAAAACTTTGCCGCAATTCACTTTGATTGTCTCCTTGATATAGATGAGCCCATTTGTCCTAGGTTCATCTTGGAATTTTATGCAACCGTAAACCTTTCCTCATGTGCCGGTGGTAGGATCTCATTAAACTTCACAACCAATCAAATATCACATGATATAGATTAAAAAGACTTAGCTATAATTCTTGGTGTACCAAATGAGGGAACTTGCCTCTACACGGATAAGTGGCCCATTTCAAGTCTTGATACTATTGATCGTTTTTATCCATATGATACACCTCTTGCTAGTAAGGAAACTATTAAGGAACACCTCTTTGTTAGAACCTCTACCACTAGGGTGAACCGTTCGGGGAATACTATAGATAAGGATCCTTTTGGTATGGAGCTCAATGAGCTTAAACCGCAATTTAAGAAATGGGAAGAAATTCTTAGGGCTAACGTCATAAGTACCATAGGAAATAGAGATCACATCAACACATGTCTTTGCTATATGCTCTATAGCATTTCAACCGGTCAACCCTTCAACTTAGCCTACTACCTAGCCAAAAGGATGGCCGACATATCCTTAGTTGGAACAACCGCACTTCCCTATGGTATGCTTCTTACTCACCTCTTTAGAGGAATCTCACCCATTTCTCCTAACGAAGATGGAATACGCCTTGACTATTTTCTAGTTCCTCACACCTTCGTTCCCCTAAGTGATAAACGAGTTTTCAAAAATAAGGGCAAACGTACTCGATCACCTACTCCATCTTCATCATCATCCGGCATGAGCGACGATAATAAACTACCAAACTCTAAGTTACCTCCTTTAGAATACCTTCAAGCTCTCCCCATCATTGACAATGCTTCCGAAGAATTCAAGCAAACCAAAGGAATGTTCAAGTGTTTTGGAAGGTACCTAAACAAGCTCAAAAAGAAGATTGACCGGTTGTGAGAAGATAAAGGAGCGTTTGGCTTATGAGTGCTTTAGAAGCGTCTTTGTGTTAAAACTATGTGAATTATGTGTTTTTCACTTTCATGGTTTATTATGTTGGTTGGATTATGTTTGTATGAAATTTTATGCATAATGACAATGTTTAAAGTGTTTGTCATTTTCTTTTTTGCTTATGGGAATTCTTACTAAGTATAGTGTAATCCTCGACCTCAAGGTCAATGTCCCATGATTGGTATGTTTACATATCTAATTTTTGCATTGCCTAACCCGTAATACCTTATCTTTTTGATTTTAGGAGTTTTCGAAAATTTTGAAAATCGTCTCGCGGGTCAAAAACGCGGACTGTGAACTTTTTCAGCCCTGGCGGATCTGGCGGTACCCAAAATTGGGGTCCGCCAGTGTGTTTTCTGGGAATTCCAGAAATGGCCCAACGGACCAGGCGGTACCCTCAAATGGGTTCCGCCAGTGTCTTCTGAGGGATCCGCCAGTCACCTGCATAAAATTTTTGCTATTTTTTCTTAAGTTTATAACTTGTAAAGTGTCAAATCATTATCCTAAGTGAGAAACATCTTTCATTTACAACAACAACCATATTGGAACAAACCTCACTCACTAAAACAATTAGTAAGACACTTCCCGCCAAAATTCAAATTCAAAACATAACTAACCAAAGGAACCCTTTTAAAGGATCCTTCAAACCTTTGATACATTTTCAGCCAAACCACTTCCCATGATCACAAAGCATTGAGTGCTTAAGTTGGTCCTTCACTCCATCCTATTCATTGGATTGACCTCAAATGATGTGACTTGGTCATGAAAATCATTTGACACCTCAATCTTTGAATAGTAAAACATCAAATCCAAACACTATTTCAACACCTTTCTCATCCTATAAAATTGAAAGCTCCACAACAATTCAAATCATACCATCACCAATCAAGACTTCTTCCCTCAAACATCAAAACCAAAACCTTTGAAATGACCAAATCCAACACCTCATCCGAGTCATCAAAATCATGTGCTAAAACCACTAGGATTAGTGTGAAACCTTGTTGCTTCAACAAAACCACAAAGTTAAGCTCATCATCATCAAGTGATGCTTCACAATATCTCCTCACCTATCCAAGATTTTCTTAACCTTACTACCTCAACTACACCCTCAACACATTGTAATACCAATGTGATCACCATTCAAGATTTACTTAATCTTGCTACTCCACCACCTTCTCCACCACTTTGGAACTCAAACCTAGCAATTAACCCATCATCAACTAAACCTTCGAGTGAGTCAACTTCATCTTCTCAACAAGCTTTTAAATCAAAAACTCCTTCACCTCAATCACCAACACCTACACCAATGGAACTTTTCCATACACCACCAAGATCACCAACACCCAATTTGGAAACTTTTGATGATCTATCATCAAGTCCACCATCTTTCTCACTTTTTGATACCGTTGCTCAAATGGAAACCCAACAACAACCTAGTGAGCAACTTAATGATGAACCCCATTACCCATCTACGGTAGAACGGTTGGCTTACCGTTATGCTAGACCATCCATTTTTCCAAATGATCAAGGTCATACCCACCAACAATCATTTGTGTTTCACCCAATTTACAAAGACCTTCATGGCAATCCTTCCGGCGAACCAAGCTTCCGCCATTTTGTTCAAAATCAACAACCACAACCACAACAACAACCACCACAACAACAAAATTCCCAAAATTTTGAAACTCTACTTTCTTCTTATAAGAAAATAGAAACATCCATATGGGAAAAACCTCCAAACATGAATGAGGAAATAAGTTTTCATTTAGCCCACCTAAATGCCTTCAAACGAATGGTTGACTCTCAAATCAACCATGTTATGGAATTTCATACGACATTAAACTCAACAAGTGAAGGAAGCAAACACACCTCTCAACCATCCACATTTGCTCCTTCAAGTTCAAACCATCCACCACCATCATTCCCCCGCCATGATTGTGGACATTGCGAGAGAACCGCTCACATTAGTGAAAGATTTCGAACGGAACTTCGTGAGTTATCCGAAGAAATGAGGTTTATTCTAAACCACATTTTGGATCATCTACAATCCTTGTCTCACCCACCTCAACCTTAGAGTCTCCAAAATGAAACAAAACCGTTTCTCTTGGAAAATATCCCCCATTTTAACCAACAAACCAAAACCAAGACACCACCTCACCTCTCAAAATAAAAGCCGCTACAACCCTCAACCTACATTTTCATTCTTAAACAACCCCATCCTTGTTTACGAAAAATGTTTCTTATTAAGGAAAATGATGATTTCATTTTAGTGTTTAGTTTAGTTTTAGTGTTTCTTTGTTTTTAAAAGTAGGATGTTGTCATCTTAATTTTGTGTCTTTGACTCTCTAAGAGTCAAAATTTTACAATTTAATGAAATTCATTCTACAACAAGGTTTAAATTGTTTGGTGACTATCTAGGTATGATGTGTGAACTATACCTTGCTATGGTACTATACATAAATCTTGTGACTTAGAAACTAACCTTTCTTTTTGTAGGTTCATTATCCATGTCTTCCTTCCTTGAAACTCCATTTAGGGGAGTAGCATTCAAGGGGGAGCATGAGTCTTGCTTTATTTCGCTTCGCAACTTTTAGTTGTGTTTTAAACATGACATGCTTTCATGACTTATCTTGTGCGGAAACTAACTTTTCTCTTGTAGGTTCAAAATCTATGTCTCCTCTCTTGTTTAGGGGGAGTATCGACCAAGGGGGAGCATGGCCATTATTCCGCTTCGCTTCTCTACTTTTTGTTTCGACAAAAAGGGGGAGAATTTATATTAAACTTGTTCAACTTTTGATATTTCCGCTTCGCTAACTCTTTGAAAAAACAAGTTTTAATACTAACTTTATAAGACTTAACACTAAATCTTATGGCTTACTTTTAAATAAAGTTTATGTTTTGTCATCAACAAAAAGGGGGAGATTGTTAATACAAATATCGCCTAAAAACGTTATTTATATTTTACGATCTTTGCTAAGTTTTGTTAATGACAAAGTATGAACTTTAGCTAAAAGTAAATTATCACTTTAAGTGTTTAAGTCTTGTTTAACTAATGTTTACATTTCCTTTTAAACTAAACATTGGTTTTATTTCTTAAAATAGAAATAGTCACATCACATTTATGGCAAGTTTTGTCATCATGCATTTATGGAAAGAAATGTGTTTGACTTGCTTTGAGGTTGCTTACAAGTTTTGTGTTTGACTTGATTTAAGTGATGTGACATTGTTTGGTTGCTAGGAGTTATGAGACAAGACCTTGTTTGGTTTGAAGAAGTTATTGCAAAAACCTACTGCAGACCCGGCGGTACCCTGGGGGTACACGGGCGGAACCCATCTGAGGGTTCCGCCTGATCCGCCAAGCATGCAGTATGGTGTGCTATAAATACCAAGCCATAACTTGATTTTTGGTCAACTCTTTTAGGAAATATATTCACATACTCTCTCAACTAACTCAGTAACCTTTTGATTTGTGATTCTTTTATGTAGCAAGGAACTTCACAAGATCATTCAAGAAGTTACAAGCTTCAACTTTAAAGTTGCAAGTCTTGATAGCTTGGTCATGTATAAGCTTTGGTAGTTTATACTTCATGTGTGTCATGTATGTAGAAGTTATAGGTTAGTATTTTAGGCCTCAAAATACAAAGAGTGTTGGGAGTTGTTGTACCCTAGTAAAAGAACTAACGGGAGTGGTTGTACCCTTGGTAAAGAACTCGACATCTAGCTTTGTGTCGGTAAAAGTGTAAGCGACGAATGGGAGTGGTTGTACCCTTGTAAAAAAACTCGACATCTAGCTTAGTGTCGGTAAAAGTATAAGCGACGTTGTAAAGGTTTTCTCCGCCGGTGAAAGGAGCTTGTTGATTAGTGCTTATAACTCTCGAGTTGGAAACTCGGGGCGTGGATGTAGGGCAAGGAAAAAGAGTCCTTGTAGCCGAACCACGATAAACAATCGTGTTGTGGTTTGATGGTTTCTTTCTTTATCTTTGCTTATTACATGTTGTCTTTTAGTTACAATTGCTAATCACATATAAAGCTTTCCAAAAGAATTAAAACAAGTAAAGTTGTACTTATATCTTGAAACAAATGTAAAGCTTTTCAAAGAACTAATACAAGCAAAGTTAGGATCATCACAAGTAAAGCTTTTCAAAGTATGAAACAAGTAAAGTTAGAATTGTTATTCACATGAAAAGCTTTTCAAAGAATCAAACATATAAAGTTGTGTTTATATCTTTAAGCAAACGTAAGGTTTCTAAAAGGATATTTAAGCTAAATAAGAATCGAAAAAGCGGTAAACTATTCAACCCCCCTTCTAGTTTTCCACACAAACATTACTTCTGGGACGACCCCTTCCTCTTCAAAATCTGTGCCGATCAAGTCATCAGGCGATGTGTATACGGACAGGAAGCCGCTGATATTCTCAAGGCTTGCCATGCTGGACCCACCGGGGGCCACCACAGTCCTAACTACACCGCCAAAAAGGTGTTTGATTCCGGTTTTTATTGGCCCACGATATATAAGGATGCCCATGAGTTAGTCAAAGCCTGTGATGCTTGTCAGCGTCACGGGAATATTTCACAAAAGAACGAAATGCCACAAAATGCCATTCAAGTTTGTGAAATCTTTGACGTCTGGGGCATTGATTTTATGGGGCCATTCCCATCTTCTCGTGGAAACAAGTATATTCTCGTGGCTGTTGACTATTTGTCAAAATGGGTTGAGGCTAAGGCCTTACCCACTAACGATGCCCGAGTTGTTGTGAAATTCCTGAAATCCCTCTTTGCTCGTTTTGGAACTCCACGTGCCATCATTAGTGATCGCGGTACTCACTTTTGCAATGATAAATTTGCAAAAGTCATGCTTAAGTATGGTGTTACTCATCGTCTTTCTACCGCATATCACCCACAAACAAGTGGGCAGGTGGAGGTTCCCAACCGTGGTATAAAACGGATTCTTGAGAGGACAGTAGGTGAAAACCGTGCTTCCTGGTAAGATAAACTAGATGATGCACTCTGGGCCTTTTACAACTTACAAAACACCCATCGGGTGTACTCCTTACAAGCTTGTATACGGGAAGGCGTGTCATTTACCGATCGAGCTCGAGCATAAAGCCTACTGGGCGTTGAAACATGCAAACTACGACCTTCATAAAGCGGGTGATCACCGTAAGGTTCATGATTCGCCTTAAACTGGTTATCTTTTATTTCTCAACCACTTGTGAATGGTTAATAGTAAAGTCAAACTAATCAAGACAAATGCTTCCGTGGAATACAGTGTTTCCCCGGGTCGTAATGTCCCAACGAGGTTGTGATGGTATTAAAAACGAATCTGTGATCGAGTGAATGTGAACAGGAAAGGGTATAAAGTGTGTGTGTGTGATTTACCTAGGGTTTTATAACTTAAAATGACTTAAATAAACTATCTTAACGATTACGTGAAACCTAAATATCTAATACGTATAAACGTACACCAAATTAAAATCAGACGCGACTGCGTGCTGAGAAAAAGGTGAGTTTTAAGAAAAATAAACTACAAGGGTTAAAAATGAAAATCCTACAAACTTAAACTTAAAATAAAATTAAACTAAAAAGAAAACTATATTTTTGATTATTTTCTTATTTATTATTAATTATTTAATTAAAAACTTATTTAACTATTTAATTAAAACTAACTTAATTAAAACTAAAAATAATAAACACTACAAATTAAACTAAAAATTTATAAAAATAATTTCTAAAACTTAAAATGAACTTGAAGAAAGTATAAAAAAAAAAAAAAAATGTTTTTGTCTTTTTATGAGCTTTTTATTAATTAAAAACTATTTATATTAATTATACTAATTAAACTATTTTAAACTACAAATAATACTAAAATGACTTAGAAAATTATGAGAAAATTTATAAAACTATTTTATAACATATAAAAGCTATAAAAAATAGGTGTTGCTTTATAAAGATTAATTATACTATTTATAACTTAATTATTGATTAATTATTAATAAAACTATTATTAATTCTAATAAATACTAAATTACAAAATAAAAATCTGAGAAAATTATCAAAATTACTTTAACCTAAAAGGAAATTATTAAAAATATAAAATTACAAATTACTTAATAAAAATCTAAAAATGAAAATTAAAATTAAATTAAATTAAATAGAAACTAGCACTTATTTTTATGTTGTCTTTTCTGGATTTTTCTTTTATAAAACTATATTATACTTAAAAATAAACAACTTTTGCAAAAACAACTAATTTATAGCTTAATAATAAGCACTGTGGAAGCTTATTGCTACCATAGTTGACTTTTGTTGACTGAAAAGGCAAATAAGCTCAAATGAGCTTATGAGGGACCCACTATGGCTTATTCTGATCCTAATAAGTGTTTTGGATTTGTCTAAGCTCAATTTTACCAAATAAGCTCAGTAGATAAGCTAATAGGCAAAAATAAGCTATTCCAAAACTCAAATTCAACACAGAATGGGGACAAAGTTTATGGCTTATTCTAGGTGGGGTCCACAGTGATTCAAGTCAAACAAAAGGTCAATCCTAAGAGTCTACTAGGAGGGGGTTGAAAGATGCTAAGTTTGACAGGTGGGGCCCACTGAGGTGGCCACAAATCACCACCAAAGTGGTGGTGATGGCTGTGTATCTGGTGCACAGGGGAAGCTCATTCCCTGCAGCCCACTTTGGACCTTGCTGGGGCCCACTAGAAAATTACTAAAAATATAACAGCTATGGGAAAATGAAATTGAGGTGGAATACTATAAGTAGGAACAAGTTTCTAATCCTAAATCCTACTCCTAAATTCTAAACAAATCTTGGAGTTTTGGGAAAAACTGAGATGAGTAATTTTTGACTTTTGAACAAAACTTGAACTTTGACTTATGTGAGATTAGGACCTTAATCTAATGATTGATTTGGTTATAATAGATTATATTAAGACTAATCAAAGTTACTTTAACTACTTATGAAGAGATTTGAGTGAGTATGGATCTAAAAACTTAACAGTGAACTAGTTTCAAAGGGCTAAATGAGTTTTTGACTTTCTAACACATCACTACTGATTTTTATGGTAGAGTTGAACTATTTGAACATAAAGAACCATGCACAAACCACAAATAACTTAAGAATCACACTGGAGTACAGTATGATCAACACATCCAAACACTCCTACAACTGTGGTCTGTTGGAAATTTTCAAAGCAAGTGAATGTTTAAGATCATGATATTTATTCCAACAGTTGAAATATGATATTATGAACTTAATTAAGCACAATTAGACTACCGGTAACATCAAATACCCACAGATCATCAAAATACCATTTTGACAGTTAAAATAAGAAATTTGAACACACAAGATACTAATGAATAAGGACCAAGTATCAAGCAACAATTATACTAAGAAACATTAATTAAGCATAAAAACAACAAGATAAGCAGGTAATAAGCTAAAGAACAGTAAAACATTAAAATTGTAAAGAAGGCTTACATATGGTATCCAACTGAGATATGAGTAACCATGGACCACAAATACCCCCAATAGCTTGTCACTACACTAATGGATTTATTTCAGTCCAAATAAATACCCTGCTCAGTCTCCTTCTTGTTCTTCCTTTTATTTTTTATTTTTCTCTATTTTATTTGATTTTTTTGGTATTTTCTTCTTTTATAAGCTAAACAGAAAATTAAGGATTTTGATAGCTTATCTGAGCCTTGTCAGAGCTTATATAAGCTATTGAATCTAATTACAACAAACAAAAACAACAATCAAGCTTTTGGAAATTTTTGTAATAAGAGTAAAATTGCATAACTGAGATACAAGCCTAGGATTTGAAATTGATTATCATAAACAATCTTTAGTACACTGAGAATGATAAAAAAACAAGCTTTTAATTAAAGATTACAACTGAAAATGGAATTACACTAGCTACGACTAAATTATACTAAAACTACTCTAAATCTTATTCCCTTCTGCTTCTTTCTTTCTTTATAATGACTCATAAACATCCCACTAGCTTCCTGAGACTTTCCCACTTTGATTGGAGGCCATTGGATGGGTCAATTACATCCCATCCGTTTAAACAGTTTTGGCGCCAATTTGTTTACACGTGGCTAGAGGCAGTTACAAGCTAATTAAAGCTTCTTGGATTTTTATAGAGGTGTAAGGAACAAGTTTGGGAGATATTTAGCCAAGTTGGGGTGTTATGGAAGAAAACAGAGTTTTGATGCAGATTTGGAGGGAAAAGTAGTGAGAATTGCATTTATTGAAGGTGGGCTAGGTGTAGGGTGGTGGAAGGGAGTGGGTAGTGAGCTGGAGTGGTGAGTTGGAGGTGATAGGTGGCTGAAACCACCCTGGTTTCAGGTTTGGGGGTGTTTGTGTGGGAGATGAACAGTGGAAGGCGGTATAAGGTGGGGGTTGACTTGTTTGATCCGGTTTAAATATTTAAGGGGGTGGGCTGGATTGATTAGTGGGCTAGGGAAGTGGGGGTGGGCTTGGTGTGTAACTTGGGTTTAGTTTGGATTTGGGGTTTAATAATATAAAGGGTCCGTTTGTATTTTAGAAATTACACAAGGACCAAAAATGTAAATTGCTGAAAGTTTGGGGGCTGTTATTGGCAAGTTTCCAAATATACTACAAGGGCTAATCTTGCCATATGTGATAAATCAAAGGACTTTAAATGAAATATTTCCATTTTAAACCACCCGAGGACCTTTTCTGTCAATTCCCAAACTTCAGGGACCAAACATGTATTTTCTCCAAACTTTCCACCCAAGGACCATTCCTGCCAAAGATTATAAGCACAAGGACCAATATTGTTTTTTCTCAAAGTTTTTACATCCCAGGGACCATTTATGTCAATTTCCAAAGTACAGGGACTAAACTTGTAATTTTGTGAAACTTTGCACCAAAGGACTAAATATGTAACTTTGTGATTAAAAAGTACCTTTGGTGACTTTTTCATGTTTGTAGAATAACCAGGGACTAGTTTTGCCAATTTATGAAACTTGAGTAACTGAAACTGCCAATTATGCAAACTTTATACGTTTTTCATCTGTTTTTGCATATTTTGCATTTGAAACATATAAAACACACTTCTAAGATATTTTAAGTATTTTGATGCACATTTGAGTGTTTTTGTATGTTTTGGCAGTTCAGATTGGTATAAAATGATGAGTATTTTGACACTCATCAGTTCAACTCAATGAATTAAACGAACTTCGTGATCAAGCCTACGAGAACTCTTTGATCTACAAAGAAAAGACAAAGAAGATTCACGACTCTAAGATTAAGAACCGCGTTTTCAACATCGGTGACAGAGTCCTTCTTTTCAACTCAAGATTAAAGATCTTCTCGGGGAAAGTAAAAACCCGATGGACTGGACCATTCACTATTGCTAAAGTATATCCATACGGGACTGTTGAGTTATCTCAACCCGAAGGTCCCAACTTCAAAGTGAATGGTCACCGATTGAAACATTATTTTGGAGAGGACATACCACCCATGGTTGTCCCGGATCTCCAAACTTTCCCCATGGACCAATGAATTCGGGGATCGAGTCAAGCTAGTGACTCAGTGAACAAAAATTAGCAACATATATGGGTTTTCACCCGTATTTCTGACTTCTTTCTACTTTCTACCACCCCAGTGTGGAGGAGTGGCCGTCCCCCACCATTTGAAAAGTAAATATGTATATAAGTTTCAGTTCAAAAAAAAAAAATGTGTAATTGTATGTACAGATAAATAAAGTGAAAAATAAAAACGATATTTCCACAGTTAGATTCGAATATTAGCTTTTTCCGTTCAGAGATTCGGCATAATAGCCAGGACTTTGAATATTGAGGACAATATTCAATTCTAGTGTGGGGGGGGGGGGGGGGGGGAATTCTTACGAATTTTATCACAAAACTTTCTAAGTACCCCCAATTTTAGGCCTAAATTTTTCAAAAAATTTTCACTTTATTTCAAAATTTTTGTGGTAATCAGTCCGCCAAAGTCTAAGTGACAAATGGATTGGCTAGTCCAGGAGCAAACGGCTCTTGGTAAAGACATCTCAAACCCGTTGATGGCTTGCAATTTGCCAAAAATTGTATGGTTCCTCAACTCCCCATATCCCATAAAGCAAATGAGTTGGCTAGCCCACAAGATTATGGCTTGTGGTAAAGGCCGTGGAAAATCCATAATTGGTAATCAGCTCACCAAGATGTTGACTTAGTCCATCAAGATGCTGGCTAGTCCAGAAGCAAACGGCTTTTGGTAAAGACTAATCAAATCCGTTTACGACTGGTGGTTTGCTCAAAATCACACGGTTATCAAGTGTGCCACAGTTCTTACACCTGGCTACTCCAGAAGTGATGGCTTTTGGTAAAGAGAATTTCAAATCCATCAGGTTTTTCTCAAAAGATTGCTAGGGACTAGCAATGTTTTAGTGTGGGGGATTGATGAGTGTGTAAATACTCATCATTTTTACCATTCTTGAGCTGCCAAAACATCTAAAAACACTCAATATCATATCAAAATAGTGAAAATATCCCAGGAAAGTGTTTAACATGTTTCAAATGCAAAAGAATAAAAAACAGATGAAAAACGCACAAAGTTTGCATAATTGGCAGTTTCAGTCCCTCATCTTTCAAAAGTTGTCAAATCTAGTCCCTAGTTGTTCTAAAAACTTGAAAAAGTCACCAAAGGCCCTTATAAATCAAAAAGTTACAAAATTAGTCCTTTGGTGCAAAGTTTCACAAATTGTCAAGTTTAGTCCCTGAACTTTGAAAATTGTCAAAAATGGTCCCTGGGATATTAAAAACTTTGAGAAAAACAAATTTTGTCCTTGCACTAACCTTTTATGACAGGATTGGTCCTTGGTGGAAAGTTTGGTGAAAATTACACAAATGGTCCCTGAAGTTTAAAAGTTTGGCAGTTTTAGTCCCTGGTGAAAATTAAATGGAAAATTCAACCCAGGACCTTATACTATTCATACTTTGGCATAATAAACCCTTTAAAATACTTTGGAAAAATTGCCAAAACCTCACCTCCAACTTTTATTAAATTATAAAAAAGGTCCTTGTGTAACTATAACCAAACCGGATCCAAAGATACAACTAAAATCCAATCCAAACAAAATACCCAATCCATTCACAAAGTTAATCCACCCAGCCCACAAATAAATACCCAAGCCCAACCCTTAAGCCCAAATACCCTTAAAACCGTTCTAAAAAATCCTCAAGTCAAATGGTCAAACCCCGTCTCCCTTTCCCTCCTCGCAACACCACCACTTGACTACTTCCCTCCTCCACCTCTCCCCTCCATCACATCTGACCTCCCATTTCCACCAATCACAAACCAGAACCCCCCACAATTAATGCATCCACACCTCCCCTACACGCAACAAAGCAAATTGCTCTGTTTGCCTTTTCCCGCCAAAAATACGTGGCACCCTTATAGTGGACCAAAGAAGCCAGAGAGAGGTGGGAAATGATGAGGAGTATGCTGGGAACCCTAATCCTTTGCTATAAATAGAAGAGAAGCACAAGGAAGCTAGTAGTTAGTTAATCTTAGTTAATGTATGTCGTAGTTATGCAAATTTAAATTCATAGTGTAATTTCAAGATTTTAAGCAGTTATTAAGCTCTTTTATTGTATTGTAATTCTGTTTGATCAATCAATTTCAAGTTTCCATTGCTTTTCCAACTTGTGCACTTCTGTTTCAATTTCAAAATTTTAATCAAGCTTATTAGTTGTTACTGTGTTATGTAATGGACTTCTAGGATCACCTAAGCTCCTATATAGCTTATTGAAGCTATTAGTAATCAGTAAAACAAGTTTAGTAATTAAAAACCAAAAATACCAAAAATAGTCAACTAAAGTCAAAATCAGTGTTCATGGAATTTACAGCTGGAGCAGGGTATATTATGGATGCCCCTGGGTTAGAATCCCATGGGGGATACTAGGATTTGATTTGAGGTTCTTGGTTCATGGTTTGGCAGGAGTGCAATAAATTGTAAGCAAAATCCTTTTATTTCAAGTTTCTCTTATTAGTAGTTAATAGTAGTTTACATTTGTCCATTTTACCTTCTTATAATCTATTTAATAGTTTCTGATTCTTAGATATAGTTTTAATCATAGTTTCCTTAATTTCTTTCATAAACTGTTTCATAAGGTAGTGTTTGGTTTATGGCTTTCTGTGGCACTCAGCTTGATGTTGGTGTTGTTTCTTGTTTTTACATGTTCACTAGCATCATATATTCTCAGAATAGCACTTAAAAACAGGTTTAGACCATTAAAAAGTCAAAAATCATAAGTAACAGCCAAGATTTTACCCTCTGATTGGTTAAAGAAGTGGCATATGCCCCATTTCCAATCATTTTTGAGTAGTTTAGGTAATCTTGGTCTTAATCTAGCTCGAACATCTGTTTTCAGTCACTAAATCAAGAATCAAACTCATAAAAGTCAAACTAGGAACCAAAGAAGAAAAGTCAAAAATTTACTTGTCTCAGGAAACCAAAAAATTGGGAGATTTATTCTGATTTTTGTGTTTGGATTTGGACTTTAAAATTTTCACAAGTTATTCTCTACCAGCTCATCTTTCAAACTCCATTGTTGGCTTAATTTTGTAATTTTTCTACAAGCTTCTACAAGCTTGTAAACTAGGCTGCAGGGCAACCCATTGCTCTGTATCAGCAGACACCCAGCCACTACACCACCTTTGGTGGTGGTTTGCGGCCACCATAGTGGGCCCCAGAGGTTCATATTGGTTTTTCCCAACCCCCTCCTACCAGAGAACAAGGATTGACCATCTGTTTGACCTAGATCTTAGTGGACCCCACCTGGAATTCATCATTAAGTCTGTCCCATTCTGTGTTCATTCTCAAATTGCACAAGTGCTTATTTGCCTCCAAACAGCTTATTTGAGACCATTGCTTGGTATTTCTGGCTTATCTGAGTTTGTTTAACTTATTTGAATCAAGTTTCACCATTGTGGACCCCACCCAAGGTCATTTGTGCTTATTTGTCCATCCAATCAACATAAGTCAACTGATAAGAAAAATGGGGTGCATACAACTTATAAATAAGCCATTTCAAAAGTGTTTTCACAAAAGTTCTCTATTTTCAGTAGTAAAACAAGTTTGGAAAAGAAAAATCCAGAAAATCCAAAGTAATCTCAAGTGATAGTTTCTATTTAATTCTATTTAAATTTTAATTTTCATTTTTAGATTTTTGTTAAGTATTTAATATTTTTATATTTTTATTAATTACCTCTTATATTAAAGTAATTTCTGTAATTTTTCTGGATTTTTATTCTGTCATTTAGTATTTATTAGATTTAATTTTAGTTTTCTTAATTATAAATTAATATTAACTATTTAATAGCATATTTAGTTTTTATAAAGCATAACCTAGTTTTTATATTTTTCCTAGCTCTAATATAGTATAATAGACTTTTAGAAAATAAATTTTTAGTTTCTACTGTTCATTTTCCATTTTTCTTATTTTAATTATTTAAATTAGATTTAAGTTAATTAAAAGGTAATTAATTAGTGGAATAGTCTTCAATAAAATTTTTAGAGGTTTTTATAATTTTGTAGGATTCCTGTGATGGTTAAGAAATTTTGTAAATTTTCTTTTAATTTTCTAAGTTAATTTAGTATTAATTGTAATTTAAATTATTTTAATTAGTTTAATTAAGTTAAATAGTTTCTAATTAATAAAAAACCCATAAAAAGATAAAAATATTTATTTTTATTTTTTATACTTTCTTCAAGTTCTAATTTAAGTTTAGAAAATATTTTTGCTAATTTTTAGTTTAATTTATATCATTTGTCATTTTTAGTTAATTTAAATTAGGTTTTAATTTAGATTTTAAATAGTTTTATTAATTAAATAATATTTAAATAATATTTTAATCATTTTTATAATTTCATTTTCATTTTTCTTTTTAATTTTAAGTTTCAAAAGCACCCCCTGTAGTTTGTTAATTACCAAATCCCACTTTCTGTCTGTTACGTGATCCTGATTGTGAATTTGTGCATATATCTGGTATCTGATTTTTGTGAATATTATATCTGTGTACCAATACCAAAATAACAGTAGCAATATCAATTCATTATCATCTGGGCTACTGTCCTCAGTGCCACTCACTCATAAACGATTTCAAACGACACCATTTCAATCTCGCTGGGACTTTAACGACCCGGGAAAACACTATACTATCACCAGAGTATTGGAACGAGGCTGTCTTTGACTTGTTGACCTTGGTCAATAATATCTGACTGCTTTGGGACCAATCAGTATATGATGAGGCGAAAAATGAACCACTTTTAGGGGGTCATTTAAGCCCGGGATTGAATTTATTTGATCAAATATTGCCCTAAATCGTTCCTTTTGTGATTTTAGGTACTTTTAGAGTAAAATCTGGAAAAGAAAGCAATTAGGATGTTTTTGGAGCATAAAAGTGAAGAAAATGCCAAAGACTTAATTTTCCAAGCTGGGAACAGTGTGTGACGACGTCAAGAGGAAGAAGTTGACGGCGTCAAGAGTAAAGATCATGACGACCCAGTACAGAAATGAAGGCGTCACAAAGAAGAGCGTCAAGAGTTAAATGTGTGACGGCCTGGAAAAATGGAATACATGACGGCGTCAGATGTAGATCAAGGCAGTCCGAGGATTATTTTGGCGGCGAGATGACGGCGTCACAAGGTTGTTCTTGACGCCGTCAGCCTCTATTATCTATATATAGTTTTCTAATTTTCATTCATTAGAAGGAACAAGTTTGGGAGAAACCCTAAGGCCGAACCATATACGTATTTTACAGCTTTTTCATGGGTTTTCAGCCCTTGAACCCTTACATGTGCTATTGAGATAAGTATTCTTTTAATTCAATCAATATGTCTATGTGTTGGTTGTCTAAATCTTGTGCTTGTCTTGATTCCACCATGCTAGGCTAGATTTATCTTGCGTTTGCTTAGATCTAATGAAACCTAGATGTTCATTATGTGTTGATTACTTGTTTATGGTTGTATTGGATGAATGATTTCAATGTTAGGCTTAAGAAAACTGGCAGATCTCCAAATGGTAACATGCTTGAACGTCTTAGGAAACATGAACCGATGTGTACTAGGTTTTATTGGTTGTATGTAATGCATGAGTAAATTCTAATGATCCCATGTTAGGAGCTTCTTAGCCGGCTCGACATAGGAGTGAAGTAGGAACTCATAGGATTGGGGAGTTAAGTACGCCACCCGATGAATGGTATTAAGGAATACAATCCGTCATCCACGCAATTATAACAAGTAATTAACGTGTAAAAGATATCTATGGAGTAGTGAAATCTAAGTAAACACATTTCTCCACTTATTGCTCACAACCTTAGTTTAATATAGTTTATTTTCATTTTTAGTATTTTATTTTGATTGCATCTTTAGTATTGGGTTAGTTGACTAGCAACTAATTCCGCCCAAATCCTTCAAACCCGAGATATTTACTTGCTTTCTGAAAAATATAAAAATACAAAAAGAATCATCTCTCATCCGTAGAACTAGTAATTAGGTTTTTCTAATCCTAGCGACACTATTCCTAGTTGAACGATCAATCCCCCGGTACTTGTCATTATACTATACTACATCGATCAGGTACACTGCCTGGTGGGGGTTGTAAGCTTCTCAAGATCCCATGAGAGGTAAAGCCTGGTGCAATCCCTACGCATCAATCAGTCTACTGTATCATAAAATGAACAAAATCAGATTTAGTTGACTTACCTTTGCTTTTCAACGGCATTTTGTAGATGATTGTATGAAACTGAGGATTTGATGATCGGATTTTAATGACATGGATGATCGGAATTGATTAACAAGATGATCGGAATTTTATGAAGAAGATGATCGGAATTTTAATGAGATCGGAACTTTTTGAGAGAGAAAGTAGTTGGAAGAGAGATAAAGTAAAGATTGATCTGGATTACTGAGACCAAATGGTATAATAGTGTGTTTATGTATTTTTACTAAAAGACATTTTTGCCCTTCCAGCTTTAATTAAGTTTATAGTTTTATCTCATCCATTGATTTTAAATCTAATGGTCCAAAATTCTTCTTATTCTTTTTACCACAAATCCTCTTTTTATTTTAACCCCTCCTTATATATATATATATATATATATATATATATATATATATATATATATATATATATATATATATATATAACAAATTATATTTTGAATTTTAGATTGCAGTAGTTAATTCGTTAAAGTTTGATTCTTAGGGCATCCACTATGGTAGTTTCATCAAAAGGTTTAAAACTAATATAAAGCTTTATCTTTCATTTTAACCATAGATGTGGCATGAAGAGGTTCATATTCTTGAACCTATTCATAATTTAATGCATGTGTTATTATGAATCATTTTAAGAGTCGTAAAAGGTTTATCTATAGTGACATAGGTTTATAACATCAAAATGTTTATAAATTAATGATTATGAACCTATATAAAGCTTCACCATTGTGGATGCTCTTACCGCATATGAATTTTATTACATGTGATTATCGAAGTTTAATAATAAACTACTGGATGGATAATTTGTTAATTGCCATCTATGAGTATATAAAGTTATGTAAACTCGCAACGAAGTGCGATAAGAACTATAATCCTGATATATTCCTAAGATGGATGTTTGGGATAATACACAAAATTACCTCTAGTTTTGAAACAAAAGTTTAAGTAAGTATATGTATTTATTATCCTAATTCCTAAACATGTGACAAAACAAACTTTTTTATTTTTTATTTTTTTAGAAAGGGAAGTTTTACGGCTTATACCACCTATCTAACAAATTTTATATCACATGCATGTCTCCAACGAGATTAGAACCCACAACCTCTAAATAGATTGACCACTCACATATCGCTGGCCAAGAGATCTTAATTGTTTCCGTCAAAAATATCACACTTCACATGATTCAAAAGAATACATTTATAATATGAAATATGAACCAGTTTTTAAGTGAATAATGGTGCTATGTTTGGAGTGTGAATAAATTAAAAGGGATCTCATTCTTATCCGCACCTTTTAAAACCAACGATCTATTTAAAAGCCAAACTATGCTTTCTACCCAATTATGGATGTAGGCCTTTGAACATCCATTGCCCACATAAAATAGCAAAAGTCGAAACCAATTAACCAAATATGATCGATGGTCATGTCGCTTTGTTTATATACACACATAGACATACCCCCGTTTGTAATGGCATGTATGGTCCCAAACCTATGTTGCTAATGCAAAGGGTCCTATTCGGATTAATCAATCAAATTTGTCCCTTCAAAATGGAACTTGACTATAAAAATGAGCATGTGTTTCTTTTTTCCAACACAAGTTTTTATAACATTGTATGTTAGAGGGTAGATAACAATAGTGTCATTTTGTAAGGGCTGTTTTACTTGAGATATGTAACATCATCACAGCAAGATTCTTACTATCGAGATGAATACTAGAGTAATTGCAGGGTGAAAGTATAACTCAAATTTGAGAGACTGATCTTTTTTGATCTTTGAAATCAAAAGAAATGTAAGATGAGATATATCTCGATGGAAAAATCAGAAGATAAAATATAAAGAAGTTATCTTTGGCTTACAATTGAAATGTTCTTAACTTTTATTTGTATGTGACTTCAAAAGTGTGGCAACAAAAAAGTCTTATTTTGCTTGTTAAGAGCATCCACAATGGGTAAAACGATCAAAAACCTTTTACTATTCTATCAAGTCTTTGAAAAAGCTTTTTTGCATTGTAGTATAAGGTTTTACAATACCTTTTTAAGAATTTTTAAAAAAGATTTGGCTAACTCCAAGCTATTGCAAAAACTATAATAAGTCATTAAATGGGCTATGCATTAAATGATTAAATGCATCAAGTCTTTAAAGACTTGATGCATTGTAGATGCTCTTAGAAACTTATTCAAACATGGAAGTATGCAACAACCAATTTAGAGTAACGGAAGCCATAACTTTTTTTAGATGACTTCTTTAATTCTGGCTCAATTCTTTGTGTTCTGTTCAATGATCTGTATGAGTGATTGATTAATGTCGTGTTTCTCCTTTACTTGAACAGATTTTTTGTCCATATCACATGGTTTTTGGGTTTTGATTATAATCGATTGTTAGGGTTTCGCTTTTACTCTTTTCTTTACAAACCGACTTGAGGGTTCTTAATCGGTTCTGCATAATCGATGAAGGTTTATTTGATCTATATTATATAAGTCGATCTATCATTATTACTTTTATCCATCTATCGACTATTATGGTTGGGGGTTAGTGTGTTTTGTTGCGTTTGATTTAAACCCTAACTGTTTCGGTTAGGGTTTTCTATATTCTTGGCTCTTTATTTTGGTTTAATGTACGTGGGTTATTGAGAAGATGAACAAGGGGTTTCTTAGCAAAACAAGTAAGTCGAATACTTCTAAGTCTGCTGGTATTGTGCATGGTGATATTGATGGATTAACTGCCCGAATGCAACGTTTGAAGGAAGGGGATGCTGGTAACACTGTTGCGCCTCAACTTACGGCTATTAGGGTTGAACCAAACCCTAATATTGAAGCTAATAGTGCAATTGATGGCATAGTGCATGCTGATGATTATGATGTTGCTAAATTGGTTGGGAGCAAATAGGACCTGGTGAAGCCGGTTTCACTTGGTAATATTCAAACGGCCACTACTAGTTTTGGTGAGTTGAGTACACCCTCAACGATGAACCCTAGTAATGTTAGTTTGAATGTGGATGATGCACCTGATTGTTCTAAGAATGGTACTCAGAAAGTGGAGCCGATTCTACTTACGAAAGATACATCACATGGTGACCACTTGGAGCCAATTACAAGTGCTGAAAATGTGAAGCAATTGATTGCTAATGCGCATAAGAATTTTGGTGAATCTATGAATAAAATTCAAAGTGAGATTGGTGCTAATGAAGTTAATCTTCCAAGTACTCCTCCTTCGTTTGGTACAATTGTGAATATGAATAAGAGTGCAACTTCTGGTCCTAATGCTCATAAGGTTGATACTACTAATGGTACTGGAGTGAAATCGGTTTCTTACGCGGGTGCTACTTCTAATGAACCTCAGAAACATGTTTCTAATTTTTGTAGATTGGAATGTAGCAAGAAGAAGGCTGATGTTGATCTTTCTGTTCCAATGAAAGTAGTGGAAGAGGTGAATATCAGATTTGAGAATACGCTTTATGGGTATTTTCTTGGTCAACGCCTTGCGTTTCCTGTTGTTAATTACTATGTTCGCAATGCGTGGGCTAAGTTTGGCATTCAAAAGGTAATGATGAATGCAAAGGGGTTCTTTTTCTTTAAGTTCAATTCGACTAAAGGTGTTGATGATTTACTTGAAAATGGTCCTTGGTTGATTAGAAATATTCCTATTATTCTCAAACCATGGACATTGAACACCAATTTACTTAAAGAGGATTTGACCATTATCCCGGTGTGGGTTAAATTCCATGATGTTCCTCTTGCTATGTTTTCTGATGATAGTCTTAGTCTTCTTGCTACTTTGATTGGTACACCCAAAAGGTTAGATGCTTTTACCAGCCAAATGTGTAAGGATTCGTGGGGCCGTAGTAGTTTTGCTAGATGCATGATTGAAGTGAAGTCGGATGAGGTGCTTCGGGATAGCCTCACTGTTGAGATACCTTTACTTGATGGTACGGGGTCGACTATTGAGAAGATTCGGGTTGAATATGAGTGGAAACCACCACGGTGTGATAAGTGTAAGGTTTTTGGTCATACTCTTATTGATTGTCCTCAAGTTGTTGTGCCTTCTGTTCAGCCTAATATTCCTGTTAATGATGGTTTCAAGACTGTCAATAACAAGAAGAAAGGAAAGCAAGGTGCTCAAACACTTCCGGGTCAAGGAGGGTTTACTAAACCAGTTGTGGGCAAGCAGTTTCAGTATCAACCCAAAAAGACCTCTCCGGAACCTAAGAAAGTGGATGGCAATAAGAATAATATTTCTGGTATGGCTAGTTCAAGTGGAACGAAGAAAGTTGTTGTCACTAAGAAGAATGCTTTTGATGTGGCTAGTATAAGTGGAATGAAGATCACTACATCCAATCAGTTTGATGCGCTTAATATGGATGATACGGATAGTTTTGGTATTCCTACTAATGACACCAACAAGTATGTGGATGATGGCCGTACAATGGATGTTAATGAGGATGAGTCGATTAAAACTGGTACTATATCACAAGAACCGCTTGTGAGTGATTCAATGGGAACAAAGGAAGTTGGTTCTATTCCTATAGTTGAGAAAATTGGTAAGCTTGAAAAGCTACTTATTGACGGGAAAGCTACTCTTGTGGATGATGATGGTCATCCTATTCCGTCTACCTCTTTCACTAAGAGGGCTAACCCATTTTCAAAGGTGGGTGAGGTTGTGGTTTCTGATAGTGATGATGATGAAGTTCTTAACACGTTCGACGAATCAACAAATCTTTTTGGTAGTGGTCATGAGCGTGAAGACGAGTTTGAAGACTACGATGATTATTCGAAGCAAATTTATGATCTTCCAGGGAATTTGGATGCTCTTAATGCAATTTATGGCTTTAATCTCCAAGGTCGTAGGAAGTAGTTTATAATTTTGTCAGAGTTTTTGTTATCATGTGGTTAGTGGTTTTGTTTTCTTGTTTAGAAAATAGGAAGTATCTTGTTATGTAAGCTTTTCGCCTATGTAACGGGCTGAGATATGGGATTCACCCATATCCGTTGTACTTAAATGCTTTTTGGAGTAATATATTTACCGGGTCATTTGACCTTTTACCCAAATAAAACTTTTTTTAGATGACACGTCATACCACATCAGCAAAACACCCATTTTCACTCACACACTCAAAACCCCTGTCCCTCATGGCTCAAGCCAAAACACATTTTTGAGATCAATCATTTTGTTTTATTTTCATTTTTTTCAAACCAACTAATTTTTCATTCATTAAAATAAAAATACAAATTACAATATATATATATATATATATATATATATATATATATATATATATATATATATATATATATATATATATATATATTGATACAAAAGTTGAGCGTTCCTTGTTTGGTCTCCTGTTCCCGTATCAATTGGATCTTAATGCTGAGACCTGCGTACTAAGAGAGTAAACAACACCGTTAGGCTTACCGTGGGATTGTCTCCCACGATTATCCTCCGGCGTGAGAGTAAGTAATCGGTTTTAGGGTTTTAGTGAAGAGTTAGAGTTATTAGATGATACCTTAATGAAAGCCAAGATGCCCTTTATATACACGCGAAATCCTTGTTGGTTTCGTGTTCCTTACCCTTCGGCGTATCCCTACTTATGCGGTCTATTGATCCTTATCCCATAAATAAGAAACCCTATATTAAGATCATAAATAAAAAATTCGAATTTGGGCCTTTGTAAGCCCAAATCTTTATCATGATAGCCCACGCGCGATGGGCTTGGGTATTAGTAGTGTCCATTGGTCGAGTTCGTGACCCGAGTGCGGACTATATGTCATCATGTCCCCCAGTCTAGTATGCGCAAGGTGCAACCGCGGATGCTAGACTAACAACTGTAGCGAAAATATACTAGAATGCGTGGCGGGGAAACTTCAAGTGTTTCCCGCCGAAAAAGTATACGATGAATCTAGTCCAAATAAATCCCAAGTATCCCTTGTAAATCGTGAGAGGGTGGGTGAAAAGTATCCCACCTCTTGATCTCCCAGCCACACGATTAGGGCAAGTGGGAAACACATGTCAAGCATCCATGAATGTATGTAACTCTATATAAAGGGTAGCCTCCCTTTCACTGTGGCTATCACAATAAGAATCGTCATTTCCACCATTGTTAAGCTTCCCAAACCTCAATCAAGAAATCAGCGTTCTTCAAGGTAATAGCACGTACGCGTCGGAATCTATCAAATTTTAATAATGGTTCTCAAGTTATCCGACTTTACCTCCGATATAACCAAGGATGAATTTCGTGAGTTCACCTCGGATTATTATATCCCTCTCGCATTGCACCCGGCAGTACCGGTGGCGACTTCATCCATAGCGGAGTTCCCTGAAGGGAAAGTAGGGGTATACACATGTTTCTTCGAATTTACGAATCAACGTGTGCCCAATTCACTATTCTTGTGCGATGTTCTTAACTATTATCGCCTCCATATATCCCAACTGCACTGCATAGGCGCAGCCAAAATAACCAATTTCGAGGTAAACTATTGCCTGTTGGCGATTAACCCAACAATCAACCTGTTATGCGCGTTTTATCACACAATGTGGTCAAACGGGTGGGTGTCCTTTTCCAAACACGCAGGGCGACTGCAATGTTACACGGAAAAGCTAGATGCACTTAGGAACTGGAGGGAGAAATTCTTCTAGGTTGATGATACAGTTTTCCCATGATATTTCGAGTTCTATACCCAAGGGTCGTTACCGAGGGATGAGTGCCCAAACCCTGGGACGTATAGCGCAGATGATGCTGAAACAATAAATGCCAACCGCATCCCCATCAACTCCTACCCAGAAGAGTTTTTGGTGCATATGGGCATAAGTCGTAACTACTTCCAAGGTCCTGATGAGGTGCCATCTTTCTTGGACGAGGATAACTGGGGTGGGTGCTTGTCCTTCCCTCTCCTTCGCTCATTAGTGTAAGCGCTCTCTTTTATTGTAGCTTATGTAACCCTGTTTTGTTTTGCTTGTTTTTTGTTGTGCAGAGATGGATCTATTCAGCGTAGTGAAGCTGGCGAAACCCACACAGGTAACCGTAAGGGTGCGCCCCTTGAGAGATGGTGAGGCGCCAATATTGGAGGCTACTGCTGGGCGCACCATGGAGTTTCTACAGGAGGAGCCGGCGAATACCTCCCCAGTAGTTCTAGAGGCGACCCCAGTGTGCAGTGTTCCGACTCTAAGGGTGCAATCCCCAGAGCTATCGCGCACGGATTCCTCAGAAAGTTTGGGAATCCTTAGGGCTGAAAGTGAGCCAGATAAGGCAAGCCAGGGGTGAAGCGCAAGAAAGCTTCTGGCGATGATGGCGCAGGCACATCCAAGAGAAGACGCCATGTTATCACCGTGGATGCGTCATCACAGGAGGATGCGTCGCCCACCGTTGCGGCCAAGGATACAACTGAAACTCCTCCCCCCAAGTAAGTAATGAGACCTCTGTGTGTGTGTTTTTCTCTCTCTTTTTTTTTTTTTTTTTTTTTTTTTTTTTTTTCTAAACGTCATTTCATATTCTCCGTTGATATAAAATAACCTTGAACCCTTGCCATTTGCATGCAGTGTTGAAGCTGCTGGGGGTGATGCTGCGTATGTTGGGAAATCGCCACCCAAGGTGAGTTTCCTGCATCTTGATGGGCCGTCGCAGAAGAGCCAAGGGACTG